>ML782350.1:463980-523265 GCA_009831015.1 Picea engelmannii | reverse complement strand
AAAAAGAAAGGATAAAAATCCTCCTCTGAATTTCTTGGATCTCCTTTGGCTCTGAACTTTCTCATATATTTATGCAATGAATGAACAGTCTCGACCTCACTAACAATTTTCGCCACCTAAAATTTCCCTCATAAAGAAACAAAAATATCTCTCAAATCAAGTGTTCTTTTGGGAAAAATCTCTTTAGTAAGTTAAATGGGTCCATTCTAAAGATGGGTTTTCGAGCGTTTCCATAAATTCGTTTCTGTTTTCCTAGAAATGAATATTTGATTTTGCCTCCTCAGAAGTGAAGCGATTTTTTTAGTTTTCTCATTTCAATCCTTTAGCAACTATTATTTCAAAACAAGCAATTCCAACTCTCTTCCATGATATGGAGTATGAGATCCTTTAAACAAAACAATCAAAACAATTATTAATAATAGAAAACAAAATTAAATAAATAATTTAAACGTCTTTCATGCTAAAAAAATCAAACCCTAATAATAACAAAAATATTTGAAAATAATTGTTGTAACCTAGGTCTACACCCCTGCCTCTCCTCTATTTTCCCTATGCCCTCATCCATTTTTCCTCTTCTAGTTGGTTAAGTCAGTTTCCCATTACTAAGTGACTTGATTCTTATTCGTTTATTTCTTGATTGAGTCTTTGCGCATTTCTTTTTAGGTTTTTCCTGAAGGATAATTACATGTCGTATTTGGTTTGGAATGCTTGTCATCATTTTTTCCATTGATTGAGCTCACATCAGGTCGATCGAGCCTTTTTGTATGCACAGGGAACGCCCGTGGAAAAACACAACAATCCAGAGCGGTCAATTTCGAGCTCAGATTGTGGGAACATACAGGTTAACTTTCGACGGTGGAGATCCAACAGGCCAACCAGATCGATGGTTTTTGTGCATTCGAAGTGTCAAAATCACACGGGGTTTAACATCAAGAGAAGACCCACAAAGTACAATAATTACCCGAAGTCCTGAAGAGACAAAGTCCCAAAGTCTCGAGAGCCTGCCACGTCACTTCAGAGACTTACCACTCCGTGATATTTCCATGCACAACATTCATAAAATCCTGAAGCCTGAACACTCGAAGTCTCGAAGCGAATCTGGACCATCCATCAACAAGGACACGTGGAGGTGGATATTTCACTTCGAAGACTTAGCACTCCAAGATATTTCCAAGCACAACATCTACAAACTCTCGAATCTCGAACATCTGAAGTCCCGAAGTGAATCTAGACCATCCATCAACAAGGACACGTGGAGGCAGATCTTTCACTTTGGAGACTCATCACTCCAGGAGATTTCCAAGAACAACATATACAAACTCCTGAAGCCCAAACACCTGAAGTCCCGAAGTGAATCTGGATTGTCCATCAACAAGGACACGTGGAGGCAAATCTTTCACTTTGGAGACTTTTCACTCCGAGATATTTCCAAGCACAACATACACAAACTCCTGAAGCCCAAACACCTGAAGTCCCAAAGTGAATCTAGATCATCCATCAGTAAGGACATGTGGAGGAAAATCTTTCACTTCAGGGACTTAACACTTCAAGATATTTCCAAGCACAACATTTACAAACTCCTGAAGCCCGAACTCCGAAGCAAGTCTGGACAGTCCATCAATGAGGACATGTGGTGATAGATGTCCCTCTTCGGATATACGACACTTTGGAGGATTGATCAAGAAAGGAGATGAAAAATCCTGAAGCCCAAACTCGCGAAGTGAATCTGGACTGTTGATATCAAATCAACAAGAAGCGTTGATCCTTGCAGCAGAGGAATATCACCTAGATCATAGACTGCAGTCATATTGATGACCACGCTTCATTGCGGGGACGTAAACTACTTGAACGTTAATTTTCCAAAGCGGTCCTGCAATTGGAACCATGGTATTGTTGGAAGGGTACATGGCAGCTTGTGGGTGATTGTGGGGGCCAAAGTAGTGTGGACCCAAACCACCCTCGACAACTTCCGCAATCATGTGCTTATATGACATACAGTCACCATGTCACCTCCACTCACCTCCACTCACCTCCACTTGATCTACATCCACGTCATCCACCTTCACGCATCTTGTCTTCCTATTGGAAGATTGCCTCCACGGCTTCTTGTTCATAACCAGTTCATCACAGAGAAAGCAAGAAGAAGGGCCAGTTATAGTCAAGACAGAGTGTGCTTAACTTACAAAATCTCAGACACAGACATAGAGGTAAGTCTCAGTGACAGGTCGATGCAGATTGGTTCCATAACACTTTAGAAGACTACCTCTTCCTCAAGCAAAGATCTACCCATGCAGCTAATTTTCTCTAGTGGCCTCCAACGACTCGCAAACATTCCATTACTCAACATAGAGCTCTGTTCTGTCACTCCAAGGCCTATTTTCTTCCAATTCAGTTCCTCCAACGCATGCATCAGTTCTGTCTCAAAGACAGTAATAGTTTTTAGTTGATTAATTCCAACATTTTTTTATATTAGATACAAGAGTGTTATTTTGTGTGTGATAAGAACCATTCTTGCTTATTAATTCCAGTGTCTCAGTGAAGTTAATAATTTTTTCTACACACAGTTACCTAAAATTAGGTCTCAATATTTCATTGGGGCAGAGTCAACACTTAGACCATTCATTCCATAAATCCTTCCTTCATATGCCTACTTTAGCTATGTCAGTTGGACAGGTTGGACCAACTGGTGTGGGATTCTCAGAACCAGTCCCCGAAGGACGAGAACCTCTGCAAATTTTTTAAATAGGGGGTCTTTGAATGTTTTGGGGGTGGTCGGATTTTTTGGGAAAGGATAGCACTACATCAGACTGGTTGGACCCGTTATATGCATGGATTAAAGCTCTCTACCTGGTGAACATACTCTTGATGACAATGTTTTGTTCAAATCTTCATGTGTTTTTATCTTATCTTGAATGCAGTTTTTGATTTGTGCAAAGTACATGCCATTTCCTTTCAGCTATTGTGTAAYTTGTCTTTATTGATAYGAAACTTGTGAAAACCGATAATGCTTGGTGAAGATTTGTTTTTATCGCAACCTGAAAGAGTAATTATTTCTTGATACATTTTTAATGTCTTGAAATGATATTTTAAGTATTGAACTTCTTGCAGCAGATTATTCATTTAGTAGTTTGTTGTTTCCCTTTGTTTTCTATTATTTCATTGGTCTGTCATTAGTGTGCYACCAACCAAGGAGGACCCTCATCCATATCATTTTTTCCAACCCAACCTTGCTTTTGTCTTGGTAGAATAAMCCTCTGACCAACCAAAAAAAAATTAAAAGAAACAACCATTCTAAACTGATAGGTGGCCTAGCTTTTCCCTTTAACAATCGGGTGCAGACCTTAGGACCAACATCTTCTGGCATTGTTTTCARGGAAGKAGTAACGAAATATATTTCYCTGGGAGAACGAMAATGATCAGATCTGATATTTGATGGTGAACAAAGACCAAACACATTCAGACTGCATATCATTCACCTGGAAACTCCATGGTTAAAGAATCTAGTGGCGACTCCACAGTTCTAGGAAGTCATATTTTCAGATGGAAGCCATCTTGGCTCAAAGGTTTTCTCCATTATATTTCTCATTTGTTCTTGGTTTTCCAAATGTTGTTCCTACTATAGATGAGTGGGGTGATTTTTTTCCCAGATTTAGAGAACATAGAGATGACAACCCTGTTGAGCATTTGCTTGAGTTTCATGAACTCATGCATTAGTGGGGAATACATCAAGAGGATGTATTAATGAATATGTTCATGTACTCATTAGAGGGAGATGCTCATGAGTGGTATCGATCCTTTCCCCCTACTAGCATCTCCTCCCTAGAACAGTTCCATGTTGCATTCAATAAGCATTGTAAAAAGTTTTTTCCAACTGATTTACTTTTTGAGAACTGTTGTGAAGAATTTGAATCTCATATTCGACAGTCACTTATTAGTTATTCTAGTAGTGAAAATAAAGGGGACCTTTCCATTGAGGAAGTGGAGGAAGATTCAGTTACATATGAGTCTTATTCGGATCCTTTTATTCAAAAAGATGATGTTGGGAATTGCATTAATGATGGAATTGATGATAACAAGGCTTTGGATACATCTTGCATTATTCTAGGTGACTTAGATAGTCGTTGTTATGATACATATATTGTTCTATGTTCTCATAAATATTTGATTAACTATGAGGAAAGTGATGATGAAGGTCACGAGCAAGTTTTTCCCCTTCCTTCTGAAATTGTTGAGCAACAAGAAATCTATAAGTCTAAAGATGACATTATGGAGCTAGAACAAGGAAAAACCAGCAATGCAGAAGACGTACCCGTTCATTTCAAACAAAAAGATGAGCAGTATCATGAGTATTTTTCTGCCCTTTATGATTGTGAATCACATGAATTTCATGATCCTTTTCAACGACGACAGGAAAATCTCAGTATTGTCTATAATGAATATCTTACACAACAACAACTTTGTCCTCTCAACCAGTTGGAGGCTTTTCATGAGCTTCAGGATCCAATAGCGAGATGGAAGGATTCTTATTTTTCCAAAATCCCAAAGGTTGGAATTTTTAGCATGATCATCATTTGCAACTGTAAGTACCAGACGCTTGCCAACGTTTTGTTGCATTTGATATATCCTCTTTGGATTATTATAAAAAGTGACCTACACAAAGTTACGGTTCTCAATCAAATGTTTTCTTGGTTTCATTGGAAGTGGAATTACACATGATTGAGTTGGTTTTCAGCTGAATAGAGTAGGTAGTAGGACAATAAGATCATAGTTCGAGCATGTTTTTTAATGTTTAGATCGCAGATTGTTTTTCAGTGTGTTGGTTTTTAGTAGCTTGTTTGAATAAGAGACTCCATAGCCCAACAAAGGCATTGGGGTTTAGCTGCAGTTTCAAGTTTTAGTAAAGACTCCATAGCCCAACAAGGCACTAGGGTGTAGTATCATTTTTTAATTCAATAAAATGCATGGTTGAGACAAAATAGTCGATAAAACAGGGTTGGCAGAAAAACAAAGGTAAGAAATGGAAGGTAAGAGAAATTATTTAATATCAAGCACTGATCTACAGTTATTAGCACCTCATAAGGATGAGCTATCCCTAGTTGGAGCCAATGTTGTAACCTAGTTATGCACCCCTACCTCTCCTCTCTTTTCCCTATGCCTTCATCAATTTTTCCTCTTCTGGTTGGTTAAGTTAGTTTCCCATTACTCAGTGACTTTGTTCTTATTCATTTCCTTCTTGATTGAGTCTTTGTGCATTTTTGTTTTTGTTCTCCTTGAAGGATAATTACATGTCATATTTGGTTCGAAATTCTTGTCATCATGTTTTCCATTGATTGAGCCCACATCAGGTCAACCAAGCATTTTTGTATGCATAGGAAACGCCCGTGGACAAATGTAGCAATCCAGAGCGTTCAATTTTGAGCTCAGATTGTGGGAACAGACCGGTTAACTTTCGACGGTGGAGATCCATAAAGCCAATCAGATCGATGGTTTTTGTGCATTCGAAGTGTCAAAATCACGTGGAGTTTAACATTAAGAGTGGACCCACAAAGTATAATAATTACCTGAAGTCCTGAAGAGCTGAAGTCTCGAGAGCTTGCCACATCACTTCAGAGACATACCACTCCAGGATATTTCCATGGACAACATTCATAAACTCCTGAATCCTAAGCACCTAAAGTCCCGAAGTGAATCTGGACCATCCATCAGCAAGGACACGTGGAGGTGGATATTTCACTTCGAAGACTTAGCACTTCAGAAGATTTCCAAGCACAACATCTACAAACTCCCGAAGCCCAAACACCCGAAGTCCCGAAGTGAATCTCGACTATCCATCATCAAGGACACGTGGAGGTGGATATTTAACTTCAGCGACTTATTACTCTAGGATATTTCCAAGCACAACATCTACAAAATCCCGAAGCCCGAACACCTGAAGACCCGAAGTGAATTTGGACCATCCATCAGCAAGGACATGTGGAGGCGGATCTTTCACTTTGGAGACTTAGCACTCCGAGAGATTTCCAAGAACAACATCTACAAACTCTCGAAGTCCTGAAGTGAATATGGATCGTCCATCAACAACAATAGGTGGAGGCAGATCTTTCACTTCAGGGACTTAGCACTCTGAGAGATTTCCAAGCACAACATTTACAGACTCCCAAAGCCCGAACTCTCGAAGCAAATATGGACCATCCATCAACAAGGACACGCGGAGAAATATATCCCTCTTCGGATATATGACACTTCGGAGGATTGCGCAAGTAAGGAGATGAAAAATCCCGAAGTGAATCTGGATCGTTGATCTCAAATCAACAAGAACCATTGATCCTTGCAGCAGAGGAATATCACCCAGATCATAGATTGCAATTAGATCAATGACCACACTTCATTGCAGGGATGTAAACTTCTCGAACATTAATTTTCCAAATTGGTCTTGCAATTGGAACCATGGTATTGTTTGAAGGATACATGGTATCTTGTGGGGGATTGCGGGGGCCAGAGCGGTGTGGACCCAAAACACCCTCAACAACTTCTGCCATCACGTGCTTATATGACATCAGGTCACCACGTCACCTCCACTTACCTCCACTTCATCTACATCCATGTCATCCACCTTCAAGAAATCACGTCTTCCTATTGGACGCTCGCCTCCATGTCTTCTTGTTTACAACCAGTTCATCATAGAGAAAGCGATAAGAAGGGCTAGTTATAGTTGCAACAGAGTGCACTTAACTTCCTAAATCTTAGACACAAACAGAGAGGTGAGTCTCAATCACAAGTCGACGTAGATTGGGTCGAGAACACTTCAACAAACTACCTCTTCCTCAAGAAGAGATCTTCTCATGCAACCAATTATCTCCAATGGCCTCCAAAATATTGCAGATGCCTCATTAATCAACATAGAGTTATGTTCTGTCACTCCAAGGCCTATTTTCTACCAATTCAGTTCCTCTAGTGCATGCATCAGTTCTGTCTCAGAGATAGTAGTAGTTTTTAGTTGATTAATTCCAACATTTTCTTGGATTAGATACAAGAGTGGTATTTTGTTTGTGATAAGAACCACTCTTTCTTATCAAGTCCAATGTCTTAGTGAAGTTAATAATTTTTTCTATAGACAGTTACCTGAAATTAGGTCTCAGTCCCCGAAGGATGCGAAACTCTGCAACTCTGTTAAATAGGGGGTCTTTGAATGTTTTAAAGGTGGCCGTATTTTTTGGGAAAGGATAGCACTACATCAAACTGGTTGGACTTGTTCTATGCATGGATTAAAGCTCTCTACCTAGTGAACATACTCTTGATGAAAGTGTTTCATTCAAATCTTCATGTGTTTTTATCTTATCTTGAATGCAGTTTTTGATTTGTGCAAAGTACATGTCATTTCCTTTCATCTATTATGTAACTTGTCTTTATTGATATGCAACCTATGAAAATAGATAATTCTTGGTGAAGATGTTTTTTTATCACAACCTGAAGGAGTAACAGTGTCTTGATACACATTTAATGTCTTGAAATGATATTTTGAGTATTGAACTTCTTGCAACAGATTATTCATTTAGTAGTTTGTTGTTTCCCTTTGTTTTCTATTATTTCACTCGTCTATCATTAGTGTGCCACCAGCTAAGGAGGACCCTCATCCATATCATTTTTCCAACCAAACCTTGGCTTTTTCTTGGTAGAATAACCCTCTGACCAACCAACAAAAAATTAAAAGAAACAACCATTCTAAACTGAAAGGTGGCCTAGCTTTTCCCTTTAGCATTCGGGTGCAAACCTTAGGACCAACAATAACAATGGAATGTTCCATTATGTATTGTTTTAAATCAAATATTTAATTATTAATATAATGAAACAATACAAAAAAAAATAAAAAAATAAACTCATATCTATGCTTATTTTACAAACAAACCATAAACAAATGTACAAAAATGAATTGTTAAATCATTGGACAACTCTTGGGCCACTTTTCCATTTAATTGACGGTAAACAATGCAATTCTCAAATTTTTTACTACCCTCATGTATTAAACATAGTGTAACATGTAATCAATTCAGTTTTTTGAATTATGTGGTTATTGAGAACGACCGTTAAAACAATTAATTGAAAAGAACTTTGCATAATGACCAAGTAATAACAATAATGACTTGAAAACGATGACATGATAGTAACAATAAATTTTATAGTCTTGGGTTTTGTAATGTCATGTAATTCAAACAAAAGGTCCAAATACATAACCATTGCTCATAGTTTTAAGTCATGATAAGGATTATGACCATTAAGACTAAGACCAAAGAAAATCATGTCTTGATTATTCCTCAAAATCTATTTCTCTAGCTCATGCTAAAATGAGATCATTCCCTTTTGGAATATCGTCAAATAGTATTAGGAAAACAAGAACAAGTGTATAAAAGTAAATCTATTCCTAGATTCCATTGTCAAATCATGATGATAATAAGATTTTTAATTCATTAACAAACATAGAAGACCTAAAAATAAAAACTTGTTATGAAACCATTTGCTAATCATTGAAAGGCATCACAAAATCCTTCATACTCCTGTTTTGAATTTTCATGTTGAAAATCAAGAATTTCAAAATGAAAAATAATCGATATAATAATGAAGAACCAATGTTAAATTCATTTTCGATAGTTAGAATATTCAACATAATAATGTCCAGTGGAAACATTTAAATCAAAAAATATTCACACAATTCAAAGAAAACCTCTCAAATAAGAAAAACTCAGAAAAAGATAAAAGGACTATCAAAAGACCAAAAATCCAGTGGATACAATTTTGTGAAGTCATTACAAGCCAACTATCACACCAAATTAATCCATAAAATCATCTTCTCAGATCAAGTAAGATAGATTCAGATGTCATGAAAGCGATATTTTTGAATGGTCAAGGGTGTCTCCTTGATTTTTTTACAAAAACTTCAAGGGGGGACTGTTGGGGGGCCAACAAGTAGTTAGCAACTGGTGTTTCGGGGATTAGATTGAGGGGCTGTTTGATCTCAGTGAGGGAAAAATCTATCAGGTCTTCTACTGTGTGAACAAAAACCTAATCGGGGGTATTGACCATTGGTCTGCTTACTTGTTTTATACGAGGAAGTAACGGGGTTGAGGGTAACGATCCAATTTTCTGAGCGTAAGCTCTTATGATTATTCTGGATTGGTTCAACTCCTCATGGGGAAGAGTGTAAGGTATTTCAGAGAACATGTTTACTTCCTCATGATAGGGTGAGTTACTTGTTTTGGGAGTACTCGTTGTATGTGGGTTGTCTTGAGAATGACTAGTCATGCATGTGGGTTGTTTTGAATCTGTAGGCTATGTGAAATATTATATCAGAATTATTGTTATCCATTCATTCATTCAGGCCCTCCTTCTAGCACCTGTTGAGGGGTCTAATATTCCTTTAACTCAACAACAGGAACCAAACCCAACTTAGAGGCCCAATTAGACTTTGCAACGTTTGATGGTGGAACATTTCTCCATACCTTTCGGTCTAGTTAATTTATCGATGGGATTTACTTGGTGATTGATAAGATGTCTTTCTATGAAAGTTCCTCCTTCAAATTAAATGTTCTCTTTTTGTCTTTTCTTTTATTAGATGAGTCTGATAAAATGCGATTTTCTAGTATAAACCAACTAATAGAAAGGAGTCTTAACTACTGAAGAAGGTTGAGATTGGGATAACCCTCGGGCTCAAGCATGCAGAAAAAGATATTCACACCTCTTGCGAGCCTAGTACTAATACATTAACTTGTTGGTATTTCAACATTGACTGAGATACACTGATCGTAAGAAAAATATGTATGTAATAATATGATTGAAGAAAAATAGTTTCCTTAGCTCTACCATCAATCACACATTAACAAAACAATTTGCTTTCCATCATTAAGAACAAAATAACTCCAAAAACTATTGAAATAGATAACTTATCAACAGATTCAGAAAATCTTACTCATTATAGAATCAATTAATGAAATAAAAGTTGGAAGTAATTCTTCCTTAATCCAATCACATAAATCCTTTGATGAAAAAGATAATTTTGTCTCTGGTCCTAAGCAAGACTTCTCAATTAAGGTTGTTCAAAAATATTTCTTTACAATTATCCAAAAGAAGTTCTCTTCCCAAAACCATCGACCTTTTCTAAAAGGTCAGTCCCTTTATTTATAAATAATTTATGACTAAAAGTAGCTGCTAGAAGTTTAAGTTAAGTAAAGCAAGATATCACTACGTGGCACTCGATCTCCTCGTTCTTTGAAACCATCTCATGGTTATACTGGAGTGGATGACTCTTCTCATATTGTTACCACTTGACAAATATATCCTCGCATGTGTTAGCATATGGGAATTTGTGTTGATCCATCGGGGATGAAAGGATCTCTTTCACTTCTACTTCTCATTCTCTATATTTGATTATTTTTGCACTCAATCGATGCAGAACTGCACGAGCCTTGATCAGATGTTCCATAAAATGTTGTATTTGACCCGGTGCCATGCTCTCCACTTGTGTGATCTCTGTTTCCCATGTTGAGTCTTGTTTTTCATGTCTCTTGACTATGGCATGCACGTCGACAAAGTCTTCGGGTGAGATGAATTATTAGAGGCCAATGCCTTTCATCTCCCGATTGATATTTTCCCATCCCTTCTCACACCTGGCCCACTTCTTCTGTATCTCCCGTTGAGGTTCCTAGGACATACTTACCTAGTATTTGGCTTCTTTCCTGATCCAAGAGTTGTTGTTATCCCTTAGCACTCGAATACCATGCTCCTCTATGTCTCGGCCCTTCTTCACTGCACTGATGTAGTCAATTATTTATACCACTTAGTATTCTTTTTCATACCATATCTTCACGTCTTTGTACGTTTCTAGTTCCATAAGAGTATCTTCTTGGAAATTGGCTATACCTGCAGTGAAAAGATGTCGTTCGTTTATGAACTTTGCTTAATCATCTTGAAACTCATTCTTCAGAAACACTGTGGCCTACGTTGAGTCTTGATAGTATTTTTCCAAATAACGCAGATGATCTAACTCATTTAGTGTAGCAACCAGTTCCTTTTCATCTCAACTTAATCGATCCAACATGGCATCAGTGATATCCATCCATGCGTTGATGAGCTCAGATGTCTTTGTGTGTTCTGTGCTGAGTAGCTTCTCCTCTGTGGTGATGAGAATCGAGCTATCCAACATGAGTCTTCACTTCTTGGTGGTACTCTTCACGATATCTTTCCTCTTCCTGTCATAAGAAATCACTTGTATATCGACGACCTCATCAACAGGCTCATGGATTTGTTGTTCTCCCCAAGTTAGAGTGTTTCCCAAGCTCCCTGTTGTGTGTATTTTTTCTAGGACTGGTTCATGTACTTCTTTCATATGCTCTGATGGCTCAACCTTCGTCTGGTGTTCATCGGTTGGTGAGGTATCGACCAAAATTGAAGAGTCAGTGATAGGTTCAGTACTTACTTGGTGATTGGCTGTTGAGGTGTCAATCTCTTATTATTCCACTTCCTCTTTGTCCACCTGATTCTAGCTCCTCTTTGAAGCTGTCTTTTGGGGTCCCCGACAAGTTGAGAAACTCAATGTCCAAGACACTTTCGACATCATGGTCTCTCTACAGATGGTTTTGAACTAATGCATTGAGACTTGGAGCAGATGTTTTCTTAGGTTCCTTCTCCTCTGTAATCAGTATCGAAGTTACCAGTGAGACCTCTGAACTCTCTTCATCATCATAGATGGTCATGAGATCAAACATGGGATTTTTCACACTTGTTTCACCTTGTTTTCTTGGATTCTCATATTGGGTTGGAATGGTCATTGATGATATAGTCTGTGGTGATGGAACTCTGGGGTTTTCTCAACTAGTGGTTTCCTACAATTGTGTTAACTCTGATCCATTTGGATCCTCTCTAATTTTGATTGGGTCGTCCGAGGGTATCCTCATCATTTCCATGAATTGAGGATCATTCTCTAGCTACTTGATGACTCTCTGGGATCCTTCTAGTAACAACAACCCTCTCCTTTGTGCCTCTGTGGTTTATGCTGCTCTGATTTCTTCTCTAACCCAAAGAGATTCTTGAGCTAACTACTCTATTGTTTCGACCTGATCATCCATGATCATAGATTTGAACCTAGTCATGTTCAAGTTATCCTTTATCTGTAATACGTCCTCCTAGTCCTGAGAACATTTTATGAAAATCTCATCTTCAAACTTGTCATGTGCGTATGACCAACAAGAAGAGACTTGTGAAGTGTGTTGGAGGACTAGGCCTTTAGGGTCATGCTTGCGAAATTGACCTGTTGAGAACCTGTATTCCAGCTGACTCAAACCCTCTTATTTATCTTGAGAAGTTTCCTTCACTATATAAAACTCCACATGGAAACCATAAGGTATAAATGCTCATTTCTTGTCCTTAACCAAAGTGGCGCTATAGCCCTGTAGGATAGTCTGATAACAAATTTCTCCTACAATGAGGCGGTCTAGGAATCGATCAGGGAGAAAATGTGGTGCTTCGGTGGCCTTGAACAACTTGATATAGGTTGTGTGTTCATATAGATACCAGTGGCCTACTCTTGAGATCATTTTCTTGGCCGCTACAAATAGCCTTGGGCATTCCTTTTTAAATATAATGAAATTAATCCTAGTAATGAATTCATCGCAAATAAGGGAATAAGAATTTTTGTACTTGTTCTCCCATAGGATGTTGAAGTAGACATGAACAGACAGATCTGCAACGTGTCAACTTAAATTCATACCGGTGAAGACATTCCTCCTGTAGATCACATCTAGTAGATATGAGGCCATGTGAAAAGTGAGTACTTCTTCTTCTTTTGGTGTCTGAGCCTGCAATACATTGGTACTCAATTTATTGGAGATGATTTATCCCCAGTTGAAACTACTCCCTGAAATAGCCACAGTGTACACCATAGGCATCCATGCCTCTGAGAACTTGGAGCAGTCCCTTTCCCTCTATAACCAGCAAATTAGAGCCATTAAGCAGATATATGGCTCACTTAGGTTTGTTGCCCCACACCAGTCGTTTCTCTAGTTTGTGAATTTATTGTCTTCCTTCCACCATGAGGCCATCAATCGGCTGGTGTCGTGGAATTAATAGAACTTCACCATGAATTATGTGTTCAAACACTCCTCTGGGTCCCTGAGCTTGTGGTACTTCTAGACCTATGTTGGGAGAAAAACTCTAACACATCCTCCATTCTCATCGTTGATCAGGAATTTATGCGCGTTTGTGTGATAAATTAGCCAACTCAAGGTCTCTATGCATGGGAATATTAGAGTTTGGCAGGATACCATGTGAAATAATGACCGTCGAATGTTTGGGAAAACTTGGTCGTCAAGTGCCCTTACATTTGGATCGTTGTGTGGGATAAACTCTGGGTAATCCTCCCCATTGATTTTCTTGAATAGATCTCCCCATTGTGGGAGAATTATTTTATATCCAATGGTTTCTTCTGTATCGCAAAAATCCTGGGGTTGAATAAATTCCTTCTTTGTTGAAGTTTTAATGACTGGTTCCACCCTAGGAGTCTATTCCAACTTCCTCATAGTGTCGGGAGAAGCCCTTTCACCAATCTCTGCCTCCTTTAATTTTGGTTCCCTTGGTGAGTGCCTAGTCATTAGCTTCCTTGGAGGCATCTTTCCCTACAGATATATCGTTAGACACTGTGTAGCAAATCAAATGCTCATATATAAAAATTATGACCATCGAACTGATAAAAATTAACACATACCTCTTCTTCGCATTAGCTTAACCTGGTTTTTTAAAGTCTGAGAATCAAACACCACTCTTGAGACGTTGTCTTCGCTTCTTCGATTGCTCTGGAAATGGAAACTTGTGTGCATAATGGGGTGTTCGATGTTGTTTTAGTGATTTAAACAGAGATGATACTTACCTTGTCGCATCAGTTATTCAATTCGAGACATGAGTGTGGTTCTACAAAATCTGTCACTAGATCTTCATTATGTTTAAGATTAAATGCATTTGTAGGTTGGCGGTGCGGGTGCGGGATATAATGTGGCCCATTGGCGATTTAAAATTCTCATTTTTAAATCGGCATATGGGTTACCGATGTATGTGGAGAGAAACATTTACTGGCTTATTAAATGGTGAAATTTGATCTTACTGTGTGCTGAAAAAGTCCCATTATTCCACTAAATTAATGGGTGGATTGGGAGTCAGGGCATTTCTTTAGACCATGTTTTTTGATATCTCCTAAAATAACTCCGACGCTGATCCATTTTGTCGTACAAAGATGACGTGGAAAAGATGACTTGGAAGTGCGACCTTGACACAAGGAAGCCTAAGGTGACTCGGGATGAAACTAGGCCGTACGAAATGCCTACGCGGAAAAAACATGTGGCACTTAAGCTTGGTGTCTTTGTTTAATCATGTTATTAATAATTAGGAACTTTTATTAGATAAGAGTTTTAACAACAGGTTCTACCCTACCGATTCCGAAAGTATGAAGGATCGGTGATCGACGAAAAGTTTAAACAAGTGTTCCCTCAAAATTTTGCCAATGCCGAAAGTGCATCGGGATTGGCGATCTACAATGTGTTACTGCTGAAATTTTTTATGATTTAACCCTTCGAGATTTCATTGACCCTGAACAAACACATCCATAATCGGCTATCAGGGCTCATTATGGCCCATGTAAATGCTTCGACCTCTCATATTTTGCCGACGCCGATGGAAAAAAAAGGCCAACTCCTAAATCTTCTTTGCTAACAACTAGTGCAAAGTTACTCTGCCTTTTACCGATGTCGATGATGGATCGATGATCGACGATTATTTTTATTGTGTGGTCATTTACTTTCTCGGATTTAGTCGACGCCAAACATAAGTGCACTAGTCACAATTTTAGTTGCAGATTCTTAGTTAGAATGCCAAGTTATTTTAAACACAAGGTTTCACATTAATAGGTTCAAACAAATCTGATTTGATTGATGAAGAGACATGAAAACAAATGAACAATCCCTCCACTATGGACTTAATTCAGAAAGAAAAACAAAAGAAAACAACTGGTACCCAAAAGAGACAAAATTTCATAAAATCTTTTAGGGTGTGTTGAGCGCTCAACCGGTGTTTGATTATTATGGTTATCCTAAAATGGTTATTTATTGCAAGGCTCTCTATTCACCGAATATTAAAACTTGGTGGATTCATGTGTTGTTCCATCCAATTGGTCCTATTGGGTTTTTGAGTTGGATATAAGAAGTATATCAATCTTATCTTTGAGGGAGTTGAGATTATCTCCCTATGTGTCAACAACTAATTTGAGCTAAGAAAATAAGGATTCAAACTACCTAAAATCAATGTCAAGTTGGTAAACTTTTTCCTCCGTGGCTAACATGTGTCAAGTGTGGTATGTGGTACTAGTTGAGACCACTCAAAGGGTTATCTCAGAGTTGTCGCAATGTGATTAGTGGCTTGAGAGGATTCTTTTAAGAAATGTCATAAGCAAATGTACTAAATGTCCCACATAAAAAAGGTTATTGGAGAGTTACACCAATTCGATGAATGTTACTCAAAGCGTCTTTTGTGATAGGTATTCCATATTGGTGCTTGTAGGACCTAGACTTGTTATTTTACTCTTGTATGGGTATTACTCCTCAATGAGTATTATTGTGCTAACATAGTTCCCAAATTCCTAATATTCCCAAATATGTAGGAATTCTATTACTTATTTGATAGAAGTTAGGGTTTGTAGAGTCTTATGGACAAAGGAGTGTCAAGTGTTATAAAGCTCTGATATATTGGAGGGTTTTCAACATTTGTACTTGGTAAAAAATTTCACAGTGCTAACTAAGGAGGATAAATCACACCCTTACATGTACTACCCAATTCTTTGGAACAAGAGAGTGATCTCATTGAGTGTTGTTCTCGATGTCCAATGGAAACAAGACAACTAATAGGTTTATGTAAGGATATATTCAGGTTCACCTAGGGGGATTATGATATACCTATTGATGTTACGGTAGTTGTGAGAGGTATTAACATCCATGTGTAACCTTTGACTATAATGGAATATTTTGGAAGCAAGGGAAACCTAAACATATGTGTGAAAACCATAGAAGACAAGTTGGCCTAGTAGAATAAATAATATTAGAATATTATCTTCCAGAAAGACAAGTCGACTCCATAGGAAAAAGATAAACAGAAAATATAATTACCGAAACATCAGGTCAACCCAGCCAAAAAAGTCACAGGACATATTAATATAAATAGAGTATGTTTTAGCTCATTTGTACACCCATTCAGAGAGAAAGTCTTGTGGAGAGTTGCAGTTGCAGTTGCAACTCCAACTGTAAGGAGGAATAAGGGTGTATGGTCATATCTTGTTCTTTGTCTCTCTCTAAGTGATATTCTTAGTGATATTCTTGGTGAAACTCTTGGTGATATTCATGGTAATACTCTTGGCGATATTCTTGCTAAGTATGGTGCACGTTTGAGAGAGTAGTGCAACTGTAATAGTTGCAGTTGTGTATGGTACTTGTTCTGTGGATATGGAGACTCTCTCTTTTGTGTGCTTCCCTTGGAAAATTAGTGTTCTAATTTTTAATTTGTTGTTGTAGTTAGTAGCTAAGGTTTAGTTGTTGGTTATATTATGGCTTTCTGGAATAATTCTATCAAAGGTTAAGTTGCTCGGGGTGGCTTCGTGCCTATGGATGGGTGACAATAGATATATTTCTATGGTGAAAATGATCACATAAATTATTTAACAGGTTATGGGCCCACACTGTATTTAGATATTCTAACCACTGGAAGGTAGATTGTGAAGTTCATTGTCAAGCTCGTTATAACACTAGTTGCAGTTGTAGTTGCAATTAGGTTTTGCAGTGGCAACAAACCCTAACCCATTTGTTTGGGTACCTAAAGTGAAGCATTTGGCATATTTCTTTGACATCCTAATGCACCCTATCCTAGCACACCTATTGGCACCCTCAACTAAAAAAAATGTTAGGTTTGATTTTTTCGTCAAAGTCAAAGTCAAAGGTTGACTTATGGTCAAATTGAATTTGTGGTCAAAGTTGAAATTTCAGAGTTTCTAGCTTGTTTTAACCATTGAACCTTCTGATTCAGTTTCTAATCTCTTCTTGTCAAGATGGTGTCTAGTTTTAGCTTAGAAAGATAAGTTGGAAAATGCTACAAAGATTTCAAAGGTATGCACTTGTATATGTTTTCAAGTTATATCATCTAGCAAAGCATGAGTATGGGAATGTACTAGAGACCTTGTCCAAGCAGTGATATTGGATTCAATACATTCAAAAGAACAAGCAAACTCTCCATAGAATTTGAGGCTTTAGGTTCCAGGTTTGATTAAATTGACAAGTTTCCAATTTGGACACATCGAGATTGATAGTTTCTACATTACAAATTGTGAAAGTAGTCTTTGAAAGGTTCTATTACTAATAGATGTAATGAATACTTGATGGCATGTGAATACTATTGATATATATGCTTATTGTACTTGTTTTCAAAATTAACTAACATCTCCTCTAGAGAGATATTTCTTTTTTTTCTCCCGGGCAGTTCACCTTGATCATACTATGTTGATCGTCATGAAATTGTTATTCATTCTTGTTACCATAGATATGTTCTTATGAAAATTCCATTATACTGGAAATACTTTTATTTTTCTTGTTCCAGGCAGGTCATAGGTGATAACTCTAGGAGGGAGCTACAGTGACAGTTACAAGCATGGAGCAGATGACTTCATCAATGGTGAAGCAGATGGTCTCACCAAGTATCAATTATAAAGGAAGTATATACGGCAATAAGTTAAAAACATATTCCAATTACAAAACCTTCCACCTTTGAAGAAGCAGTCAAGTAGAAAGAATAGAAGGAAGTCGTAATGGAATAATATCAATAATGAAAAAGGATGTATGGGAAATTGTCCCTAAGTGGATTTACAAGATAAAAAATGCAGTGGATAGAAGTATTGATAAATACAAGGCGAGATTTGTGGCTAGAGAATTCTCTCAGCATGAGGGAGAATATTATGATGAGATGTTTTCTCTGATTTCCAGATATACATCTATTAGAGACATCATATCTCTAGCAACATCAATGGGTTGGAGTTTACATCAGATGGATGTAAAGACCACCTTTCTCAATGGTGTGATTGAGGAATAAGTATACATAGAGAAACCTCAAGGTTTTGAGGTACACCCAAGAGAGACCCATGTATGCATATTGAAGAAGGCCTTGTATGGAATCAAGCAAGCTCTAAGAGCTTGGTATGCACGTATTGATAGCTACTTGAAAAGACTTCGATTATATAAGAGTCATATCGATCCAAATATCTATTACAAAGTTGTGAATAATTCACTTTTGATTATATTGTTATATGTTGATGATTTGTTCCTAAAAGGTGCAAAGCCTCTCATTATTCAATGTAAGAAGGAGCTATCCATTGAATTTAATATCAAGGATCTTGGTCTCATGCACTGCTATTTGGGATTAAAAGTATGATAGAAGCGTGGTGAAGTCTTCCTAGGAAAAGGGAAGTATATTGTAAATATCCTTCAAAAGTTTGGGATGATGGATTGCAAATCCATGGAAACTCTCATGGTAATAGATTTGAGGAAGTTGAGAGACTTTGATTCTGATCTAGTAGACTCATCCCTATACCGACAATTGATTGTATCCTTGATGTACTTGGTGAATACTAGGTCAGACATTTTATTTTTTGTGAACATGTTGAGCTAGTTCCAGGTGGAGCCTAGACAAGAGCATTGGATAGCTGCAAAACATATCTTGAGATATATTTGTGGGACAATAACTTATGGTTTGAGATATGCCTGAAACAATGATATACAACTGCATGGATTTATTGATTCAGATTGGGCAGGGAGTGTGGATGACATAAAGAGTACTTATCGTATGTGTTTTATTTTGGCATCTGCTATGATATCATGGGCTAGAATAAAGTAGAAGTCTGTTGCACTCAACACTACAAAAGAAGAGTATATTGCATCTTGTAATTCTTGTACAAAATTAGTGTGGCTCTGTAAGCTGGTTTCTAGACTGTTTGATCAGGTGTTGGATTCGACCATGATATATTGTGATAACCATAGTTGTGTGAAGCTCTCAGAGAATCCATTGTTCCATGACAGTTCGAAGCACATTGAGATCAAGTACTATTTTCTCTGTGATAAAGTCTAGAGGGGATAAGTGGTTCTCCAGTATATCTCCACTAATGGGCAGATTGCAGATATTTTGACGAATCCTTTTTCCAAGATAAATTTTTCTTACTTGAGGGACAAGTTGGGGCTTGTGTAAATTGTTCCCTTGGTTTAAAGGGAGGAGATGACTTCCTTAGTTGGGAGGGAGCTCTGATATGTGGCATCCTGGACTATCAGCGAGCTACAGATCTATATCATGCTAGTAAAACTTAGAGATGGTCATACAACTTAGAGATGATGCTTGCATCATGCTAGATACGATCATTCTAGTACGGCTTAGATATGATACAGATGGTTGGAGTTGTTGATATAGTGGATTGAAGAGCATTGTGCTAGTACAACTTAGAGGTGGCATATAGCTTGGATATGATGTATTGACATCATGCTAGATATTTGATGCTAGTACAACTTAGAGATGACGTTGGTGAGTTGCATCATCCTAGATATGACCATGTGAGTACAACTTAGATGTGACATACAATTTAGATATGATGTATTGACATCATGCTAGATATGTCATGCTAGTACGACTTAGAGATGACCATAGAACTTAGAGATGATGCATGGGGCTCGTTTCATGCAAGTATATCTTAGATGTGGCATACATCTTAGATATGATGCATTGGCATCATTCTAGATATGTCATGCTAGTACGACTTAGAGATGATCATACAACTTAGAGGTGACACAGTGAGGCATTGATTTACATCATGCGAGTACAACTTAGAGGTGACATACAACTTAGATATATGCATTGGCATCATGCTAGATATGTCATGCTAGTACGACTTAGAGATGATGTAGATGATACCCCAGATCACGCCAATACATCTTAGATATAATGCATTCACATCATGATAGTACGACTTAGAGGTGATGCAGTTGATGACATTGTTGATGTAGGATGATATCAGATTATATGATTTGATTGTTGTGGAGACTGTATGTCTCTGGATAGTAGCTGTATGCTACTATGGTGGATGTGTTCCACTGGTAGTGACTGTGTGTCACTAGTTAATAGACATGTGCTACTAGGAGTGGTTTTGTACCACTAGGCAGTAGTTGTGTACTACTATGGATATACACAATTGTGTTCTATTGGATGGAATTGTAGCAGTTGTATGCTACTATCTGATTGCCATGGAGACTACCACTAGTGTTGGAGATGATTTCCATCAAGATGGATAATCAATGTGCTGGCGGAAAAACATTCTCTAGGAAGAGAATGGTCCAGGTAGAACAAATTGTTGGTGGAAAGACATTCTCCTTGTGGAGGATGGTCTAGGTTGATAATTTGTTGACGTATCATGGACTGGTATTTTCCTAGGGCACAAATTGTGGCCTGATCAGGAAAATGGTTCAGGACAGATATTCTCTCGAGGCACAGTTATTGGCCTGATTAAGTTGAATAGTCTACCCCCTAAGGACATGATGTATCGATTAGGGTGGTTGATATTGGACTGATATTTTCTAAGGAATTTGGGTAGAGATTGATCTCTATGGTACATATGACCCGAGTAGAAAATAGTCTGAGACTAACCTTCCTGTAGGAATGGTCTCTGTAGCCCATTGTGGGGCTTTAAGCATATGTTGGGACAAGTCGTCTCTATAGGAAAAAGATAAACATAAAATATAATTACTAGAAAGTTAGGTTGGCCCAGCCAGAAAAGTCACTAGACAGATTAACATAAATAGATGACGTTTTAACTCATTTGTACACCCAGTCAGAGTGCAAGTCTTGTGGAGAGTTGAAGTTGCAACTGCAAGGAGGAATAAGGGCGTATGGTCATATCTTGGTCTTGGTATCTCTCTAAGTGATATTCTTGGTGATATTCTTGGTGAAACTCTTGGTGATATTCTTGGCAATACTCTTGGTGATATTCTTGCTAAGTATGGTGCAAGTTTGAGAGAGTAGTGCAGTTGCAGCTATTGTAGTTGTGTATGGTACTTGTTCTGTGGATATGGAGACTCTCTCTCTTGTACGCTACCCTTGGAGAAGTAGCACTCAACTTGTATTGAGTTGTTGTTGCAGTTAGCAACTAGGGTTTATTTGTTGGTTCTGGTATGGCTTTCCAGAATAATTTTTTCAAAGGTTAAGGTGATCTGGGGTGGCTTCGTGCCTATGGATGGGTGGCAATAGAGATATTGTCTATGGTGAAAATGAGCCCATCAATTATTTTAACAATATCGAGAATACATGGAAGACAAATCCATATGCAGGTGTTTTCTGATGCAATACTACTTGGAAACATACCAAAAGAGGTTACAACGATATCCAACTAGGTGATGCCCGCTGTATTTTCTATGTTTATTCTTCACCAACCATATGTTTAATGTTGAATGACATATCTCTATTCTATTTAAAGGTGCCGAAACACATATCTATCCTAAAAATAACTCTAAAATTTGGAGTGTGTTAGCTTAGGAAGGAGATTTGATACCTCTTGTAATGTATATACCATGAACAACATTCAAAGAAATATAAGTGCAAAAAGAAGAAAGTGCAAAAGACAATGAGATGAAGCTTGTAGAAGATAAAAATTTTATTAATAACCTCCTTTGAGTAGGGTTTGTAGGGTCTTAAAGATGAAGAAGTGTCAAGTGTTATATCTCTCTCATATATCGTAGGGTTTCCAACATTAGTACTTGGTCAAATCTTTCACAGTGCTAACTAAGGAGGATACATCATACCCTTACATGTACTACCCAAATCCCTGGTACGAGAGAGTGATGTCATTGAGTGTTGTTCTTGGTGTACTATAGCAACAAGACAACCGATAGGTTTATGTAATGCTAGATTTAGGTTCACCTAGGGTGTTTATGATATACTTGAGAATACATGGAAGACAAATCCATATGCGTGTGTTTTTTGATGTAATGCATGTGTTTTTTCAGGTAGTACTACTTGAAAACATACCAAAAGAGGTTACAAAGATATCCAACTAGGAGATGTTAACTATATTTTCCATGTGTATTCTTCACCAAACACATGATTAACTATTGTATGGCATATCTCTATGTTATTTAAAGGTGATGAAACACATATCTAGCCTAGAAAGAACTCTAAAATATAGAGTGTGCTAGCTTAGGAAAGATATTTGATACCTCTTGTAATGTATAGAACATGGACAACATTCAATGAAATACAAGTGCAAAACAAAGGAAATGCAAAAGATAATTAGTTGAAGTTCATAGAAGTTAACCTTTGTATTGATAATCCTAAAAGAAAGAGAGAAATGTCCATGAGCCTGTTCAATAAGGAAATTTCCTTTGCCCTAACTACTTGTGGTCCCATCCATAATGAGTACAGACCACCTGATAGGATTTATATAATAAAAATAACCCCTTTTAAATTAAGCAAGTGTCCACTAACTATCTGATGGACCTTATTTAAAAAAGATGACCTCTTACATTAATTGACTAACTCTCAAGTACCCCAAGTAGGGAGGTTAAGATAGGATCCTTATACTAGGTGTAGTTTGGTGGATTTGCACCATTTCTAAGAAATATAACAAACATAAACAAGTAGTGACGCACAAAATCTAGTCAAGTAGAACCAAGAAAGTTGAAAATTAGTAATGGGTGGGCTAGGCCCATGAAAATTTTGATGATACTTGTTTTTATGTGTGCATTTATATAATGCTAAAAAGAGTTCATGTGATAATTTAACAAGCCTTTAAGAGTCTTTGAAAATATTATAACTTCCTATATGTGGGCAGTTTTAAAAGTATTAGGCATTTATTGATCTTCATTTAAAGATGTTATTTGGAGATAACTTAACAGTGTGGAATTGTTTAAGTTATGAATGGTAGAAGCATAATAAAAATGAAGTAAAATGTACAATTTATATATCACTACATATGATAAATATGAATCTCTCATATTTGCCTAGAATCACATATCAACTATATAATGGCATTTTGGTTTCCAAGGGAAAAAACTTCAATTGGTCATTATTCATCTCTGAATAGACCGTGCACTATTGTTGGTTTATAGATGAAGTGGTACTAATCACCATTGGAATTTTTTAATCTTGCATAGGGTTCCATAAGATCCCTGTTGGAAATTCTTATCATATATAGGCTCCCATAAGATCCCTCGGGTGCTACATGCCCCAATATCCACTCCCATCTTTAAAAAAAAAAAAAAAACTCGACAGCATGTTTCGATTGGTTTCATATTGTGATTAAAAAAGCAATTAGTACAATCCGGTTTACTGTTTCCAAGTTGTACTTAGTGCAGAGGCTGAAAAAAATGCAGTAGAGTTTTCCAGAGATGTGATGGGTATGGGCGTCCCTAGGTGGGTAGCGTGCTTATCATTCCCGTCCCTTAATAGGCAGCGAGGATAGAGTGCTAATCATTCCCGTCCATTGATAGGCAGAGATTTCAAGAGAAGATGAGTAGTACAAGACTTGAATAACTCATTAATTGTGTAGTACCGTTCTAACAAGACATCGATTCCAATTTGAGTTTCAGTGATGGAATGGTTTTCCAATTTGAGTTTCAGTGATGGAAATGGTCTATAGGTTAACCTATAGAAGAAGTAATTTTAACGTCCACTAAGCTAACAATAAGCTACAAATTTTAACCTATAGAAGAAGTAATTTTAACGTCCACTAAGCTAATAATAAGCTACAAATTTAAGACCAAAATGTCGCCATTAACTCTACTTACATCACCAGACATAAGCCATTCCACATTGTTCTTCCATTAATGCGTGCCGCTTATTGCTCCCCTGATGTGCTAGACTAGACTAGACCGTTCTCCTTTCTTCCACTGTCAGCAGAACAGCCATGATCAGTACAATATGGATTCAACTTCGTATGGATACAGTATGGATTCAACAGCCATCATTCATAACCCTTCACTTTCGGGTCCAGATCACTGCAACTGCGGGACAAGAAGGCCAGCAGAAATATTAGGTGACTTCATTAATTCATCAGAAGTGGCGATTTGTTGGACCGACGAAGAGAAGGCTGCCTCTCATATTCAAGTGAAGAAGATGACCGCAAACGAAGATAAACCCGAGCGGAACAGTGTAGTTATGGGGTATCAAATTGATTGTGATTTCTGTTTTAGTTTATATTATATTATTATATTATTAGTATAGATTCATCTTAACTTCGGTTTTATTAAGAATTGAGATTAATCAAATCTTTCAAATACTGTAGTTAGCCGTTAAAACATGAATTCCGAAAACGATAAAACAAACACAAAACCACACAGAATTGAATGAATTGAAAAGATAAAACCTAGGAAAGGACAATCTAAGCCAGCAAAATCATTAGGCTCACCATATAATTATCACGTTTTGGGAAGCTAACTTTCCATGGTGTTAGTAGAATAAGTAGACAACGCCCTTTTAAAATATTTTTTTATATAAATATATTAAAATTTAATTTTATAATATTTATAATATCAATAAAATTTATTACTTTTTAATTCATAAAAATTAAAAACTAAATATGAAATCATATGAATTAGTCATCATTTTTTCAATATCCTATAAACTAAAATTGATTTTAATAATAATCATCATTATTAAAAAACATTATAATTAATTGTATAAACTATCCATTAAAATATGTTGAGTGAAGTTAATTTTAATATTTTATTATTAAATTTTTTGTTTTCTTACTTAAAAAAAAGTAAATAATAGAAAATAAATAAACTTTAATATATAATAAATTAAATAAAAATTAAAATAATTAAAAATTAAAATATAGTGAAACCTTAGGGTTCTTCTTCAAGTAGTTTCACTTTCACATTATTAGTGCATAATAATAAGGGTAGGGGTATTCGGATCTCTCAAAATGCAAGTAGGTCTACTTGCTTTAGTCCACATGCAGTATAGACTCTGAACTGAGTAAGCCCATAGCTGTGAAAAGTTCAACTTGGACTAAGGCGACTAGGCCGGAAAAAAGAATAAGAATTGCTTTAAAGAGCATTTGCAGTCGTTCTATGGTCACTTAATCCCCCTTCAGGTAGGATGGATCATCTAAGGTAAAAAAGTGTTTATACAGTGGGAAAAAAATTTCTAGGAAGCATTAAGAGGGCTTGACCAAAGGGTGTTAACGCTCACTCATCATATGGGTGAGGAAGAGGAAGCGAACAACAATGGTGCGATGGTTTTTGTTAAGGGAAATTGGCTTTTCTTGAAACAAAATATGCATAGGCCTTATGTAAATGAAGATGAAGTATAAAGATGGAGGAGATGAGTGGACACTAAATAGGAGAGGAAAGGAGTGGAAGTCAAAGAGTAAAAACAAGAGAGGTAAATGAAGAGGACTTATAAGGATGGAGGAGATGAGGGTGAAGAGTGAATAGAAGAGGGAAAGGAGTAGAAGTCAAAGAGTAAAACAAGAGACTTAAATGAAGAGGAATTATAAGGATGGAGGAGATGAGGGTGAAGAGTGAATAGGAGAGGGAAAGGAGTCGAAGTCAAAGAGTAAAAAAAAGAGACTTAGATGAATAGGAACTATAAGGATGGAGGAGATGAGGGTGAAGAGTCAATAGGAGAGGAGATGAGGGTGAAGAGTTGATACAAGAGACTTAAATGAAGAGGAAGTATAAGGATGGAGGAGATGAGGGTGAAGAGTCAATAGACTTAAATGAAGAGGAAGTATAAGGATGGAGGAGATGATGGTGAAGGGTCAATAGGAGAGGAGATGATGGTGAAGAGTCAAAACAAAGAGACTTAAAAGAAGAGGAAGTATAAGGATAGAGGAGATGAGGGTGAAGAGTCAATAGGAGAGGAGATGAGATGACGATGTTGAGTAAGTAGGAGAGGGAAAAGAGTGGAAGTCAAAGAAATATGAAGAGGAAAGTAATACTTGGGAGTTGGGAGATGGAAAGAAGGAACATAAATGGATTAAAATATGAAAGGTAAATTAAGAGAAAAGTTAAGAATGGAGATGGAAGGAGTAGAAGTCAAAGAGTAAAAATAAGAGAGAGGGAAAGGAGTGGAAGTCAAAGAAATATGAAGAGGAAAGTAATATTTGGGAGATGGAAAGAAGGGACATAAATGGATTAAAATAAAAAAGGTAAATTAAGAGGAAGGTTACTAATAGAGGTGGAAGGAGTTGAAGTCAAAGAGTAAGACATAAATGGATTAAAATATGAAAAGTAAATTAAGAGGAAGGTTAAGAATGAAGGTGGGAAGTTGAAATTAATTAAGAAATATACAGATTTTTATTTATGTATGGTTGATATACTATTAATATTGGTTAAATTTATAGTTATCTTTTTCAATGTTGTTAATAAGGTCCTTTTAAACAAAATAATGTGGAATTTCAACAAGAATTATGATAAAGTCAAATTATATGTGGTGCTTGGTGTGATCAATGCCTAATATTGGATATTTTGTTCGTGTAATTATGGTTAGTTGTATTAATATGCTATCCTGGTCTTTGTTTTTGAATTGCATTGTTTGAGCTATATACAACATCAACAACATAGAATTTCATAGAATGCTTGACATAAGAAGGGATCAAATTTCTAAGTTTCACATTGTTGAAGATGCTTCTAAGAGTAATGTGGGCTTTGAAGATGGTATGGATGTCATTTTTCATGAATATTTTAGAAATCTTATATGTGATTCCTTGAATTATTAGGAGAGAGAAGTGGGTGGTTGAGGTTTGAGAATAAGGTAGGGGGAGAGGGGGGTCAAATTGGGTTGGCTAGCTTTATGAAAAACTTTGTTTATCTAACTGTTCAAGCAATTATGAATATGGAGAGACTGTTCAATGTGATTTTTTTTTATAGACTTGGTGATTTAACTATTTTTTTAGTATGGTATTGATGGAACTAGGGATGTAGCATCTATTTGTACAAGGTTTCTTCTTGGAGACTTGTTGGAAAAGGGAACCATTTATTTTTTTAGTGAAGTGGACATTAAGAAAGGGAAGAAAGGGAATGATATTATCATATTGAATCCACAAATTGTGTATTGGATAAATACTATTGCAATGGGATAGGAATTGATCCAAATTAGTATGGCTATAAGGAAACATTATATTAGTACCATGAACAAATTAATATTCACACTTTAGTTTTAAGGAGTAGGTGTTAAGGGCCTTTTTTGAAAAATGTTTCATACATGTATCGGTAATAATATAAGTTAAAGGGGAGCCGACCATGGTACCTTTAATTTGATCATAATTTGTTTTTTGGTTATTCTAACTAGGAAGAAACACAAAAGTTTGACAACGTTAGAAATGATATGTAAAAACTCTTTAACTATAATTTTGACATATAGAAAAACAACACCATGACTACTTAAATGTCATGATTCTCTACTTGTATGTCATGGATTTTACTAATGAAATCAAAACAATCCTTAATATAGGTTATGGTGTGAAGAACAAACAACTACAATTTTTTGTCTAAGAAGTTTGTCAAAGCATATATAGGAGACTTAATGCACTAACAATAAGTTTAAGTGGGGATTTATTTTTTTGGATGAGATTGGATGAGTTAGCGAGTTAAGTATTGTTAGTATCAAAATTTAGATAAGATTTATTAATATTGTTAAATATCATTTTTATAGTGAAATGGTTAATGGGTTGTGGTTGTAGACTCACCAAGTAATGGTAGAGAGGAGGTAAACCATTTTAGGATTTAACGCTTAATGTTCATAACAACATTGCAACATAGTGAAATGGTTAATGGGATTGTGGTTAAAGACTCATTAAGTAATGGTAGAGGGGAGGTAAATCATTTTAGAGTCTTAATACTTAATGTTCATAATGACATTGGTGTTACATTTATCAAGTTGTATAATGATGATGGTAAAGTGATGATGATTGGATTATCATTAAGACAATGAGGGCACCATTTACTTCTTTGGAGAGGTTGCATTCCGGAGGGAGTTTGACACATCTATGTATATGAATTTTTTTTGTTAAATTTCTTCATCTTGATAGGTAGGAGGGGAACACATAGTAGTGTATATGTTTCACATGATATCTTCATATGGAGGTGCCCTAGCGAAAGCATGGGCAAGGGAATTTTTTAAATACTCTTTATAAAAGTACATGATGAGGGGGATAATCATTATATAAGAGATATTTACAACATTAAGGAGTGATGGTATTTATTAGAGGGTAAGGTCACTTACTTATGTTGTCAAGAGTTTTATGATTATCTTATGCATATAGATTATATTATTGACTATATATTGAATATTTTGTTGACAATGTTGACATATGACTATATTGTCATGTACAATTTTGGGTGGTTAGAATTTTTGTTAATAAGGAATAATATATGAGTTTTAATTTTGGTGTGTGTGTGTGTGTATTTAAAGGGAAACAATCCAATGGGATGAAAACTTGGGAATTGTGTTTCACATCTTAAGAATTTTTCATTAGCTAGACTGAGAGTGTCAATACTAAGATGATTATATTCAATTAATAATCACAATATAACTATGCCACTTGTAAGGATACAAAAAAGAACAATAACCAATGAAAATGACCATTTTAACTAGGGACGATGACAACTACTAAGAGTACATACTTGGAAATATTGAGAGTTTGTTGTCCTCTTTAGGTTATGAGAGTCAGTCATGGCAAGGTTAGAATTTGTTGGATTACTAAGAGGGGGGTGAATCAGTAATAGAGATTTGTAATCCTTTTAACCACAATATGTAAGTGTTATTTATATTTATGATCAATATACCATTATCATTCAACAAGTGCAAAGTAAATAAGCCATTAACAATGAACAATCATACACAATACACTAGTATTTTTATGTGGAAACCCAATGTGGGAGAAAACCACGGAATGCTTTTTCTTATATGTCTTTAAGAATTACATTCATTGGAAGCACCAACTTCTTTTGTTCTCTAGTTGTAACAGGAAGGAGGCTTCGACCCCCTATATTTTCAGGCTATAACCTAAGGGAAGCTACAACTCCCCAATTCTTTGGCTGCAACCAAAAGGATGATACAACCCCCTATGTTCTTTGGCTACAACCAGAAGGTGGCTACAACCTATCCTTGCCCTGTCAAACAACCCTGAAATATAAGTGAAATGATGAAACCATTGCCTCATTTTCATTGTGATATATACCACTGTAAACATGCATCAATATGTGCAACCAACCTATAACCAACCTATGCCATTGAACTGTAACCAACCTATACATGTACTCATATTGTACCAACAAAAACCCAACAGTTATGTGACCTATATATACTGCAATTCGTGTATGTGCGTGCCTTGTCTATAATGTAGCCTATGTATTTACGTGTCCTATCTATACTGCAACCTACGTATGTACGTGCCCTATCTATACTGCATCTTGTGTACACCTTCAGAAAACTAGGGTTTTCACCTTCTTTGAAACTACAATCACTTTGCTACCTCTGTCACCTCAACCTGCAACCTATCACTATGTCTTATCTGTAGTTGTACCTTATGCATACATCATCTTATATATCCCTTAACCAAGTGTATATATATCTCTCTAGTCATGTGCCATACATGTGTGTATAATCATGAACAAGTGTAATAACCCTCACATGGATTAGACATCAAACCCTCACTAATATGCAGCTTCACACTACACCAAAAACTTCACAACCACAAGCTCTGAACCATGTACCACAAAAACCCTCAACCACATGCCAAGAAATACAAGATGTGCCTCAACACAAAAAATATATACCAATGATAAATATCATATATACTTGCACTGTATTTTGTAGATCTGGATTATATAGTAAGAGTCATACAACCAATAGACTCTCTAGGGAAAATCCTCAAACCCCCATAACCATATCTCATGTAGACAACAATATCGAACTACTCATAGAAATGGGACATACCTTTTGAACCTGTAGATAGATCTGTTGTACCTGATCAATGTATGCCTTCTTGGGAGCTTTCTTTCAGACTCTAGAGAATCTTCATCTCCTCAAGTTTTAATGGATTTCCCCAATTGTACGCACCCTGTTATACTTCCAGCCCATGTACGTACACACCCTTTTCCACTGTAGCCCGCATACACCTCAAAAACTAGGTTTTTTTTTTTTTTTTTCAATTCCAAAACTTTCACCATCAACCCTTCATGCTTCCTTGGACTTGCGTAAATTCAAATGTATCAATTAGTACCTACAATAAACCTTACACAATAATATATATTCAATGTGCTCAATAGGTGATAATAGGAGAGCCTTTCTCTATGATTTATACTTCCATGTTGCTTCCTCTAGGGGTTACCTTCTAACCAACTTAACCCAACTTCATTCTTTTGGGGATAACCCACTTCTAACCACTTGTCCACTTATAACCAATTTATCCACAAATAATAAACTCTCCACTTCTAGTTGCAACTGCTTTATTTTTAATTATTTTCTTATTGCAACAACTTAACCCATGATTAACTCTTAGTTTCACCGACTTTGACTAGTCAACTTCTTCTAGGAGTTTCTAGAATAATTTGACTTCTTTGACCTTCTAGATAACTCATAAGGGTTCTCCAATTTCACAAGGCCATAAATATCTAATTGTGAGGAGTTATGTGACATTCCACATATCATCGGAAATGGCATGACATGTACTATCCATCTAGAATAGTCTTACCTGCAAATGAACTAATAACCATACCTTTATATCACAGACAATTTTGAGTCCCTTAACCATACTGTTGGGGCTACCAAAATTTTCAACCAGACTTGCTTCAAGGGTTCAAATCAATGACAACCAACCAAATTAATCAACAATCTCCCCCTTTGGCATTGATGACAATAATCTGATGCAACATTGAATCCATATCGCTCATGCTTCCCTTGTGGCTATCGCTCCTCCTAGAAACATGCCTCTTTTCTCTCTCTCCAAGTATATGACTCTCTATCCATGCATCTGATGAATCTCTCCCCCTTTCACATCAATGAAAAAGGTAACTTCCCATCGGGACTGCTCCCCCTAACTGAATTGTCCTTCGGGTTGCTGCCCCCAACTGAACCCTTCCTGAAACTGCTGCCCCAAACTAAAATTTTCTATTAATGGTGCTTCCTCATGTAAATCTAAGAAATATAATATAAGAATTCAAAAGCATTCATTTTGGAGTAGAAATTACTCCAAGTCTCTGTCGAAGATACTCAAAATATTCCCTTAGAAGCAATTTTGTAAAAATGTATCTAACCTATTAATGTGTTCCCACATTTTCAACTCTAATGTTCTTCTCTGCAACTTGTTCCCATAGAAATTGATACTTGTTTGGAATGTGCTTCATCTTGGAGTGTATTACTAGATTCTTTGAGATACTGATGGCGCTTGTGTTATCACAATATATTAGAATGGGCTCATCATACTCAACCTATATATCTGTCAGAGTTTGTTTCATCCATAGAACTTGTGTACAACATGATGCTACTGCAATATACTCTACTTTGGATATAGAGAACGATACTGATGATTATTTCTTTCTTATCGAAGATACCAAACACTCATACAAGTAGAACATTGTTCCACTTGTACTTATCTGGTCATCAATGCAACCTTTCCAATCTACATCTGTGTAGAAAATAAGTGATATATCCTTTCATTTTGGATACCATAATCCAAACTCTTATGTACCCTTGATATATCTGAATATCCTCTTTACTTCTATAACATGTGATTCCTTAAATCGTACCACATGTCCAACTGCCTGCATTACATCTAGTCTGGATCTTGTCACATAACGTAAGTTTCCAATCATTGACCTGTATTTCCTCTGATCTGTAGACTTTGAATCATCATCTTTACTTAACTTTCAACTGGTTTTCATAAGAGTATTGAATGGTTTTCAATCTTCCATTCCAAACCTCTTTATCATTTCTCTGATATACTTGGTTTGAGAAATAAAAATGCCTTGGTTTTTTTGACATATCTGAAGACCCAGAAAGAAGGATAGTTCTCCAAGTAATGACATTTAAAATTCATTATGCATATCCTTTCCAAATTTCTGGCTCAACCCATCATCATTAATTCCAAAAATAATATCATCAACATAATTCAATTAATTAAATACTATCTTGAGTTACGTTGATGTAGAGGTTGTTGTCTGCATTTCCTTTCCTGAACCCTTTCTACTGTAAGTATTTTTCTAGTCTCAAATACCATGCTCTGGAGGCTTGTTTGAGACTGTACAAGGCCTTCTTCAACCCGCAAACATAATCTTCATTCTATGACAATTGAAATCCTTTTGGTTGGTCAATGTAAACTTCTTCTTCTAGTTACCCTTTTAGAAAGGATGATTTCACATCCATCTGATACACTTTAATATTCTTGGAGCATGAATAAGCTAGGATCAATATGATTACTTCCATTCTGGAATCTGGGGAAAACGTCTCTTCAAATTCTATACCTTCAAAATGTGTGTATCCTTTACATACCAATCTAGTTTTGTTCCTCATAACATGTCCATCTTCATTCAATTTATTTCTAAAAACCAACTTTGTGCCGATCACATTCTTGTACCTTGGTCTTGGAACCAATTCCCAAGTGTCATTCTTTTGTATATGATCCAACTCTTCATCCATGGCCTTTATCTAGAATTCAACCTTGCTGGATTCTTAATTTTTTTTTGGCTCAATTGAAGATAAGAGTGCTAGGTGCAGTTGTTCTAGTGAACGAATTTTTCTTCTAGTCTCAACTCCTACATCTTTGTTCCCAATAATCTGATCTGAGGGATGATTCTTTTGTATTAGTTTTCTAGGTGTCTTTGGAGGTACATGTTTTTCTTTCTCTTCTACTTCTATCTAATATTCTTCATCTTCCCCTTCTACTACTTCTTCATCCTTTGCTTCTTCTTCGTAAACTTGTTCCACTGACTCCTTTTCTTCTTCCTTTATTTTTCATCCACTTGTCTCATCAACCATCATATTGATGCTTTCCAAAACTTTGTTGAGCCTTAGATTGAAACATTTGTATGCTTTCCTTATGCTCAAATACCCAATAAATATTCCTTTGTCCACCCAAGAATCATACTTTCCCATTATGCCGTATTATCTTTTGATGTAGCATTTGCTTCCAAAAAATCTGAAGTGCTTCACATTCATTAGTCTTCCTTTCCATAGCTCGTAGGGATTTTTATCACTGTTGTTTCTGAGAATTACTTTGTTTTGAATGTGAACTGTTGTATGCACTGCATGTTCCCAAAAGACATTTGTCAACTTGGAATCCATTTTTGGCCCTTGATCAAGTTTTGAGGAAACATTAGTCATGTTTGACCATTTTTGGGACTTCGATAGGCTGGCCGAAGATGGAGCTCCCAGGCGGAGCAGATAACATGAGATCTCACTCATTTTGCAGGCTTGTGGACCCAGCAAAGGGTTTTGGGGTTTATGTAATGGGTTAAGGGATGTCAGCCCATGGGTTTACCTATGATTAGGCATTTTTATAAATCTATAAATAAGTAGCTAAGCGATGTAAGAACTACTACTTGTAATAGGATTAATTCATAACTACTAGATCTGGTTGGATTCATGCAAGAATGTGTTAAGGGCTTGCAGAGATAAGTGCAAGTGTTTATAAGTTTCTTTGTGCACAGACGTTGTATGTAAGTGCTCTGTTCCATTGAGCAGTTGGCTCTGTGCCTTGACCTGATTTGGGGAAGGTGGATCTAGTGTGTTGTGTGCAGATCACCTGTCCACTATGGATTTGGGTTTTGTGGCTTTGTGCACAGAAGAAGATGAATATAAGAAGATCGAGGGATAATAAAGAATAAGAAGAAGTTGGTGGACGTATCCCCACACTGGGGTGAATCACATATATCCTATGCCTTGATGTGCTTTGTGCGATGTTGTTTATATGGATAGTTGCTTAGTGATGTTGTTATTATGTACAATGAATGCATCTGATGTTGTAGCTAAGTTCTTAATGGTTTAAATCAATGTGATATCTGAACTAATGCTATATGCTAAGAGGTTTTAAGGGATTGATCTTTATTGTTACTGTGTTGATCTATAATAAGGGTTAATCTGCGATGTAAATTAGAATTAGAACCTAATTCATATTGTGGGATAAGTACTCTGTTAAGTGTTGTAATCACAAATCTGTGTCCCAGCCTGGTTGTAGACACTTGAGTCCTGCAACCCCCCTTTCCCCTACCTCGGGTGAGACTTCATATTCTTCACAGGTGTTGCCGAAAGGGTCGATAGTTACAGTTTTTTTGGTGTGATGTTGAATCGTTGAACCCTGGGTCTGCCCCTGTGCCAACAAATGGTTCCGTTGTTGGGACCTAAAACTGTGATTGTTGGGAACTGAAGAAAAGATAAATCTCTATGCGTACATCTGCTATTGTAGTGAACAGTATTATACTTGACTTGCGAAGCTCTGTACTAAGAAAGAAACCAGATCTGAAGAAAAGAGGTAAGATCTTAAAGATTTGTGCTCTGGTAAAGGTAAGATAAGTGGAAATTTTTGTTTCGAAAGAATGAATTTAGGTATGCTTGATATATTTTGTCCTAGTATGGAAATTAGGGCACAGTTAGAAGAAAGAGTTGATCTTAATAAATTTGATAAAAATAGAGAAAGATATGTTATTCATATGCATAGAAAGAATTTTCGGACTAATAAGTGGATACGAGAACCTAGAAATAATTCTTACAGATTGCAGATCCAACATTGTGATCCCAGTGCGTAGCACAGGAGAGGTTGGAACTCATTTAAAAGAAAAAGAGGATTAAGATTGTGTTATAATAGCCAAAGGTTGGGACATCTTGCTAAGGAATGCCCTGGTACAGGTCCTATTTGTCTTTGTTGTAAAGCTATTGGTCATGAGGTTGAGAATTTCCCTAGGATGATTGCTAAAGTTGAAAAGATGAACATGAGACAAGACAACTATGAATAAGGTCAAGAGACTAAGGATATGTTAGAAAACCATAAAGTGAAAGAATCAAAGAAAGCTCAAACTATGTTAAAAGAAGTGATGGATGATCACAGAGACATTATCTTATTAGAGATCCTGAAAGAAAAACAACGCATAGTTACAAGGATAGAAGACTTCGACATAGACTGCATATTAGAAGAAGAAACAAAAGTGAATATTATGCGAGAAAGCGCTTGGGAAATTTTGGGAAAGCCTGCTATGATACCTTCATTGGGAAGGATAGGCTTGTTTAAAGGAAAGATGATAACCCTATGTGGAAGAATTAATAACATACCTATTATTTCTCATGAAACATCGACATAAGAAGACTTCGAAGTTATCAGATTTATTGAGAACAATGCCCCATTCCCATTTTTATTAGGAAAGACTTGGATTGAGAAAGATTAGATCAGAAGGAAAGCAGAGGAGAAATCTACAGAAAAGAAAAAGCGAGAATTAAGGGACTTCATAGCTAGAAAAATAACGCGACTAATAGAAGAACAAGAGGATCAGTCGAAGCAATAGAGGGCCAGAGAATTAGCTGTCGGAGTTGAAAGAACACAAGAAGACTTGAAGAACCTTTCCATGAAAGAAAGAAGTATAACCACCTCGAAAATAGAAAAAGAAGAAACATTAACCGCAGGATCTGATCCAGTACATCAACAGTGTAAAGTCACCTTACTAGGAGAAGATAAGAATAAGAATGGAAAGAGTAATCGAGAGACTCAAATCACAGGAAAGAAGGAAAGGAAGCTCAGTAAGAAGAAATCCAAGTTAGCAAAACTATGGGAAGTTCCAGAAAAGACTTCACAAGAGACAGATCTGCAGAAGTTGAACCTCACTGGAATAGCAGAACCACGCAGAATGGGACTTCACCATGATGAAGCTATATGATCATTGGAGGCGCCCCGACCGTTAGAACAACACTTCAGAACAGATAGAAACACAATTATTGACGAAAATACCGTTGTTGGACCGTTGGAACCGTGCCATAATGAACGAATTCTTATTGATTGAGGCATTCCTTCCCTTTGGAGGAATTCGTTACGACACTTGCTTATTTAACCCGTCGGATGCTGCACCGGGACCACTTTTTACAAACCGTGATTATTCAAACTAACAAAAAATCCATTGTATCGTGTGCTTTCTAGACCTCACCATCCGTCTGATTACCTCATTTGTCTGTTCGCCTACCCGATTTATTTGATTACGAGTGTGCATGTCGGGCGAACGTAGTGCAATAGAGAAGTCTTTGGAGGAGATTCTTGTAGACCTCATGGCTAAGAGAGTCATGTATGTAGGAATACAGGCGTCATCGACTGACAGATTGCAAGAATCCCCCTTGATTGGACGCTGCTCTGGTCGCACTACTTAGAAGAGAAGCAAACACTGCGACTATTTGGCTAATGCAAAGCAGATCCCGTCAGTCTTTCCTGAATACATCCCGCCTTTGGCTGGCATGGTCAACTGCGACAACATCCCACGAGATTTTGAGTACATGCTGAGAAACACGCAGTCTAGCAGCAGGTTACTACCATCCAAAGAAAAGTCATGGAGGTGACATAGAGACTCCAGCCGGTTCAGGACAAAGCCTGCACACATTTTGAAGAGATTGAAGGACAAGGCTCATAGGTGGACCAGATGGTCACAATAGTAGAACGATGCCTGGAAGGGCCTGTTACATAGCAGGGGATTTGGGAGCTCACCGAGTAGGAAGCTCTGGCGAAGTAGCAAGTCGAGGCATATCGAGCTAAGATCTAGGCCTCTGAAGCAGGACTTCCCAAATCTAAGTGACTCAGGACAAGTCACAGGTGAGTGTTGGGGGCTTGTTGGTCCTTGACGAATTTTGGAGGAAACATTGGTCATGTTTGACCATTTTTGGGTACTTCGACAGGATGGTCAAAGATGGAGCGCCCAGGCAAAGCAGAGATCGTGGGATCTCACTCATTTTGTGGGATTGTGGACCCAACAAAGGGTTTTAGGGTTTATTTAATGGGTTAAGGAATGTCGACCCATGGGTTTACCCATGATTGGGCCTTTTTGTAAATGTATAAATAAGTAGCTAAGCGATGTAAGAACTACTACTTGTAGTAGGCTTAGTGCAAAACTACTAGATCTAGTTGGCTTCATGCAAGAATGTGTTAAGGGTTTGCAGAGCTAAGTGCAAGTATTTGTAAGTTTCTTTGTGCACATACGTTTTATTTAAGTGCTCTATGCCATTGAGGAGTTTTCTTTGTGCCTTGACCTGATTTTAGGGAAGGTGGATCTAGTGTGTTGTGTGTAGATCATCTGTCCACTATGGATTTGGGCTCCATGGATTTGTGCACAGGAGCATATGAATGTAAGAATATCGAGGGATAATAAACAAGAATAAGAAGTTGGTGGACGTATCCCCACACTGGGGTGAACCACGTATATCCTGTGTCTTGATGTGCTTTGTGCGATGCTGTTTATATGGATAATTTCTTAGTGATGTTGTTATTATGTATAATGAATGCATCTGATGTTGTAGCTTAGTGCTTAATGGTGTAAATGAATGAGAGATATGACCTAATGCTATATGTTAAGAGGTTTTAAGGGCTTGATCTTGATTATTACTGCATTGATCTGTAATAAGGGTTAATCTGAGATGTAAATTGGAATTAGAACCTAATGCATATTGTGGGCTAAGTACTCTGTTAAGTGTTGTAATCACAGATCTGTGTCCCAACCTGGTTGTAGACAGTTGAGTCCTGCAACCCCCCTGCCTCTACCTCGGGTGAGACTTCAACTGCTTTGCAGGTGTTTCCGAAAGGGAAGGTAGTTAGGGTTTTGTTGGTGCATTGTTGAAGTGTTGAACCCTTGGTTTTCCCCTATTCCAACATCCATTAACATAATTCAATCCATTTCATGTACTGTCATGTTTTTCCTTTCAAAAACTCCATTATGTTGAGGTGTCCTAGAAATGGATAATTGCATTTTTATTCCATGCTTGCTACAAAAATCCATAAATTTCTTTGAAGTAAACTCTCCTACATTATCAGATATTAAACATTTGACTTTTGAATCCATTTCATTTTCAAACATTTTTTTGTATACCTTGAAGTTCTCGAAATCTTCTGACTTTTTCCTGAGAAAAAAAAATGCAGTCATCCTTGTATAATCATCAACCAATAACATAAGATATTACTCACCTTTTAAATCCTTTGTTCTAGTTGGTCCAAATAGATCGGTATGTACAATCTCCAATGGTCTTCTTGTGGAGTATTCATTTGATTTGAATTTGGTCTTTGTTTGATTTCCTTGTCGACAATGCTTGCATAAGGTGTGGGTTGGCTTCGTGATCTAGGGAATTTATCTTATGACTTCCTTTTTGTTGAATTTGACAAGGTTGTCAAAGTTTATGTGAACCATTCTTTTGTGCCATAGACAAACTTCATCTTCCTTTCCTAGACAACACTTTTCATTTCCAATTTCACTTAATACATATATGTTGCTTGAATTTATTACAGTTGTTGCAACCAATCTTCCTGAACCTGCCTTTCTTATCTCACACTTCTATGAATCAAACACAAGTTTGTGACTTTGGTCACACATTTGACTTACACTTAKAAGATTATTTTTCATATCTTCCACTAGTAGAAAATTTTCTTCCTTGGTATCCTTGTTTCCAATTATGACTATACCTTTTTCAATGATTCTATCTGAGTCATCGTTTCCAATTATGACTATACCTTTTTCAATGATTCTATCTGAGTCATCGTTTCCAAAAGAGACTGATCCATCTCTTTCCTTTATCAATGTTAGAAACCTGTCATCATCACATGTCATGTGATTTGAGAAGCCACTTTCAACATACCAACCATGTTTCTTGTGTTTAGATTGTAGAGAGAGTGTGCATTCCTCATTGTTATACTGATTATGCTTTCTTATCCATATTCTCTACCGAGGTTCCTGTTTGTGACTGTTCTTATTCTGTTATGATTCTCTAGGAGGGATTGTCATTCTACAATATTTGGCCATGTGTCCAAATTTGTTGCACTTGTAGCATTCCACTTCAGTTCTCAAGGATTCAAACCTATTGTATCTTCTTCTCTGTGTTTTACTAGGCCTTCTTGGATAACCATTTTGTGCATGATTTTAAAAGTTTTTTTTTTTTTTTTCCTGCTATTTTTTCTGCAATTTACAACTTTATGTCCAAAATTAGTACATGCATAACATAAACCAAAAAAAATAGTTTGATACCTGGGATTTGAAGATATTCTGAAAGGAGTTACTCTTATGAATCCTTCTTCTTCTTGAGGCTTGCTTGTTTCTGACTATCGATAATTCTAAAATCTGAATATTCTGGGTGGAGGAGTGTCCATGTGATCTTCCTTGTAAAACTCCTTGTGTCCTCTAATTGTCTCTGCATAGATTCTTTGATATTTTTCTTTGTCAATTTTTTTGGAGCTTGATCGTTTTTCTATTTGATTGTATCCAAGTATGGACTTGTCATGATTTGGCCTTTGACTATTGATAATATCATCCAAAACATTTGAGTTGTTCTACATGTTTTTCTTTTGAATATCTTTTCTCAATGTGTCAATCTCTGCTTCCAAATTTCCAATGATCTTGTCTCTTTCTTCTGACCATTCTTTGAGTTCTTCTTCAATTCTTTTGTCTTCTTCAAATTGATTTTTTAATTTAGTGCTCATCTATTCTAGTTCTTCATAGTTGGAACTTTGATATTCCTCTTTTCTTTTTAGTTCTTCCCATAGTGACTTGTTTATCTTCTTTTCCCTTTTTATAACTTCTATGGCACTCATCAATTCTTCTCTGTAGTCAACTTTTTCCTCTTTGTATTCCTCTTTGGTGCCTTCTTCATCAGAGTCTTCTATTTGCATGAATAGAACCCTTTCTTTCTCACTTCCACTATCTTCATCTTCATTTGATGAGGTGCTATCTTCGTTTGTGCAAAAGATTTTCTTGAAGATTTTTTTTTTGGTTTTATTTCCTTTGTACAATTGTTTGCTATTTGAATCATCTTCTTCATTTCTTTTCTTTTTATTATGGGGACATTTGTTAGAAAAATGACCAATACCATCACAATTAAAAAAATCAATGGAAGCTTATCTCTATATTTTCCGTCAGTTCCCTTTTTCAGTCTTCTGACAAAGTTGGCTACTTTTTCATTGTCTTCTGAAATATCATTATTGATGCTATCTTCTTTTTCCTTTTGCTTTCCCTTTTTCTTCATTTTCTTGTATGCTTTGAATGCTTATTCTTTTGTAACTGGTTTATCCTACTCAATTCTCATTTCATAGGATGTGAAAATTCCATGTAGTTCATCCATGCTTATTTAATCCATATATGTTATTTCTTATAGTGTTGAGATCTTAGGATCAAATCTCATTGGAAGAGATCTTAGTACTTTTTGAACAATTATAGATTCATCAAATTCTTCTCCCRATCCTYTGATTGCATTCATGTTTCATCAACTTGTAAAAATTAAGCTGCAATATTCTCATCTTCCCTCATATTTAGCTGTTCAAATTGACCTCTGTAAGTTTGAAGCTTTGTTGCCTTGAATTTTTCATCTCCTTCATAAACGTTCTGAAKTTTGTCCCAAATCTCSTTTGYGGAGCTGCAATGCATAACTTTGACATATAATGAATCACCAGGACCATTCAAAAGTGCATTTTTGGCTTTTGAATTGTTTAGATTGATTTTCCTTCCATTTTCATTTGTTGGMGGAACTGTTGGTTCTTTATATCCATCTACAACTGATTTCCAAACCTCAAATCCCTCTGCTTGTACATATGTTTTCATCCTTCTTCTCCAAAATGCATAGTTTTGTCCATCAAACCGTGGTATTCCATTTTTATACATATTGTTTCTCTCCATGATCTACCTTTCAGTGGTTAAACTGATTTTTTAAGGAACCCGCTCTGATACCAATTGTTGGATTACTGAGAGGGAGGTGAATATGTAATAGAGATTTTTTATCCTTTTAACTACAGTATGTAAGTGCTATTTATCTTTATGATCAATATAGCATTATCATTCAACAAGTTCAGAGTAAATAAACCATGAACAATGAAAAATCATAAACATACACAGTACACCAATATTTTTACGTGGAAACCCAATGCGGGAGAAAACCACGAAACGATTTTTCTTATATGTCTTTAAGAATTACATTCATTGGAAGCGCCAACTTCCTTTGTTCTCCAGCTACAACTAGAAGGAGGCTCTGACCCCCTATATTTTTAGGGTACAACTTGAGGGAAGCTCCAACTCCCCAATTCTCTGGCTACAACAAGAAGGAGGATACAAATCCCTATGCTCTCTGGGTACAACCGGAAGGTGGCTATAACCACCAATCCTTTCCTTGTCCAACTGCCCTGAAATATAAGTGAAATGATGAAACCACTGCCACATTGTCACTGTGAGATATACCACTATAAACCTATATCAATCTGTGCCAACAAACTGTAACCAACCATTGCCATTGATCTATAACTAACCTATAGCTATAGTCAGCATGTACCAACAAAAAACCAATAGGTATGTAACCTGTATATACTGTAGCTCGCGTATGTACATGCCCTATCTATACTACAACATGTGTATGTACACGCCATGTCTATACTTCAGCCTGCGTATGTACACACTCTATCTATATTGTAGCCTGTGTACACCTTTAGAAAACTAGGGTTTTCACCTTCTATGAAACTTAAACACTTTGTTGCCTCTGTCACCTCAACCTGCAACTTGTAACTATGTCTTATCTGTAGTTGTACCATGTCCATACATCATCTTATATATCCCTTAAACAAGTGCATCTATATCTTTGTAGTCATGTTCCATACATGTGGGTATAATCATGAACAAGTGTAATAACCCTCACATGGAATAGACATCAAACCCTCACTAATATGAAACTTCACACTACACCAAAAAATTCACAACCACTTCACAACCACAAGATCTCAACCATGTACCACAAAAACCCTCAACCATATGCCAATAAATACAAGATGTGCCTCAACGCTAACAAGATATACCAATGATAAATATCAAATATACCAGCACTGTATTTTTGTAGATCTAGCTTATACAGTAAGTGCCATACAACCAATAGCCTCTCTAGAGAAAATCCTCAAAATCCCATAACCATATCTCATGTAGACAAAAATATCTAACTAATGATAGAAATGGGACACACCTTTTGAACATGTAGATAGATCTAATGTACCTGATCACTATAGACCTTTCTGGGAGCTTTCTTTCAAACTCTAGAGACCTCGCATATTCATATCCTCAAGTGTTCATGCATTTTCCCAACAATAAGCACCCTATTATACTGCCATCCCACGTACATACATGTCCTTCTCCACTACAACCCACGTACACCTCAAAACCTAGGGTTTGTTTTCCAGTATTTATGCAATTCCGAAACTTTCATCGCCAACCCTTCGTGCTTCCTCAGACTTGTGTAAATTCATATGTATCAATGAGTACCTACAATAAACCTTACAAAATAATAGATATTCAATATTATCAATAGGTGCTAATAGGAGAGCCTTTCTCTCTTATTTATACCTCCATGTAGCTTCCTCTAGGGGTTACCTTCTAACCAACTTAACCCAACTTCCTTCTTTTAGGGATAACCCTCTTCTAACCACTTATCCAATTATAACCAATTTATCCACAGCTAGTAAAATCTCCACTTCTAGTTGTAACTAATTTATTTTTAATTATTTTCTTATTGAAACAACTGAACCCATGATTAACTCCTAGTTTCACCCATTTTGACTAGTCAACTTTTTCTAGGAGTTTCTAGAATAATTTGACTTCTTTGACCTTCTTGATAACTCATAAGGGTTCTCCAACTTTAAAAGGCCATATCTCTCTAACCGTGAGGATTTATGTGACGTTCAACATATCATTGGAAATGGCATGACATGTGCTATCCATATAGAATATTATTACCTACAAATGCACTGATATTCATGCCTTTTATACTGCAAACAAACTTGAGTCCCTTAACCATACTGCTGGGTTACAAGAATTTTCTACTGGACTTGCTTCAAGGGTTGGCATCAATGAAAACCAACCCTATTAATAAATAGAATTATGGGGTTGAAGGTTTAGGTCACGATGAAATCTCCATTCACTCATATGAGGGTGGATATGGTAAATATATAGATCCCCCTTCCTTCATGTATAAATTATGGTTTCCGAACCTATTGGATGAGCATATTGTTTTTGATATGTTGTGTAAGGGAATGCTCTCTTTCTTTGATTCCAATGAGAGCAAAAATTAGATAGAAAAGATGTTAGCATAATATCTAAACACCCCAAGATGGGTTCAATCACCTAAGTTAAATTTAAAGAAAAAATTATTGTGTGTGAACATGAAAGATGACTCAATGATGTTAGTCATTCAAGAAACAATGGTGGGAGAGGATATTGAAAAATATTAAGTGATAAATTTGAATGGACAAATTGATGGGAATCGAATTTTTGAAGATGACATGAATAAATTGATGCTCCCCAAGTGGAAGATGAAAATATGGAATTTTTCCTATTACCATATGGTGGAAAAAGCTTTAATCATTTTTCTTTATCATGTATAAAGAATATATGTAGAAATTTGTATAAGCATATGGTATTGGAGCATGGTTGCACCGATGGAAATTATAGAAGTGGGAAATAAGTTATAGTTGGTGATATTGAGGTGTCTGGAAGAAATGAAGGAATTAGATGGAAGTGGAATAACCAAGGTGAGGCCATTTTATGTGTGATGTATTAGGCACATTTATTTAGGTTTTTTAAGTTAGTTGGATACAATGTGACTTGGACAAATCCATTCAAGAGGACTTGGACAAATTTCTAGGCCAAATTTGGTGGTGTCATGTAGATGCATTAGCATGGTTGTCAATATCTTTGGATGATATGGGTGTGGACAATAGTCCCATTGAAACAACATGACCTTGGAATCCACCTTGGTTCAATTCAAGGAGTCATCCATGTTGGCTTGGTGGTTGGTTCATTTAGAAATAAATGAATTACGTATCACCCTTTTTCAAACGAACCAAAGGGGTTAGACATGGGTGGACATCCTTTCTCAAATTATTTGTATATTCTTATGACAAAATCCTTAGGAAATTCCTTTGAAAAATATAGACTTCAAAATATCTTTTTGGGTGTGCGAATAGAGACAAGCACCAAGCCAATTAACCATGTGAAATTTGTTGATGACACTCTTATGATAGGAGGAGCCTCCATCATTATTACCAATCTCTTCAGGGTGACTCTCGATTCCTTCTTAGATTCATATGAAGAATCTATTAACATGAAAAATACAAAGTATATAGGTAAAATACTCCAACTGGAACGTTGGTCCAGAAAGACCTTAGAGTTCACCTTCGAACTTCAATGGAAATTCATAAAAAACTTGGGAATGTGGTAATGCCTCATGTTTACCTCTAGAATGTATTTGGATTAGATTACATATAAATTGCAAACGTGTGTTTATAATGATGATGGTTGATCCATGTGAGATTAAATAAATGACCCCATTTTTAATTGTTGTAAATATCCAATATGGAAATTTAGTGTGGATGTCAAAGAAAAGGATTAACTATTGAATGGATGGGTGTGTATATGGTGTAATTATACTTCTAGGGATTGTGTGGTGCAATTCCATGATGAACACAATTTATGAAAATATTAATGTTGGAATATAATATATAATATTCTAATATGGACATAGAGAGAACAAGAAGGGATATGAGTCCATTAGAGGGGAAGAGGAAAGGGGGCCTATGGGAAATTAAATCCTCTATTATCAAGTGTTCACCTACAAAATCATCTCTTTTCCACCATGTTCTTTAAATGAATCCATCCACCTCAATTGAATTAAAAAAAAAATCATTAAATGCATGTAGAGGTTGGTGGGAAGTCTTCTTGTGTTTTTATTGAAGTGTGAGATAAGTACAATCATTAAGGGGAAGTCTAAGAGTACTTCTTTTCTCATGTCAAAAGGAATGTTAACCATCATTTCCCTCAAATATCTTATTGTTATTATGTGTGATGGTCCTAGGAATATCATCAATGAATCATTGTACCCTTGGTTTCCTACTTTACTTGTCAACCTAGGGTTCGTACCAACTTAAGAGGTGTTATGCACTATATGTGAAGTATGCATTTTTCGGTAGAAAAGGTCTGAAACTAATCAAAGGATGAAAAATGTGTAGGAAAAATAAAATGATAGAAAGTACTTATGAACTAATTACTTGAAGGAAACAAACAAATCCAAAATTACAGTTAATCTATATTGTATGAAAATAACTTTTAAAAGAGTATTGAATCAAGAAAATCAAACTGAAAGAAAGGATATGAATTCAATATAAACTATGACAAAAAACTATAATAGAAGTAAAGCTACACTAGTGCATGAATAGAGAAAGTTAATGGTCTAACCCTTTGATCGATAACAATCCAAATGCATTTTTATTGTTTATTTGTGTTTTTATGAAAAATAAGATTAAAATAGATTAAGATCTGAAGCTAAAACATGCCTACATGAGATTTCTACAGGAACTATGAAGTTCTACAGGAATTGTACAGTTTCTGTAGGAAACTCCTACAAGAAGTGAAATAGTGTCTGAAAAGGAAGTGCAAGTCTTTAAAATCATGGATAAAGTCAGACTATAAATAAATGAAGTGAATCTAAGGTTATTATCCTTGGGAGGCACCTAAGAGTTCTTCCAAAAGGTTATTGAACATTTCTACAGGATGTTGTTGCAACTGGTGAGTTAGTCATAACCTTGACAAAAACTGAAATTGATCATGAAAAAATTATATCAAACTTCAAGAGAGAATGAAATACTATCTAGGAACTAAATAATATGCGTGAACAATACATAAATAGTAGTAGGGTCCTTAAGCCTTCTTGGATGTGCCATACCCAATAAACACAAGGAACCTAAAATAAACCTTAATAGACAAAAAGTAAAACCATCTTTATTTCATAAATATCAGTAATACATAAAGAGAAGAAAATATATGAGTTCTCAATACAAGTCTTCACAACATCTCCACACAATACTTCTCCAAAATTCTCTATATATCACTCTCCTAGACTAGAGGTCTATATATGTTATAGAGTTTCACATCCTTTCCTAAAATGAGGAGAGAAATGGGTAAATGAGGGATCTCATCCCTTTACAACTGTATATTCAAATGTTATTGATCTGAAACAGTCATTAATGCATAAGGAGCACTCTTGGAGGAAGGTAAGGACAATTTCCCTTGACCTTTGGCTGACAACTCCTTGACGGAGAAAAATTACCCTGTTTCTAGGAGGTTGGCACCCTTGAATCCTACAGTTTGACTTGGTTGGTGGAATAAATTTATTTAGACAAAAACATTAGTGAAAAAAGGTATAGTATGCACAAAAATCCACCTCAATCATACAATGTTCATTAAGAAACATACAAACTACCCATGACTGACTATTAAATATGGTCAAAAGAAAACATTAAGTCATTTTATGGTGGAAAAATGTGTCAAATATGAGTCTTTAGAATGGACAATAATTAGGCTCATCATCAACCCCCAGTTGAACTTTTGCACACCCTTTGTGAAACCAAAAATTGCCTTTATGTTCTTACTACCATTGTTGTTGTTGTGTACCCTGATGTTTCTTACTATTATGTTGTTGTTCAATATTTTCATGTTGTTCATCACCTTGCTTCTAATCAATGCCTTGTTTCTTCTCAACAAATGTTGTTGTTCACCACCCTGCTAATTCCTACTGAATTTCGGTCTCATATCCCAGGCCACATATCTGGTGATAACTTGTTGATAATGGTATCATTTATCCTTCACAATGATGGACCATTATTCTTCTTCCTTTTCTAAATTGAAATTAGCGATAGGTGCTACAGGGAGAAGAAGTGGAGGGATCATCCTTAGCCCAATACATTTAGTCTTCATTTTCCTTAAAGTTTCTTTTTACAAGGGTGTCCTTAAGAGGGAAAGTTGCAAGGTATTGGGAGAATGAGGTTCTCTGATATGAAAATCACGAGGCAAGGAGTTCCACCTCCTTATCTAAAGAGAGGATATGATGAATGTTTATAAAATCTTTAGGTATGGCATACTCTTCTCTAATCCATAAGGGTGTTTTTTGTTCTGCATCCTTGTACTCCTTTAGCTCATTTTCCCTCATTTATTCATCCCTTAGCCGAGATGCAAAGGCCATCAATTGGACATCCCCCACATATTGATTAGGATTCCAATTGTAGGGGTGTGGCAAGATGAGATTGTGGAGGTAGAATTCACATAGTATAGCTCTCTCTTCTAGATTATAGCCCTGATATGCATCCAGGAAGTCTTGGGGCAAGTCAAGGTTGAATTTCACTATTTTGGCCAAGTGAGAAATCTAATTTTTTTGCGACTGTTCTTTTAGGAATAATGTGTATGCTCTAGATCATGGTCTTCATTCTAGTATCTCTTCATATACTTTAGCTATTATTTTCATTGTTTCTTCCATAATTTCCACATGTATTTTCTTCTCTTGTAGATCTCTTCTTACCTTACTCAGTTATTATTGAAGCTCTTGGTTCTCTACTTTCAACTTCTGGTTGTATTCCACTTCTTGCATAGTCATAATTTGGAACCTTTTTTTCATAAGTTGGAGTTGTTGCTCCAACTCTTGAGAAACCTCCTCTTTCAAATTTCCTTTATTATCTTCTACCTCCCTTTTCCACTTGATGGCATCAACCTTGGCCTAATCTAGTTCCAACAAGGTTGCGTAAATAATTTTTTCCACATGAGTTTTTGTTTTAGAGGTTGCTTCCATTTGTCTTTCCTCTTTAAATGTTGTCTCCTTTTGTGGATCCTTCCCCTTTGTTTCTTTTTGTTTTTCTAGACTAGGAGAGTCCTTGACCCCTTCCACTTGGGATGTGATGATGAGTGGAGTGGTGGATACTGGGATTTGATTCTTTTGACTCTTGATTATGTTGGACCTCCTTCTTCTGGGATATACCCATTCTGCACTAGTGATTTTCAAGGGGCTGACAGTGGTGGTTCTTAAAGAAGTCAAGGCATTGGTCACTTTGTCTTTTTCATATACCTTCTACTATTTCTTTTTATTTTGATGTTTTGACTTTTTGGGCCTAGTGATTCTCTTAGGTTCTTATCCCTTTTTCTTCTCTTCCTCACTCATTGCTTCCTGCACTTATTCAAATGATTATCTATCCATGTTTATGAAATATTCCCATAGAATTCTCTTCCTCAAACTCCTAAGAGCATCTGAAATTGTCATCTTGATGAGTCCATGATGTGCTAAGAATTCTTGTTTTCCTCTATGTACTTTTAGGCTCATATATTTTAATGATTGAAGAAGGAAGTAAGGGATGATCAACTTTTGTTGGGTTTCCTGATTTGGAAGGTGCCTCAGTTGGTGTAATAGTATGAAATGATTAGCAGAGACTACACTCATCCTTCCCTCACATGTGATGTATTTAATGATATGATAAGCTACCTCTGACCATGGGTGAGGAAGGATTTCCCTTTTGATGCCATATTTTTCCTCATTATGTTTCTTATTTGGGAGGAATAATTACTTCTTGGCATTTATGGCTTCTTGCCTCTCTTCTTTATCCCAAGGGATGCCAAAGGGAAGACTAAAAACTTTGTTGATGGAGGCTAGATTGATCCTAATTGTTATTCTCCTTATTGTGGTCACATAATAATGTTATTGTATATTCTATAAATTCTAAGAAAAATCCATGGATACCTCATCATCAAACCCTACAAGTCTTTCAAAGCATCCCAACCAATCACATTTCTGAAAAATTTCTACTTCTCAGGGTTATCATAAACACTGGAAGGCTCTGGTGGTTCTCTCCTTTTGAATCCAACTCCCATGTTTGTTGTCAAGGATGATGAATTGAGTTTCTGAAAAGACAAAAAGGTTGGAGACTGGCTATTAGTTTCCTATAGAATGTTCAAGTTGAACTGTTCCTTTGAGAGGATAACAAATTGAGTTGGATTTTGTTGAGGAAAACATGGTGAAAACAAATTCAACAAGGGTTTTTCTTCAAAGGACAGAGGAAAAATGAGGTTTTTGTTGACAATTCCCAGGTTGGTATATTTATCTCCATCTATTCATGTAGAAATAGATCAGATTTCTACATGAACTATGTAAACCAGGATTCTGCTGGATGTGTTTTCAAAGACTCTCAAGAAAAACTAGTGTTGAGAGGGTTCGACCATAGGTATATAAACATAGTAATTCAACAACACTAATGGGGATTAAACACATGGGAGTTGGTTTGATTTTTTTATAACAGAGATCTACATGACCGTGACTATGAAAAAAATAGGTTTCTATAGGATGTGATTTTCTTGTTGTTCAAGAACCATAAAACCTTCCAGTAAATGACCATAAGTCAAAAATATATAGAGATTGAAGCAAATGCATAAAATACTTGAGATTCAAGGTTCTTCCTCTACCTAGGGTTTCACAACTACCTATAGCAATTCTTGTAGCATCCTCAAATTCTCTGGCTAGGTTCTTTGGTGCTTTGACTTCCTTCTTCCCCTGCGAGTTTGTCTTCTTGCTTCCACACAACTTGCATTACTCCTTATTTATTCAAATTCGAAATGGTCAGTGCCCCAATTTTTCCAACTCTGAGTTATCCCCCTGCAAACTTGTATTGGACTATTGTCTCATCACTGCAGTTGACTTGATGTTTCCATAATTCCTTAATTCATGATTTTAACTCAAAGTAATGAACCTCCACTTAAACCACTTAATATTCACATGCCAATTTGAATCTTGGCATGAATTATGCCAGCCCCCACTAACAAGACGTGAAATTCCATTTTTTAATCACCTTATTGACTTTATAAATGATTTAAACCATATGAAATAAGCATAGGTAAATTTGTATGAAGTTTAATTAAATGTTGTGAGGATAGATAATTATGTTACTGTTGTTTACCTTTGCATGCACATTAATTTTTCTTCTTGCAGGTGGATGGAGGTGGTTTGTCTTCTTGATGGTTCCTATATATTCTCTTGATGTCCTCCTCAAGATCAGATCTGAATGTATTGGGATATTGCAAACTTTAATCATTCTACTGGATACAAAGCTCCTTGCAAATCTATTTCTGCCATGCTGAATATTTTCTACAGGATACAAAGTATCCTGTAGAAGTTTATTTTTTTCTATCTCGAGGGTGTACATGATAAAAATTTGGTTGGAGAAAGTGGTTTTATTACCAATATTATCATTTAAATTATTGATGTTCGTCTTGACTTTGATTTCCTTCCATTATTTGTATAATTGTCCTTGTTAGGTTGATCTTGTATAATCTTGTAGGTTGATCCTATAAAATAAATTTGTAGGATGGTTTTTATTGAAATAAAGGGTAGAATGAAACATATTGGATATGGAAAGTGGTATGCATGATAGAAATGAAAAATATTAATGATCATATGGAGATGATGGAAAATGTTATGTATGAATGATGAAAATTATTGATGGAGTGGTGGAGAACAAAAATACTTTGTCTCTTATTGTAATGCTTGGGACCTGTTACATTTTACACTTAATGGAAAAGGATATTTGATGGTTAGAATGTCTCTTCTTGTCTTTTATTCTTTCTTTTCTTACTTAAATGCATATGTATCTTTGCAAAGAATTTTATACATCTTGTTTATGTTTGAAATCCAATAAAGATTTTGTTGATTGCTTTCTCATTACAGGATTTGTGTTTTAAGTACTCCATTCTTGTTTATGTATAATATTTAGGATCAAGAATTTCCTCTGTGAGTTAACAAATTGGAAACTTGTAGTTTTCTTTCCTTTCATGTTAAAATTCCTTATCTAGTTCATCAGATTGAATATCATTTACTAAGTAAGTGTGATTGGAAATTGCTTTTATAATAAGAAATTGAAATTGCATATTTCATTTACTACTTGACCTATAAACCAATAGAAAATCCAAAATAAACCTACAAACATAAGACCATTGCAATAAATGAGGTTCTCTAGCTTGCCCTTAGTATTCAAGGACAACTTTAAGGACTAACATATTTTGGAATTGTTGTCAGGGAATAGAGTAACAAAGATATATGTTCCTGGGAAGAACGATAGTGAGAAAGACTAGCTCTTGATGGTGAACAAGAGTTGGATACATAAGTAGACTGCAAATTTTTTACCTAGCGACTCCATTGTAGAATATCTGGCTCCTAAAACAAAAGTAAAGGGATCAAAGTATGAGCCTACCAAAGCCTCAGTGTCAACTTCATCTTCAAAAAATAAAGTGACTTGAGCCAACCTAGATCCTAAGCCAACTCCAGCAGTATCAAATCCTGAAAAATTATTGAGGAAAGAAAAAGACAATAAAGGTCAGTCTTCATCTTCAAAAGGTAAATCTCCTTCTTTTGAAGAAAAAATTTCTAATTCCAAAATACCCATTGTTGTACCTAAAGAAGAGTTAGTTCCTGTGACTGAAGAAAAACCTGTTATCCACCCTTCAGAAGTAGTTCTACCTACAACAATTTATGTTAATGATTTGATAGTGGAACAGTGGAGAGTATTTTATGAACTGATCAAAGAACAAGAATAAGATACGATATTCACATCTGAATCCCTAAGTAATTTTCCTACACATAGCAAAGAAGAAATAGATAAGATATTATCTTCAACCTTATCTCAGATTTTCACTTCTCAGAGAGTTAAGCCTAAAATTCAAGTTTTCAATAATATTTTGGATATTGAAGGACTCTTAGAATCCAAAAAGACCCATTCTCATCCTTCATCACCTTCTAAGGTTCATACTCCACCTTCACATTATATCGCACAACCATCCTCTCCTCCTAAATCTGCCACTCCAGTTGTTCACACCATGGATGTCAATAGAATGGATGCTATCATAGTTGCTAGATATGAAACCCTGGTGTTGCCTCAAGTTTTATATGATTTCCCAGCTAGAGACTATATGAAATATTTTCCTAGGTTTAATGGAGAAGGAGAGGTCACAATTGAAGAACATTTGGCATATTTTTATAGATTTGCAGACAATTTCAATGTTGAACACACAGATGTTTGGATGAGATTATTTGTACAGATTTTGGATGGGAAGGTAAGAAAATGGTTCATAGGTCTCCCTTCCAATTCCATTGTAGATATTGATGCTTTAGATGAATCCTTTCTGAAACAACGGGGAGACAAAAAAATTACTTGTACTATATTACTGAATTTAGGGATTTGAAAAGAAATAATGGTGAGCTTGTTTCATATTTTACCAAAATATTTAACAAAATGTACAGTAAAATCCCCGATGAGATCAAACCTATAGAAACTTCTTCAAAAATTACCGTTGCTAAATTATGCCTTTGATGCAAAATTTTCTCTTTTGTTAAGAGAAAGAAGATTTGCTACATTGAGTTTGATGCAGGAAGCGACCATTGAAGTGGAATCAAATATTTTGGTAGTGGAGAGAATGAAGTCAAAGTCTGAAAAAAGATAAAAATAAATAGAAAGAAGATGTCCCATCTTCTTCTCATCCAGTATCATATGATCCTAATATCAAAGAAATGGCCAAAATGTTAAATACATTGACATCTAAAATGGCTAGACTGAAGTTGGAAGTTAAGCAACCAAACATACATGTTCAAGAAGGGGGGAATAGAAACCCCAATCAGTTCATAATACCACAAAATTCTCCTTAGATTATGCAGAGGGAGAGACGGAATAAATATGATCAAAGTATCTTACCAACATTTCGAAATAACGAAGTTGAAGAGACAAAGGAAAGTGATGAGATTGAAGAAAATTCAACAGTCCTTTTAACTGATGTTGAACTTCCTTCTACCTATTTGAATAAACAAGAGTATGAAGACTCTTTGATATCAATTTAATTTGATAATAATGAAGAAGAAGAAAATTTTCATAATGAGCCTTAGAAGAAATATGATTTAAGGCCTAGATCAGGTGAACCAAAGGAAAATACACTAGTTCAGAAGAAAAAGGATAATGTTTCATCTAAGAAGGGTCAAAATAAATACACATGGAACAAATCAGATCAACCTCAACATCCCAACAAATTTTCGTCCCCATAGGTAAAGGAAACATAAAAACAATTAGTTCCTTTTAATTTGGAGCATGAAATTAATAAGATAAAAATTCATGTACCTTTGGTGGAATTGATGTAAAATGAGTCTTTTAAAAAATAAATCTTGAAAGTCTTGCAGCCTCCTGCTTCTATCATTTCTTCAGATACAATAAACTTGGAAGATGATAATCCTTCCATCACTATAGGACCTCATATTGAAGATAGATATGATGCTTCACCTCCATTTTACATATCCTTGAATATTCATGTGAAAATTAAAAACAACTTCCTTATGGACTCTGCAGCCTCACACAATGTTATGCTTAAGGTAGCCATGGATGAATTAGGGCTTGATATTACAAAACCCTACCAATATCTATATTCCTTTGATTCTAAAAAAGTTAAATGTCTAGGGGTTATCAAAGATTTAGTTGTTACATTATCCTAGCTGCCTATGAACAATGTTGTCATGGATGTGGTAGTGGTTGATAAACCACCTAAATTTGGCATGATACTATATAGATCTTGGGATAAAAAGATAGGAATATCCTTACAAATGGACCTAACATATGCTACTATACCTATATTTGGAGGCGAACACCGAAGATTGTATATGGAAGTCAGACTAGCCTATCTTGTAAGTGATCATGAAAATCCAAGAAATCAACCCATTTATGTAGTTGAAGATGAAATCATATCATCCATATTTCATATCATTGATTATGCTCTTGAACCATTAGCAATCAGATCCATTGATAACCAAGCAAATGATGTGGAACATGCAGTTTGGAAGATGTTCTTTGATGGTTTTAGTTCAAAGGAAGGATCTGGTGTTGGGGTTGTATTCATTTCCCTTGCCAATGAAGTCATACCTCTATCATATAAATTAGAATTTGACACCACCAACAATATTTCAGAATATGAGGCCTTACTATTGGGATTAAGATCTACAAAGGATATGGGAATTGATAAAATTGTTTTTTTTGGAGATTCATAATTAATTATTCATCAAATCAAGAATATGTATGAGACAAAGCATCAGAGGTTGAAGTAGTATAGAAATGAGGTATGGGACCTTGTTGAAAATTTATTTTTATATTTTGATATAACTTTTGTCCAGAGAAATCTGAACCAACAAGTACATTCTTTAGCCCTGCCAGCTAGTAATTTCAAGGCTCCTATGTTTTCGGATCTGAGATATGAAATTAAAGTAAGACATATGCCTTCCATCCTAGATAAAATCAAATATTGGCAGGTTTTCAATGATTACCAAGAATTGAAGAGGTTATTAGAAACCGTTGATGAATTTTCTACAATCTTTATTGATCATGAAATGAGGATGATGATGTAGAAATTCAAATTGATGTCCCTCTTTAGGATAAAATTGCAGGTCATAAGATTGTGGAATTGAAGAAAAACCACATTCTAAAGGGTATGGTACCCCTTTAAAGTCTCTTTGACAACAATGATTTCTCCAATAAATCTTCAATTCAAAGCCAAGAAAAGGATGTTGCTGACTGTAATATTGGAACTGATACTAATCCAAAGATTATAAAATTATCTAAATCATTGTCAAAGGAAAAAGGAGCAGGTATGTAAATATCATGAAGGATTTTTTTGATGTTTTTGCTTGGTCATATGAAGACCTCAATATTTTTTACACAAAAATTATTCAACATAAGATTCCTCTCAAACTAGGTTCTAAACCTTTTAGAAAAAAAATGAGACAACTCAAACCTATGTTGTTTCCCATTTTTGAAAAAGAGGTGAAGAAAATTCTTGATGCAAATATCATAGTACCTCTCAGATACTTAGAGTGGGTGGAAAATATTGTTCATGTTAGAAAAAAGAATGGTGAAATAAGGTTTTGTGTCAATTTTCAAAATCTGAACAGGTATTCTCTGAAGGACAATTATCCATTACCCAAGATGGATCATATTCTGCAAAAAGAATTGGGTTATCAAAGAATTTCCATGCTGGATGGATACTCCAAATACAATCAAATATTAGTTTTTGAAGAAGAAAAGAAGAAGAATACCTTCACTAGTCCTTGGGGCACTTTCATGTATGACAATATGCCCTTTGGTTTGATGAACGCAGGGGCCACTTTTTAGAGGGCCATGGACATTGGATTTGTGGGAGAAAAAGATAAATTCATGGTCATATATCTTGATAATATTATTTTTTTCTAAAAATATGATGAATAACACGTGCATCATCTCAAACAAACATTTAAAAACTGTAAAAGGTACGACATATCCTTAAACCCAAAAAAATATCACTTTTCCATGCATGAAGGTAAGCTCCTAGGTCATATTGTGTTTGAAGGAGGAATCAAGATAGATCATGAAAGAGTGGAAGCTATTCAAAATATTGACATTCCAAGAAACCAAAAGGCTATATAGTCCTTCACAAGGAGAATATTTTTTTTAAGGAGGTTCATACCTAATTTTGTTGAGATAATCAATCTCATTACCAATATGCTGAAAAAAGATGTATAAATTAAATGGATGCCAGAAGCAAAATATTCCATTGAGAGGATAAAACAAGCCCTAATTGAAGCTAATGTCCTCATTAGTCCTGATTATTCTAAAGAGATTCTGATTTTCTCATTTGCATCTTAAGATACCATTGTTGTTGTTCTGTTGCAAAGGAATGAAAAAGGGTATGAACAACCTATTGTTGGTTGTGGAGCCTGATTATCTTCCTGATTCATAGGTTTGTTTTAGCCATGCTTGGAACCCATTCCCTAATGGGGGGTGTGGGGGGGCTTGGTCCCCCACAATTATAGCCCATACAAGGGATTTAGTGGTAGTGCCTCCGAAGCAAAATATTTGCAAAAACTTCCTTGTAAAATATTGTAATTTCGTAGTCAATCTGGACCGTTCATTATAAGGTCACATATCTGATGGTAGAAGTTATTTAAAGGTTTTTTTCCTAGAAGGAAACCCTCTTTTATGAGGGAATTGTATTGCAGCTATGTATTATCATGAATATTGTATTATGAGAGACGAGACTGTGAGAGAAGGAAGAGGAAGTTACAACGGGTGTGTTGTAGGTTGTATCCCTTGATTTTGTCGGATAATAAAAAGGAAGGACCTAGAAATTTCTCTGGTGGGCGTAGCCCACATTGGGTGAACCACGTATATTTGTGTCTCTATTGTATTGTGTATCTTTTGTCTTTTATTTCCACATCTGTCTTATTATATTTCTCTGTGATCCTGTTTTTATAACACCTATTTTTTTATTTAGTAAGGCTCTTAGAGATGCATAACTAAAGTATGACATTATGGAAAAGCAGGCTTATGCCTTGGTTAAGGCATTGAAATCATTTAGGGTTTATGTTTTTCATTATGAAATAATCTCTTATGTTCCAAACAATGTTGTGAAAGAAATTTTGGTTCAACCAAACAATGAAGGAAAGAGGTGGAAGTGGATAACCAAGATTTTGGAATAAAATTTGGTCATAAAACCTAGAAAACTAATCAAGGGACAAGGTCTTGCAAAGTTGCTTACAGACTCAAATTATAAAGTTCTTGGATTGCATCAAATTTTTAATCAATCAGATAAATCAGGATTATAGACTAAAGGAGTAGGCTTACAGGTAATGTACAAATGACTTTCTTCATCTTGGTATAAAGACATTGTTTATTTTTTGCAAAATCTTCAAATTCCTCCTGATTTTGAAAAGTCTAAGGTTAGATCTTTGAAACTCAAAGATATGAAGTATAGCACAGTTAATCAAGAACTTTTTTGGAGAGATACTAATGGAGTTTTACTAAGATGTGTTGATGAAGAAGAAGCAAACCAGTTTTTGACTGATTTTCATAAGGGGGTTTGTGAAGGACACCATCACTGGAAAGGTACTACTTTCAAAATCCTGAGGGAAAGATACTACTGGCATGTATTATTTTCTTATTTGTTTTCCTAGGTTAGAGCATGTGAATATTGCCAGAAGTTTGTAGAAAAGAAACACATTCTATCCCTTCCCCTAAAACCTATAATTGGAAATGGATCTTTTCAACAGTGGGGCCTGGATTGCATTGGAGAAATATACCCACCGTCTTCTAGGAAACACAAATGGATACTCACAACTACTGATTATTTTACAAAATGGATTGAGGTTGTCTCTACAATAAATGCAACAGATAAAGTCATAATGAGATTTCTAGAAGGGAATATTTTCTCGAGGTTTGGATGTCCCAAAAAGCTAGTGACAGATAACGCTCAGGCATCTAAATCTGCATCCATTTTTTAATTTCATAGAAAATAAAACATAAAGTTGTCACACTCCACCCCATATTACCCTTAGGGTAATGGATTAACAGAGTCCTTGAACAAAAGTCTTGTTAGAATCATGAAGAAATTGTTAATAGATAATAAAAGGTCATGGGACTCCAAACTGAAGTTTGCTTTATGGGATGATAGGATCAACACTAAGAAATCAATCGGAAACTCTCCTTTTTAGCTGGTCTATGGGACATATGCCATCCTTCCAACTCAACTTGGTTTTTTAGTATTAAAATTCCTTCAAGAATGTAACACCCCAGGTTTTGAACCCCCATTTTAAATAATGTATTGTTACAATGCTGAGAGGCCAAAGTGCCCAAACAATTATTAAGAGGCCAGTGTGCCCAAGACATGTAATGTTTTTATCATTATTAATAATAAATACATGGTTGGCTACTAGAAAGACAAGGAATAGAGTTATAGGGGGCTATGACTCCATAAGAGAGGGGGATTGAGGGGCTAAGTGTTTATTTCCTATGTTAATTACCCTTTTTTCCTAAGGGAGGGGATCAATTACGTGAGCTTCTTGGGGAAGGCCAGGAGGTTCTTGATTTCCCCACGAAGTTACTTAAACCCGCCTCTGGTCTGATGGGGAGGGTGTTCATTGGCTCGTTTTCTCCTTCATTTTTGCATTTGCACCATTCTATCCCTCACACATTTTCATGCATGCACCTCTATGCACCCACTTACCCGTTCATTGATCCATCCATCATCCGCATCTTGGCTCATGGAAAGGGAGCCGACCTGCTGAAGATTAGCGACAGGATAATTGGTTGTAGTGGTCGATGGTGTGATCCACCCATGACTCGAGGTTGCATGTATGAGATGCGTTGACCTGTGTCCAACATTGCTCACAACTGCGAGTCCTGAGAGTTCCAACATTGAGATTCTGGAACAGTTGCACTGGATCCCGAATTAAGGAGAAGGACTGCCTGAGCGACTGTGTGGCAGAGAAGGGTGGAGGTCCATTCTCTCGGGTGGTGCAAGATGTAAATTCTAACCTTGTACAATATCTACTGCAAACTGATATTCAGAAAAGGACAAAAAAGATACAATGGAAAATACAAACATTACACAGATATTTTTCACCTGGAAACCCAAAATGGGAAAACCAACATATATTATATTCATACATGTTTTACATTGTTTACAATACAATAAACATATAGGAGCCAACGACATCCAAAACCCTAACCCAATGACCTGGATTAGTCCAAAACCCTAATTCCTTAACCGGAAATAGAAAACCATTGGCAAAAACCATGTGCCGAAAAACCACATAATATCATGTGGTCCCGTAAATATGTCATCCCGGTAATATGTCGTCCCGGAAATATGTCGTCCCGGAAATATGTCGTCCTGGCAAAAATATGTCGGGCCGAAAAAAAAATTCGGGGGCATTGCCCCCGAACCCCCGCGCAGGGGGCTCCACCTCCCTGCACCCCCCCTCTAACCCCCCTGCGCACCCAGCACAGACACTCAAACACTACCACTTGTGCAAAGAATATAACACATACCCAACTTTCTCCCACTTGTTGTTTTCCTTGCACACAGGGGGTTACAGGGTTACATAGTCAACAATCCAGGGCATCAATGCCCATGGATCCTCTACACCAAGAGAACTTCTCAGTGCTCACAGATTTTGTTAATGAATTTGAAACATTCTTCAAATTGTCCACCTTCATCAGTGATACTTTCTTTTCTTCAATCATGTCTCTTACAAAATGATATTGAACATCAATGTGCTTTGTCTTTGAATGATAAGCAGGGTTCTTCGCCAAGAAAATTGCACTCTGACTGTCACACTCTATCCTT
>ML782350.1:421111-433082 GCA_009831015.1 Picea engelmannii | reverse complement strand
GGTAGAAAGGCAAGGGGGGTCCGGAATTCAATATGCGCCGTTGATCCGGGCATGTGAATCGTTGCCGCTCGAACTTGCTTGTGAATTACCTTGGGCGCATTATCATCCGAAACTTTGGACAAGTGGGTTTTAACCCATTCTTTTTCATTCTAGCCCCCCTTACAAGAAATATCGCTAACATTTGGCTCCACGGGGGATAGAGTCGTCCCTATGATGCTCTAAGAACTCTTTTGTAGACTTAGTGCCTTTGTTGTTGGGCTATGGAGTCATTTATTAGTCCGAAAAACAAAAATGGAAACAATATTTACAAAACAAAACAAAAAGAGCCGACTGCGGCTCACATAAAACATTTTAAGAAATGCCCATTGACTAGGCCACTAAAAACTTCATTGCCTTCCAGATCCTGCAACCTGTAAGTGTTGTTTGAAAATACTTCAAGGATCTTGAAAGGCCCAAACCAGAGGGCATCAAATTTACTGTGTTTGCCCTTTTCCTACCTGGGTGCATCCCATTTGAGCACCAGATCACCTTGCTCAAATTCCTTCTTTTTGCTCTTCTTGTCAAAGGCCTGCTTGATCTTCTGCTGATGATTGTAAGCTCTATCCAGGACCTGTTCTCTGATCTGCTGCACTTCCACCATCTGATGAATCCTTCTGAGCACATGGTTAGGTTATCCTTCAAAGTCCTGGAGGAAATTTGCCACAGGTAAGGCGAGCTGAGTAGGGAAAACGAACTCTATTCCATAAACAAGTTGGAAGGGTGAGAGGCCCAGGGATTTCTTGGTTGTCACTCGATCAACCCAAAGATCAAATTTGAGCTTTGAGTCCCAGGCCCTTTTATTGTCCTCTAGTAGATTTTTGATAAGCTTGATTAGGCTTTTATTAGAGGACTCTGCTAGTCTGTTTCCCTGAGGATAGTAGGGAGTGGAGTGAATCAGTGAAATTCCAAATTTTTCACAAAACTTGACCAGAGGCTCAGACCGAAATGGGGAAGCATTGTCAGTGACGATTTTGCTAGGGCAGCCAAATCTAGCTATGATGTCTTCCAGGAAGATGATGATTACTTTGTGAGAAGTGCTTCTAGTAGGGACAACTTCTATCCATTTAGTGAAGTAGTCAGTTGCTATTAGAATCCATCGGTGTTGGCTGCTCGAGGGGGGATGAATTTCCCCGATGAAGTCCAATCCCCACTGCTAAAAGGGTGATGAAACTACCATAGGATTTAAAGGCAGAGATTTGAGTTGTTCCTTCCCTGAGAATTTTTGGCATTTGATGCAAGCTCGGATTTCCCTGCAAACATCAGGAAATAAGGTGGGCCAGTAATACCCAGCTTGGAGGATCTTGTGAGCTGTGGTCTTCCAAAAATGATGACCTCCACAGAGACCACTATGGAAGTCGAATATAACTTTATGGGCCTGCTGCGGGTCCAGGCACCTTAGTAATACCCCCAGGGGGTCTTTCCAATATAAGGCTTGGTCTATGAGACAATACCTGACCGCTTTGAGCTTTAAGGCCCTTGCCTTTCTTTTTTCCATCCCATCAGGAGGCCTCAACTCTTGTAAGAAATACAAGATATCCTTGTACTAGGTGCATGCTGCTAGTGGTAGAGTGCTTTGGGTACCCCTGTTTGATGACTCAGCTTGCTCATTGATAAAATTGATTCCCAAGGCCCTGCAATTTGATTCATCCAGCAACTTGTCTAAGCCTTGCCCCTTTATCAGCTTGGTGGGCTTAATCTCCATATCAAATTCTAGGATCTTGGCGATCCATTTACCTCTTCTTCCGTCTATGTCAGGCTGTATAAGAATGTCCTTCACAGAAGATGAAGGGACATATGCAGTGACTTTTGAGTGCAAGACATAGACTCTGAAAGATTTGAGAGCTTTCACCAGGGCATAGGCCTACTTCTCCATGATCTTGTATCGGAGCTCTGCATCTCTCAGTGCCTTTCTAAAGAAGGCGATGGGCTGCTCTTTCCCTTGATCATTTTTCTGTAGTAAGACTGCCCCTACTGTATCACAAGAAGCAAAAGAAAATATCAGAAAATCTTTGGAATAATCGGGACTGATTAGCACAGGTGCCTCAGTCAATGCCTTCTTTATTCAGACAAAAGATTCTCTGGGTTCAGAGGTCCATTTTACTTCATTCCCCTTTCTGAGCATGGCAGTGATGTGTTTTACCAGCTCAACAAAATTTGAAACAAATCTCCTCAGAAAATTTATCTTCCCCAAAAAGGCTTGGACCTCCTTCTTAGACCTGGGAAGTGACAGGGTCTGAAGAGCTTCTACCCTGCTAGGATCAATCCTCACTCCCTCTGCTGATACTATATGGCCTAATAGTTTTCCCTCTTGCATAACAAACAATGATTTCTTGGGGTTCAGGGAAAGGCCAAACCTACGACACTTATGGAAAACCTTCTTCAAGTGGTAGCTGTGCTCTTTATCAGTCTTGGAAAAGATTGTTATGTCATCTAAGTAAATCACCACGAACTTATCTTTCTCCCCGATGAAGGCTATGTCCACGGCTCGCTGAAATGTTTCTCCCGCATTCATCAGTCCGAAAGGCATCTTGGCATACATGAATGTTCCCCAAGGAGTGGTGAAGGCTGTCTTTTCTCTATCCTCAGGCATGACTGATATCTGATTGTAACCAGAAAAGCCATCAATCATAGATATTCTAGATGCGCCAGTGACCTTCTGTAATATATGCTCCATGTTGGGTAGGGGATAATTGACCTTCCTTGAACTTCTATTCAGGTTCCTGAAATCAACGCAGAGTCTGATTTCTCCATTCTTTTTCCTTACTGGGACCAGATTGGCCACCCAGTCAGAGTATCTCAAGGGGACAATGATTTGGTCATCCAACATATTCTTCACCTCTCTCTCCATGACAGGTAACAACATGGGATTTATCTGTCTCAGCTTCTACTTGAATGGATTAGCCTCTTCTTTCAGTGGGATCTTATGCTTAGTGACTGACATGTCATATGTCTTGAGGTCTTCGTAAGTCCATGCAAACACGTCAGCAAACTCCCTCAACAACTTAGTGTATTTGGCCCTCTGCTCCTCAGTCAAGCTCCTCGACAACTTAACAAATTTGGGCTCCTCTGGTGTGCCTATATTGCACTCACCTGTATCAGCATCGTCACTAGAAATTCTCCCCCTTACTGGCACATCATTCCCATCAAACAACCTTTCTAATGGGATCAGACCTCTTGGTATAGATTGCTCGGTAGTTTAATAATCTGGTGGTTAGCAATTTCATTCATAAACTCCTCAGGGTGATGGTCGCCTTCCACATCAGGATCCTCATCTATGTGTGACGCCGAAAAGTCATCAATGGATTGGAGGAATTTCTCGATCTCCTGATCATCTTCAAATACCTTCCAATGTCTAACATTGTCTGGTACAGAGGGTCTGTATCTTATTTCGACATTAGATTTGACAGTGGGCAGTGCAGGAACTTCGAACAAACTAGATGAAAAGGCTAGAAAGTCGGCTGGAGCATTTTCTTCCCTTGGAATGAAAGAGATGTTGAAAGCCAAGAAAGAATTATCAACTAGGTCCCATACCTCGTTCCTATAATTCTTGAGTCGAGGATGCTTGGTCTGATAGACGTTTTTGACCTGCTGGACAATCAGTTCTGCATCTCCAAACACAACCATTTCCTTAATTCCCATTTCTTTTGCAGCTCTTAATCCCAGAACCATAGCTTCATACTCTGCCACGTTGTTGGTGACTTCAAATTCCATCTTGTATGATAGAGATATGGTCTCTTGAGAAGGGGATCTGAATACCACTCTGGCACCTGCACCTATACTGGAAGAAGCTTCATCAAAGAACAACTTCCAAACAGAGGTGGTTGGAGGAGGCATTCCCTGATTAAGAATGGGATGCTTTCTGATTTGCAAAGGGGCCTCAAGAGTCTCAGTGACCTGTAACAAGCTAGACCCTAAGCCAGTGTCAAGTGCAAAGATGGGGTAATTAGTGGGGTCTGCTTCATCACTGACAATGTAGGCTAGCTGGGCTTCTCTGTACAATCTCCTATGTTCCCCTCCAAAGACTGGAATGGTGGCATATGTGAGTTCCATCTATAACGTCCCTCCAAGTCTCTTAATCCATGACCTTGACAACAACATGCCAAACTTGGGGGGAACATCAGCTACCACAATATCCATGATCATACTCTTCATGGCCAACTGAAACAAGGATACTACCAGGTCCTTGATGACTCCCAAACATTGAACCCTTCTGGAGTCAAAAGAATAGATATCATGCTAGGCTCGGGTGACTTCCAGTCCTAATTCTTCCATGACGGCTTTGGGCATGAGGTTGTGAGAGGCCCCTAAATCTATCAAACAGTTGTGCAGTACCTTATCATGTATGTTTAGGGAGGTGTAGAAGGGAGGGGATGAATCATCTCTGTCTTCCACCATGGGGCCTAGGACAACTATTGGCTTTTCATCTTGGAGGTTTATGAAGTCTGTGGAAGAGCAGGAGGCTTCAGACTTCAAAAGGTCAGAGAAGCGCTTTTTGAATTCATCATGTTTGATTAGCTCGGTGAGTGGCACGGAAATTCTAATTTTCTGAATCTCATGTTTGAAATTAAAAGAAGATACAGGCTTTGGAATTTCTCTAATTTCAGGAACATGATTCTAGACAATGGGAGAGAGGGGTTGGGTCTTCTTACCTCTGTGACTGTCTGCTACCTCATTAACAAGCTTCTCTGCTCTAGTGGGCGGTTCTGGAACATCAGATGCTACTGCCCCTTTGTCGGATCTCAGGTTATACCTGCCTCGACCACCGCTAGCTTTGTCTCCCTTGCTCAATTCATTTAGTTGACTGTTCATGAGAGACTCCTCGTATGCTGACTGGGTTAGATGAGGGAAAGGGGGAGTGACTTCTAAAGAGTGTATTTTAGGTTCAGGCTCGTCTGTTTCCCCTTCTTGTTCCTGAGCTACAAAATTGTTCTAGAAGGGAGACTGAATTCTTTGGTCATCTCTGTCTCTTTCATTTTCTCTGTGCATAGTTGGAGGAGCGAAATTATTTGGCCTCCTGAAACCTGTTTTGTTCTTGGTGTTCTGAGGACCCTTGTTCATTTGTTTTCTTTCCATTTTCAATCTCTCCATTTCTTCTTTCAGAAAGTTCATCACCTGGGTCAGCTCATTTACTTGAGGATGGGGCAGAGATGGGCCGGAAGTTAAGGCTTCTGATTTTCCTTTTCTTTTGTCTGCGTCGGCCTTGTTCCTCAGTCTGTCAGCTGCTAATATGTTGGATTCCACTTCTATAGCTGCATATTGCATCTGAGCTAAGGAGGTCTCTCTTATTTCTCTTAATAAAAGACAGAAATCAGGGTCAAATGCACCAGCGTAGGAAATCTGAGCAGAGGCTTCAGAGGGCTTTACCTCTGCGGGAATCTTTTTATGCATCTTATTGAATCTTTTGGAGAAGTCAGAGACAGACTTTCCTTCCATCTTCTTCAGGGACCCAAACTCTGTCATGTAATATATGTAATCTTTCCTATCCCCCCACTGCCTCAGGAAAACATTGTCCAGGGCTTCAATTCCAGCAATAGATCCAGGGGCCAGTCCCCTAAACCATTTTCTAACCTCACCATCCAAGATATGAACAAAGACTCTCATCCAGACATCTTCGTTTTCAATGTTCAGATTGTCAGCATAACTATAGAAAGCAGCCAGGTGCTCTTCTGCAGTTATGTCCCCTTCCCCAGTGAACTTGGGCATGTACTTCAAGTAGTCTCCAGCAGGGAGAGGATTCATGGGATGAGGTAGGATTAAGGGAGAATATCTAGCAGCGACTATGGCATCCATTCTGGTCGGAGGGGGATTGGCACTAGCCATAGGAATATTGTGTGGAGGAGAACTAGGAGGAGAAGGAGTGTGAATGGGAGATATCGGAAAAAAGGTTCTCACACCAGATGAGGGAGAAAACAGAGAGAAGTCTAAGGGACCTGAATGTGCAGATGCTTCTCCCTGTGCAACAATAGTAATAAAAGGAGGGGTGATTAAATCTCCTGAGGCCTGAGGTCTATGCTGAGGCACAACTTCCAGGGAGGGGGGAGTGACAAGGATCTCTCCCTCTGATACTAGACCAGGAGGAGAAAACTCAGCAGGAACACTCCTGAAATTCAAGAAACGAGAAACCTCAGAGGAAGGACGACTCGAAAGCTGAGAGTAAGAGAAATGAGTTTTTATAGAGGGAGGCAGGGAAATACCTGATTCAAAGGCGAAACTTTCTCCTTGAGGAGCCTTTCCTTTTCTGAGAATCACCTCCATATTTTCTTCAGTTGTAGCGAGAGGCAGTTGTGGATGGGACCGCGTGTGTAGGTCGTCGGAAGCCACAACTAATCCAATGGGTTCATCACAGTGGATTCGTCACAGTGGAGTTTCCAGGTGCACAGTAGCAATCTTCAAGTTCTGATCTTTGATGCACCCTTAGAATCAGCTTAATCTTTGTCGTTCAATCCCGGGGAAAATATTCAACTTTGTCCCCGGCAACGGTGCCAGAAATGTTGGCGGCCGAAAGTCACTCCTGGATTGCTTGCAGGAGCAGAGCCCGACACCCATCAATTTAATGTCACGATTTGTTTTAAAGGAGTGATCAAATGGAGGGAAACTCAGAACAATATCGTCTCAACTCAGAAACTAGGCCAGGCATGCATGGACGAGTGAGGTCTTGATAAACATCAAATAGTGAGTTGTAATAAAGGGTGAGTAGGGGGAAGACTTGCATGAGAAGAGTGCTCAGGTCTATCACAAGCATCCAGTTTGTAATAGACTGGAGAAGAAAGCATTTGAACACAAGATCCTCTTACATTCAAACACAGATACCAGGGGGCACAACAATGTCACAACAAATCCTTTATCATAACAAGATTGTTCAATTCACGCGAATCCTTCGACTGTGGACTCCCTGGCATGAGATGGAACATAGATGGAAAAAGAAAATTGTTTGTTATAAACCAAGAAATCTCAAACACAGAGGCATAACCAGGAAAACAGAATGTTTGCTGAAACTTTATAGTCGGGAGCTTAGCTCTACCATCGATAGATACAAAAATGGAAAAAATGCCTACATATACTCAAAACAACAACAACAGCGGAACCAAGATATTGCATTGAAAGCTTTGCGTCTGCATGGCTTCTGACAATTCTGCCGCTGCAATATTTGAATAGTCGTGCAACTTATGGCAGACACAATCGATCTTCTGACAGTTTCATCGGCGAATCGACATGCCTTTCATTCATTGCAGGACTCCCCCATTATGATGGAGACGATGTCTAACCACCACCAACCGCTTCAATAACTGCTTTCTTGGGATTGAGGACGATCTGGCCAACTCAGCACTTTGGGATATGGAAGACTCATCGCACTGCCACTTGGAATAACTGAATAGCTTGAAGGACGGGTATGGAGGCCAACGCGGAAAGTGAGGTTTGACAAAGGAGTGATGGGGTCACAACTGCAGGGGCGAAGTAAGAACAATGAGAGGTGAGAGAGGCGGCAGGGGATGACATATGGAAAAAGGGATATAAGATGAGAAGGCGGGAGAATAGATGTAGCAGGTGTAATTTAGTGAGAGGCTGACATGGAGGGAAAGGAACACATGGTAGGCGGTGAGTGGACGATGAGACAGGGAAAGGGCCATCTGGACGAAAGAGTGGAGTAGGATAGATGACACACGGCAGCGGGGGAAAGGTGGTTTTGGAGGATGTTATGACGGGAGAAGGGCCCACACTGGTTAAACACGGAGTAGTTGAAAATGATGGGAGTGCGTGAGCGCCGTTGATCCGGGCGCTATGATCTCAGTCATCGAAAAGCTGCATCCACAATTCTGGACCCCCCCCTCCGCTTAAAGGTAGAAAGGCAGGGGGGGTCCGGAATTGTCTTTATCGTTGTTGATCCGGGCGTGCTGATCTGGGCCATTGGAGAGGTGCGCTCCCGATTCTGGACCCCCCCCCACTTAAAGGTAGAAAGACAAGGGGGGTCTGGAATTCAATATGCGTTGTTGATCCGGGCACGTGAATCACTTTCGCTCGAACTTGCTCGTGACTTACCTTGGGCGCATTATCATCCGAAACTTTGGACAAGTGGGTTTTAACCCATTCTTTTGCGTTCTATCCCCCCTTACAAGAAATATCGCTAACAAGTCCCTTCCAACTGTCCTTCGTTCCCCACACACTTTTACTCCAAGAATTCAGAGACCATGGATTTGATAGCTACTCACAATCTATCTTAACAAAGCAAATCTCAAAGCCACTCCAACCAAGCTAATAATTCCAAGCCAACCAAAAGCTAACTTTCTCCATGAGAACTCCTCTCCTTTTATAAGTTGAAGAGGATAAGGTGAGGAGGTTAGGATGGTCCCACTAAATCATGAAAGTGAGTAAGATCCAACCATTTAGATGCCACCTCACCATAGAAGTTTCTCCTTCTAGAAGATTCGAGAAAATGCTTGTTTTTCCCACGTGTAGGAATTCTCGTACCCTGCCTATAGAGAAACCTGTGAACATCTCGCACCCTAGCTATGGTGCAACCTACAAGAATCAGGCATTCTCGCATCCTGCCTATATAGGAACCTGCGAACTTCCTTTTTTACAGGGTTTTTACAAGGGAAAATGCAACTTCTTTTCTCATGAAAAGTTATTCTCCCTTCTCTCTTCAGGAAATCAGGCCACTGACCCCTCTGAAGGCAACAAATAGGTTTACATCATTAACAGTCATAGGGATGACGAAAATAATGTGTAACACTTATGTTGGACATCTTGGTTACCAGAAAAAAATTACAGCAGTAAGAAGCCAGTTCTTTTAGCCGGGAATGAAGAAGGATGTTGCTGATTACATCACTCGATGTATGGAATGTCAGAAGGTGAAGGCTGAGCATAGGCATCCAGCGGGTTTGCTGCAACCATTGCCAATTCTAGAGAATAAATGGGAAGTGATCACCATGGATTTCATCACAGGACTACCCAGAACAAATAAGAAACATGATTCAATCATGGTGGTGGTTGACAAATTAACAAAGGCTATTCATTTTGTGCCTATGAAGACAATGCATACAACGACTAATATTGTAGAAATTTTCATGAAGGAAATTTCTAGGTTGCATGAGATACCTAGGACAATTGTCTCGGACAGAGATACAAAGTTTACCTCCAATTTCTGGAGGGGATTGTTTAAAGGATTTGGCACAAATCTAAACTTTAGCACAACATATCATCCCCAGACATATGGGAAAACAGAGAGAGTCAATCGAATAATTGAAGACATGTTAAGAATGTATGTGACGGATAAGCCATATAAGTGGGAAGATTACTTACACTTGGTTAAGTTTTCATATAATAATGGGTATCAAGCTTCATTGAGAATGAGCCCATTTGAAGCCTTGTACAGTAGGAAATGTGATACTCCAGTAAGCTGGGACAACCCAAAAAATAGAGTGGTACCTGGGCCGGAGTTGCTTAAGGACATGGAAGACCATGTGGTCAAGATCAATCAGAATTTAAAGGCGACTCAAGATAGACATAAATTTTATGCAAACAAGAACAGGATAGCTAGAGAGTTTAAAGTAGGGGAGCATGTACTTTTGAAAGTGAAGCCCAAGAAAAGTTCTTTGAAATTGGGTAGTTGTACGAAGCTGACAGCCAGATTCTATGGTCTATTTGAAATATTGGACATAATAGGGCCAGTTGCATATATGCTTGCATTGCCTACTTCCATGAATGTGCATAATGTATTTCATGTCTCTTTACTAAAGAAATATTTTCATGATCCTAACCATGTTATTGATTGGCATCTGATTCAGGTAGAGACAAAGGGAGATTTTCAGGTTTAGCTAGTGCGGGTATTGGACATAAAAGTCAAAATGCTCCAAAATCGAGTTATAGAGATGGTAAAAGTTTATTGGACCTGGTACGGTCCTGAAGATGCTGTCTGGGAGCATGAATATGCCATGTGGGCAGAGTTCCGCAACTTTTTGAATAAATTTGAGATTTTGATCTCTATTTTTGTATATGCACCGAGGACAGTGCCAAAATAAGGGGGAGGGGATGTAACACCCCAGGTTTTGAACCCCCATTTTAAATAATGTATTGTTACAATACTAAGAGGCTAGAGTGCCCAAACAATTATTAAGAGGGAAGTGTGCCCAAGACATGTAATGTTTTTATCATTATTAATAATAAATACATGGTTGGTTGCAAGACATACAAGGACTAGAGTTATAGGGGTCTATAATTCCACAAGAGAGGGGGCTTGAGGGGCTAAGTGTTTATTTCCTATGTTAATTACACTTTTTTCCTAAGGGAGGGGATCAGTTACATGAGCTTCTTGGGGAAGGCCAAGAGGTTCTTGATTTCCCCACGAAGTTACTTAAACCCGCCTCTGGTCTGATGGGGGGGTTGGTAGTTGGCTCGTTTTCTCCTTCATTTTTTCATTCTCACCATTCTATCTCTCATGCACTTTTGTGCATGCACCTCCATGCACCCACTTACCCGTTCATTGATTCATCCGTTATCTGCGTCTTGGCTCGGGGAAAGGGAGTCAAACTGCTGAATATTAGCCATGGGATAGTTGAATGTAGTGGTCGCTAGTGTGATCCATCAGTGACCTGAGGCCGCATTTTTGATATGTGTTGGCCTGTGTCCAACATTGCTCATAGTTGTGAGTCCTGAGAGTTCCAACATTGAGATTCTAGACCAATTGTGCTGGAGCCCAAATTAAGGAGAAGGACTGCCTGAGGGACTACGTGGCAGAGATATATGTTTATGCATCCACTAAAGATGAGTTTCAGGCCATGATTTGAAGCATTTAAATTTATGATTTAATTTTGAAACAAAATTCATATAACTAGATTGAGATCCTAACATCATTTTGCAGCCAAGAAAACCTCTTTGTATCACTTACCTATGCAAGAAAGTTCTAAAATCTATCAAACTGAAACCCTAGCGTCTGCAAGTTAACAGAGATCGAAGTCAAAGTAATGGAACCTAAGAAAAGTGGTCTGGATAATCATTTATAACCAATTGGAGGAAAATTGCGGGAAGCATATCCTGAGATCATGCAAAAATTCATCAATGTAGGTTGGCATGACTTCTGTTGTAATTTCCAAGGTTACCATGAGGAGGTTTTGATGTTGTTCACCCAAAATTTTGATGTTTCTAAAACTCAGGTGGGAAGAGTATTAATCAATGTTACATAGCACTCGATTGGGTTGTCATGTCACTTACTTGTGCACAGTGAGAGACGGTGGAAGAAAGGTGATTTGTCTGCATATTTGTACAAGCAATTTTTTATACCAAAACATCATGATCATGACTGGAGTCAAGTGATCCCAAGTAAATGGTTAAATGAAGAATGGAGGGATGTTTTGACATTAGTCCAAAGGTATATAATAGATGTGAGACGATTTTCTTATGCTTATCATTATCATATCAAGATTTTTATGCATCTAAATGGAGATACAGAGATGAGTCTTCATTTTTACCTGTTAAAAATTTTGACCAAAATGTATAAGAGAGTACTTAATCATCCTCAAACTACTCGTAAGAGTTTATTTCATCAAGGGTTGATAAAATTGTTGGTTCTATATGCATTAAGGGAGTTTCAAATGACCTGGACGCAGTTATCGATATCCTTAGGGATAGATGAACAAGATGCAAAACAAAAACAAACTGAGACTTCAATAAAGAAAGGAAACACTTCAAAATTTTCTTCAAATTTGAAGGAAGTCTCCCCTGTGGCTAAACGAACTAGATCAAGTAAGAGGAAATTTGAATTTCAACAGGAAGAAGAAATCAAGCTATGTTCTGAATCCTCTGTCTCTAAACAAGAATTTACAGGTTTTGATAGGGTATATATGAGGAGGATGGCCAAACAAAATATTGAATTGCAAGAAGTAAAATCTGAAATAGAAATCAATGATACAACTATTGAAGAATCTCCACAAGTGAA
>ML782350.1:364312-396763 GCA_009831015.1 Picea engelmannii | reverse complement strand
AATCAGGTTAAGGGTCTCAAGATCAATCAACGTGGAGATAAAGTCAAGGGATTCAAGAACAAGAATCTTGGTGAACAAAGCAACAACATAAAAACTTACTATAATGTCCAATTCATCAAGGTGAAGATGTTATGTTGTTTGAATAAAAGCAGAGGAATCTTTAATGAACAAAGTTTTTCCAATGAAAATTGAAGACTCTCATCGAGAAATAAAAAAAGGGCGTGGGTAGGAGCACTTATTCCTCTAATTATACATCTAAAAAGAGTATATTTTTTGTGAATTTTAAGTTGTCCATAGATCTTAGGAGTTTGAGAGTTATGAAAAGACAAGATCCAAGAAAGAATATTTGATTTCTTTGATAATCACATTGTAATTATATTAATGGGATTTTTAGAAAAATGTTTATAAGAAGAGAAAAGGCCTTAGAGTTTTTGGATTCATAATAGGAGGTATTCATTATCGCTCTAGCATTACTTCTTAGATAAAAATATTGCGGTTGTCCTTAAGACGATATATAGATTGAGATTGTCTTTCATCAAATTCGATTTAAGAGGTTTGGAGAGACGTAGGATCTTTCCACGGTCTTGCCAAATTATGGATTTAATGGAGCAAATAATATCTTCGGATTTAATGGAGCAAATAATATCTTCAACGTGATACAATAAGGGCAAAGGTGGAATTAAAATCTTTCTCAAGGAAATGGAGAAAATACGAGTCTAAATCAAAGGATGAAAGATTTATAATCGTGTCCGGATAATTAAAGGAATTTTGTAATTATTTTTGAAAGTATAAATCTAGTGTAATATGAGTAGTGTTATTAGGGAAAAAAAATAAAATATTATTTTTATTATGTCAAAGGAGTATATCTATTGATAATGGGCACAATTAATTATTTTTTAATCTAAAATTTTAATTGATGACTAATAATTGAAGATGCTGGTATATTCTTAGTCGTCCTCCCAAATCAATGAATGTGATTTACTCTTCATAACTTCCTTGTATTTTTGAATGCATCAGTTAACTTGTTTTCTTTTTAACATTTACCTAATTATATTAAGAAATTAATGTAGCACTATAGGATTGCCACGTTTAAATAATTAACCTTTGGGATTACCAGTTTGGATTTGCTCAGTTGTAGGCACGTTTCGTTTTCTGAGCATTTCATTTCTGACTTTCCTCAACTATTGGCGTGTTTCATTTTCATTTTTTCGCTGTGGGCAGTTTCGTTTTCCATTCCAATTGTGGTTCGAAGCTTTGGCATCGCCTTTCGATGTTCATCAGCCGGTTGTACTAATTTATATACCAATTTGATGTATGAGTTAGTTTTGAATTTAAAAACAGATTATTATTATGGTATGAAATGGATAATTCAAAATATGAAAAAGAGTAGGAAAATTGAAATTAAGGTTTTGAGAAAGGTTACATCTTAATCAAATCAAAATTATTGGAGGTTTGGTTAGGGTGAATAACCAGATTTTGCGACCTGAAACGAGGCGAAATATCAAAATTATTGGAGGTTTGGTTAGGGCGAATAGCCGGATTTTGCGACCTGAAACTAGGTGAAACTTCCGAATCCAAAATTATTGGAGGTTTGGTTGGGGTAAATAGCCAGATTTTGCGACCTGAAACTAGGCGAAATATCAAAATTATTGGAGGCTTGGTTAGGGTGAATAGCCGGATTTTGCAACTTGAAACTAGGCAAAATTTCCGTGGGCTGCGGAGCAAAGTTTGCGAGAGGGTTAGGCGGCTGGAGTAGTTTTGACAACTTCAGTGTCCGTTCCAATAGTTTCGAGAATCCGACAGTTTGGAGAAAAAGAAACGACGAGTATCAAGATTTCTAGCCATTTTTAACGGGCAAATTGCCACGTGACTGCTGCACATGCAAGTATAACGACCAGACATAGGTAATCCATCAATGACATCATTTGTGAACTTGCTTGTATTTTTTAAGCGCGAAGAGACGTGCATAACGTACAACAGCTATTTCTAATGAAATTCGTCTTTACATCAATCCCCGCTGAACAACGTACATTGAATTGGCCTGGAAAATTGTAATGTATTGGATAGAAATTTGGCAATTAAATGCTCGAATTCAGATCGGTTAAGGCGTGCAGTTGGACGGAGTCTAATTTAGACTACCCCTTGTAGTTATAGTTGTGCAGACGCTGATAAACAATGCAGTGGAGTTTCCCAGAGATGTGATGGATATGGGCGTCCCTGAGTGGATAGCGTGCTGATAATTCCCGTCCTTTAATAGGCTGAGATTTCAAGAGAATATGAGTAGTACAAGACTTGAAGACCTCGTTAATTGTGTAATACCGTTCTACAAAGACATCGAATCCAATTCGAGTTTCAGCGATCAGAACAGCCTCTGTATTTAGGACCAAAATGCCGCCATTGGCTCTACTTGCATGACCAGATATGAAGCCAATCCACATCTGTCCGCCATTAATGCACTCTGGTTATTGCTCCGACTAGACCGTTCTCCTTTCTTCCACTGTCTGCAGAACATCCACGGGTTTTTCGTTTGTCTGATATTTCGCCCATGATCGCTACAATATGGATTCAACTTCGTAGATCTATCATAACCCTTCACTTTCGGGTCCAGATCACTGCAACTGCGGGACAAGAAAGCCAGCAGAAATATTAAGCGACTTCATTAGTTCATCATAAGTGGCAGTTTGTTGGACCGATAAAGATAAGGGTGTCTCTCATATTCAAGTGAAGAAGATGGGCGCAAATGAAGATAAACCCGGGTGGAACAGTGTAGTTATGCGGCATCAATCAACTGTGGTTTCACCCTTTGATCTGATTATAATATTACCCATTTCTCGGAGAACCCTAGTTGATAGCCTATCCTCTGGTCCGGCTACCTATATTGTAGCTGGCGGTTTAAACATGAATTCTGAAAAGGATAAAACAAACGAAAAACTGCACAGAATTGAATGAACTGAAAACCTAAAACCTTGGAAACGACAATCTACGCGTAATGCCAGGAAAATCATTAGGCTCAGCATATAAAAAGGTCCGGACTCCGTAGTATATTAAACACCTTTTGGGGAGATCTCCATAGCGTTTGATATACGACTTTTGGTTTATATTAAGTAAGTAGTATAAATGTTCTATTTTTAGGTTTTTTATAAAAAAAAAAATTTCGTTTGATTTTGCCAGAAAAATTGGGTGATGAATGGTTGGATCTGTAGATTTGAGTGGTTAAGTTTGTATAATTCGAGTGCTCCAAGGATTTTTCATCACGTTGAATCCATTTATGCATTCAGAAATGCAATTTAAACAACAAAAAATAGCTATTTTGTACAAATTTAAATTCCCTTATCCCAGCCAGAAAACTCAAAAGGTAGAACATTTAGCTAACTCCTTACTGTATTTAGTATTTATTTGTGAATTAACTAATTTTAATAGGGAAGATTAAATAAAATTTAATCTTATTAAAATGAGTTTTAAAACCAGCTTAGATTCACTTTAAATGAGGTTTTATTTTTTTAAGATGTAATTTTTTTATCATTTTATTTCATGTTTTTATTTATTTTGTTATGTATATAAGATTACAAGACATCTCCTCTTCATACTAGGTTCTAGAGCATTTCAATTAATATTGATGAAACTGGAATGAATTATTAAGAAATGTATTTGGCTTATTTTTTTCTTTACACTTGGCAAAACACATAGATAATTTTGATCTTCTAGATTAGGGTTGATTACATCTTTATAATACCTTAATTTTCTTTTTTCCTCTAACTCTTTATCACACCACATTTTTTTCTTAAAGTTTGATTTGACATTTTTTTTAATAGTATCTTTGCAAAATGGTTTATTCCATGAGTCCCCAATAGTTTAGCCAAGACCGGGCGTCTTTATGCCATCCTCGCTTGAGTTGATGGTGGTTATGACTTGATTTTGAAGCAATTTTAGGTAGCCTCTTGTCTTCCATATTGTTTAACTTGTTCTTATACAATAGGTATCTAGTCATAGCCATGCTCTCAATGGGGGAGAGGCTTGTTTCTACGAGGAGGATGGGATAGGGCGTATTTCCTTTAATTTTGAGATTATAGGTTATTAAATTCGTTTGTATTTGTTCTATCTTTCTCTAGGATTCACGAGAGATACTACAACCCCAGACTTCACATCCATAAATAATAGCAGGTGTAACAAGAGTCTCAAAGAGGAGTTTGTTCTTATCCCAACTCCAAAGATCAGTTGATTTACAATTGTTTTCAAGCTCATAATAAGCTTTCCATCCCTCAATAATCCTTTTCTCAATGCTATAATTCCAATTGAGCTTGTGGTGAATATCAATTCCAATATATTTGTATGAAGTCACTTCCTCCAAGTTGTTGTTTTCATATACAAAGGTATCATAAGGGATCTTATCGGATTTAATAATAATGACCTTAGTCTTATCAGTATTAACAGTCATACCCATATTGGAGAAAAAATCCTTGAGGATTCTTAGTTGGTTTTCAAGATCATGGGGACTCCTTTCCATAAGAATGATATCATCGGCATAAAGAAGAAGATTGATGACTATACCAGTGAGAGTAGGGTCGACACAACTTTCTTTTTCCAAGCATTCTTCTAACTTATCAATGTATATGCCAAAAAGGGTAAGGGACAAGGGACAACCTTGTTTGACTCCGATATTGCATTTAATCTCTTTTGACCAGCCCTCAGTGTTTTTAAACTTAACAATAACGTTCTCATACATCCTTATTGCAGAAACCCCCAACTCGAGAGACACTTTTATCTCTTCCAAAGGTTTTTCCTGGGAACCATGTCAAAAGTTTTTCTAAAGTCAACAAAAATGAATGGTTTTAGTATTGCGGAACTCCTCTGTAATGATCTTAAAGGTAACAAGATGGTCCACAGTTGAACGGTATCTCCTAAACCCGACCTGTCCTTTAGCTCTTTTATCATGACTTTCTAGCCAAATGTTAATCTTCTTTTCCAAAATAATTCCATAAAGCTTGGCTAAAATCGGGCTAATCATAATGGTCCTATAATTAGAGGGAATGTTTTTGTCCCCATTTTTAAAAATAGGAACAATGAGGCTTTGCGTCCAGGGTTTAGGGAAGCCCTGCTTGACTGCTAAATTGAAGAGCTTGTGTATGTGAGGGATAATGATTGGCCCTCCGATTTTTAAAATTTCAGCTTGGTAGCCTTCAATGTCCTTAGCTTTCCCATTTGCGAGCCGCTTAACCCCGAACTCTATGTCATCTAAAGAAAAAACTTCTTCCTTTGTAGGGACAATAGGAATGGTGTCCATGGCATTAGGGAACTCGTAAAAATTTTTAAGGTAGAAATTTCAATCCATTAAGGGAATCCTATTATTTTATTTAGTATTGCGTTTTAGAATTTGGCTCCAGAACTTCTTTAGATCCAATCTTAGAAATAATCTTCCCGTTGAAAACCCTAGATATATAATCTTAGAAATAAAATATCTACTTAAAAAAAAGAAAAAAAAAAGAGAAGTATTATTCCCGTTAAAAACCGCAGAGATATAATTTCAAAACAGTGGAGAACTAGTATGCCGTTCCAAACCTCGGAGAAATATTAATTTCAAAACCGGAGAGAAGGAATAGTATGCCCGTTCCAAACCTCAGAAAAATATTAATTTCAAAACTGCAGAGAAGTAGTATTCCTAAAAAACTGTGGAGAAATATTATTTCAAAACCGCTCATCTTTGGAGTTGGGATAAGAAGAAACTCCTCTTTGAGACTCTTTTTACACCTATTATTCTTTATGGATGTGAAGTCTAGGGCCGTAGTATCTCTCGTGAATCCTGGAGAAAGATAGAGCAAATACAAAAACAAAAATTAACCAATAAATACGTGTCCATGAGATGTAAATGAAGGACACGTAAGCGTTGAAACATGAGATGTAAATGAAGGAAAGTATAAGGATGTAGAATAATAGGGTTAGAGCCTATAGGAGAGGAAACTAGTGGAAGTCAAAGAAATATGAAGTTAAAAGTAATAGTTGGGAGATGGGAAGAAGGAATAAAAAGGTTTAAAACATGAAAGGTAAATTAAGAAGAAGGTTAAGTATGGAAGTGGGAAGTTCAAAGTAATTAAAAATTATAAATATTGTTATTTATGTATGGATGATATATATTAATATTGGTTAAATGTATAGTTATCTCTTTCTTTATTAATGTTGTTAAGGTTTTTTTAAGTAGAAAAATGTGGAATTTTAGAAAGAATTTTGATGAAGTTCAAGTATATGTGGTGTGATCAATGCTTAACATTGGATATTTTGGTGGTGTAATTATGGTTATTTATATGGATATAATAATTGAGTTTTATTATTATTATTATTATTATTTTGGATTGCCCTCTTTTAGCTATATACAAGACTCCACATCCACATAATTTTTTAAAGAATGCTTGATGTAAGGATAGGTCAAATTTATAAGTTTCACATTGTTGAAGGTGCTTTTAAGAGTAGTGTGGGTTTTGAAGATGGTATGGACATCCTTTTTCATGAGGATTTTAGAAATCATATTCATGACTAGTTGAATGATTAGGAGAGAGGATTTGGTAGTTGAGGTTTGAGAGTGAGGTAGGGGAGGGCAGATTGGGTTGGCTAGTTTTATGAAAATATTTGTTTATCTAATTATTGTAGTAACTATGACTATGTAGGGATTGTTTATGTGAGTTTCTTTTATGGACATGATGATTTTATCTTAATTATGGAGAGCTATAATGCCTAAGGATTTCATGTTTTTTTAGCATGGTAGTGATGAAACTAGGGATGTAGTATCTATTTGTACAAGGTTTCTTCTTGTAGACTTATTGGAAAAGGGAACACATTTTTTTTTTTTTTGAAAAGCGACTTATTGGAAAAGGGAACACATTTTTTTTTAGAGAAGCAAACATCAAGAAAGGGAATGATATTATCATATTGAATTCACAAATTGTATATTGGATAGATATCATTGCAATGGGATATGAATTGATCCAAATTAGTGTGGCTATGAAGACAAATGATACAAGTGTCATGAACAAATTGATATTAACACTTTAGATTTGAGTAATTGTTATGAGCCTTTACTCAAAATGTTCCATAGATATATTCGTAATAATAAAAGTTAAAGGGAAACCCACCGTGATCCTTCAATTTGATCATAATTTTTTTTGGGTGATTTTAACTAGGTAGAAACCCACAAGTTTGACAAAGTTACAAATGATATGTAAAACCTCTATAACTATAATTTTGACAAATAGAAAAACAACATCAATGGCTACTTAAATATCATGATCCTCAAGGTACATCTTATGATTTTTACTAATGAAATTGGAAGAATCGTTAATACAGCTTATGGTGTGAAGAACAAAAAGCTATAGTTTTTTGGCTAAGAAGTTTTCTAAACCATAGATAGGAGAATTAATGCGCTAACAATAACTTTAAGTGGGAAGAACAAACAACTATAGTTTTTTGGCTAAGTTTGTTAAAGCATAGATAGGGGAATTAATGCACTAACAATAACTTTAAGTGGGGATTGTTTTTTTGGACGAGGTTGTTCATATATTCTAGGGTTTGAGACTTAGGGGTTAAGTATTTCTTAGTATCAAAATTTATATAAGATTCACCAATATTATTAATTGTCATTCTTATAATGAAATGGTTGATGGGTTGTGGTTGGGGACCCATCGATCATCAACTAATGGTAGAGAGGAGGTAAACCATTTAAGAGGTTTAATGCTTAATGTTCATAACAAAATTGCAATATAATGAAATGGTTAATGGGATGGTGCTTAAAGACTCATCAAGTAATGGTAGACGGGAGGTAAAGCACTTTAGAGTTTTAATACTTAATATTCATACTAACATTGGTGCTACATTTATAAAGTTGTAGAATGATGATGGTAAAATGATGATGATTGGATTATCATTAAGACACTTGAGGGCACCATTTTATTCTTGGGAGAGGTTGCATTAAGGAGTCTGGCACATCTAAGTACAAAAAAAATCTTGCTAAATTTCTTCATCTTGATAGGTAGGAAGGGAATACATACTAGTGTATATGTTTCACATGATATCTTCATATGGAGTGCCTTAGAGAAATCATGGGCAAGGGCATTGCTTAAATCCTCTTTACAAAAGTACATGTCCGAGGGGATAGTCTCTATATAAGAAATATTTACAACAATGAGTGATGGTATAGCTTAGCAAGTAAGGTGAGTTACTTATGTTGTTAGGATGTTTATGATTATATTAAGCATACATATGATATTATTAACTAAATATTGAATATTTTGTTGGCAATATTGACTTATTACAATATTTATAATATTGACTATATTGTCGGGTATAATTTGGTTGATTATATTTATTATTAATAAGGAATAATAAATTATTTTTAATTTTGATGTATGCATATTTTTTTAATTAGTGAGATCGAGGGTGTCAATACTAAGATGATTATATTCAATTAATAATTACAATCTAATTATGCCACTTGTTGTGTCTGTTTCATCACTTGGGTGAGAAAAACAAGGGCACTTACAAGTCTAGTTGGGCATGCTAGACAAGACAAAGGTTAGTGTATAAATTAAACAATCCAAGCACATGAAATAAACAAACAACTAAAGTAGAAACAACTAAGGAAATGACTAAGGAAATAAAACTAAAATGCATAAGAAACTTTGAACCAAAATCAATCAACCAAATGACCAATGATTATGCCACCAATGGATAACTATATTAGTTATCAAACACCGTAGATAAAGGAGGACTTATGGATCCCCTCTTCCTCCTTGGGAGGGCTCTTGAGTCCCCTATTTGAGAGATCTTCTTACAATGATAAACTAGAAATAAAATGGTGAAGAAATCCAAGCCTATTCCCTCAAGAGGTGAGGTGAATAACTTATTGATATGTTACTAGAATGCTCCAAGAAGAAAAGAGGTTTCTTGAGGGAGGATAGAGGTAGCATAACAATACTATGAGATTCTTAAATTCTTAGTGCACCCATGGCCTCCATTTATAGCATGTATTTGAGGCAATATCCAACTGGTTCTTAGTGTGGACAAGGGGCCCTTTAGGGCACCCTTAGGTATTTGACCAACCCCCCATTCAAATTTAGCTCAGATTTGAGGGTCAAATCAAGTTGGGAGCTGGTCCAGAAGTGGGTGAGGGGCCGACAAGAACCATAAATGAATTGTTCACAGGAGTGCATGTATTTTCGCGTACACAGTCGTGCATATGGAACATTGTGTGCTCTATGGGCTTCTTTGGCCTGCGCACTATGCGTGCGCTTCCTTGAGTGTTTCAACGCATGTCAATTTTTTGACCAGTTGTATAGTTTTTTCCTCTTGGAAATGCATTTTTGGTGTTGTATGTGAACTAATAGGTGTTTGGAGGTGTTGTATTTTTGTAACCATTTGCATGGGATGTTGCGGATGAAGTTTCAGTGATAATAGATGCCCCCTGATGTGTGAGGTTAGGAGCATATGTATAGCCGAAATACATCAATGTTTCTTCTACTGAGAGTACCAATGTAATGAAGATTGTTGATAAGAACTGCAAGAGAGATCCTATCAGAGGCAGAGGGGAAACCATGGGACCCAAACCTTTCTCTAGGTAGAGAAATAAAATCTGTATACAAATGAGGTAAGCATGACCCATACTCATGTCATGTAACTAAAAAATGTAAGACAATAACTAAAGTTGTATGATGATGTAGATAACAACAGTGCCCTCAGGGGAAGTTTGATAACGGCATATGACAATTCTAATGGTCAACATACTCTGAAAAGAGGCAAAGACGCTTGTAAGAAGTGTCGATGAATCGGTGGCATTGATGGCCTAACAAATTTAGAGGTCTTTGGGTAGTATAAAATAACTGCAATAGTTGCATAGTAAGACCCACCGTAACATGAAATTGTGTTGAATTCGAATGTTATGGGGGTCAATGATAGTAGAGAGCAATGATGGTTCTCTCTATGTCGTCCACGACTCCTCATTGTAAAGGTAATGAGAGTCAAGATATTGTCGCCCTTATGGAAATTGTGTTGATGTCGATAGAAAGGGAAACACGACTCCAAGAAGGAAAAGGGCTTCATGAAATCCATTGGATAAGATCAGGAACTGATAAGAAACATGAACGAAGTCAAGATGTGGTGAGACTCAAGAATTCTCTTGGTTGGGGGTATCTTTTAAGGGTGATTGGAAGCAACCGTGAAACTGTATCTAGCATCAGGGGGACGACAAGACACGGGGTTAAACTGTGCCAGAGGCGTGACAAAGTGGACAAACTCAGATATCAGGGGTACATGGACTATGGGATACTCAAGGTTTTATGTGTGATGTCAATATGAGTAGAGGATATTGAATGCCCCAACCAAGGGCGACATGGGTTGATGTGCCAAAAAAAAGAAGGTCATCAAGGGTGACAACAAAAAGTTAAGTAAATGGTGGAAACAAATCCTTTTTACAATTACCAAATAAATAAAGAATCATTTGGGATGAGTGTACAGATATAGAAACAGGTGCCCTAGTGTAAGATGTCTTGGCCAGTGAGGGTGCAAGTTGCATGAAGATCTGGTGGAGGGTGGGGGCCCCATTGGTGGGTTTCTATATAAGGTAAATCAATGGAAGGAATTTTGCAGATGGGAAAACTAATTGTGTTTGAAATGGACGTTTAATGATACTGCGGAGGTGTAGTCAAAATAAAACCGTGATGAGGTAACCTAGGAGTCCACTGGGAAAGCTAGCACAATGATGAGAAGGAGTATGTGGCTAATTATCGGAAATGCGTAAGACTATTGGGACTCCCATCCCTAGGGGGTGAAAGCAGCATGAGTGTCAAAGTGCCACAGGGGACTATGAATGGGACAACTCACATGGGGGGGAGTGCTACCGGGTGATAGTACTAAAATGCAGCGGATGTGATAGTACTACAGAGCTGAATGTGGGGACCCTAAAGGAAAATTTCAGAGGATATGATTGGGATATGAAATTGATATTCAAAGGGAATGAGTACATGCAAGTGTCGAGTATATACCTGAATGGGTTGTGCTGCACAATGATGACCAAGTACCTACACACATGAAAACCGAATACCTGACGTGAACAATATTTGAAGATAAAGATCGTATAACAATTATTTGATAATTTTGAACATGAGCATGCATACCCGGACGTGATGTGAAAAAAAAAAATGTTCCCCCAGGGCCGAGTGCAGATGGTGACCTGGGGAATGTGACTTTGTAGGTGGCGGGAACTTGATCCTGTGGCTGAAGATGGATCGAAAAATAGAGACTCCGATCTCCTGTAACTGAGTGTGGAAGTTTGGAAAAAGGGACTATATATGGTTGTGGGGCCCACAATTCCACCTCATTTGTACTTGCTTCCATAATGAGTTGACGAGAGGATTTAGAGGAGATTTGAAGATACCAGGGGTCATCCGAGGGGACGTAGAAGAGGTGTTCCTCAGGAAAATCCATGTTGATGGGTGAAATTTTACCATCTGAGGGAAAGGTCATGATGAGTTCGGCGAGGACGAGGGATTTCTTTCTTTTGGGAGTTGAAAAATCTAGGTCGTATTCTTGAAGGATAACGATCCATTGGGAAAATTTTCCATTAATCTATCGTCGACTAAGAAAGTACTGCATAGGGTTGGAATCTGCCACAACTTTGGTAGTGCGAAGCAAGAGATAATGACGCAGGTTTTGGACTGTGAGGACAACTGTGAGGGTAGTTTCTCCTCATGATTGTACTTTAGGGATGGTCCTAAAAGATTTTTACTGATGTAGTAAATAACATGCTCGTGACCATCATCCCCTAGTTGGAAGAGAACTCCTCACAAGTAGAGGATGTAATCATGATCATAGTCGGGAGAACTAATCAAAGGGGCATTGGATAGCACCGCTTTTAAATCATCAAAAGTAGTTTGGGCATGTTCATCCCATCGAAATGGGATATCATGTCATAGTAAGAAAAGGAAACCATGCATGTGAGTGGCGTAATCTAGGAAAAAGCATCGTAAAATGTTTGCTTTGCCTTGTAGGCTTTGCAATTGGTGCAAATTCCTGGGTGGTGGAATTTCTGTGGTAGCTTGGACCTTGAGGGGGTCCACCATGATTCTGTGTTGGGAGACGATGAACCCGAGGAGGCATCTGGTGGTGACGCAAAATACACACTTGAGGGGGTTCCAACGAATATTTTACTAGCAACATTGTTGAAATACGACTCATAAGTCATCTATATGCCGAGTTAGTTTCTTGGATCGAGAAGTGAGGTCATCCAAGTAAGTGAGAATGATGGGAGCAAGATCATGGAAATCATAAGTCATGTCCTGTTGGAATGTAGCACCTGCATTTTTGAGTCTAAAATGTATGACACGATAAGAAAAAGTACCCCATGGGGTGGTAAATGCGGTTTTATACTAATCTGTTGGATGGATTTGGATTCGATTGTAGCTGAAGAACCCATCCAATAAGGACAAGGCCTCGTGGCTGGCACAGTCATCGATAATTTGGTCGATGAAAGGAGTTGGGAAGTTGTCTTTGGGACAAGCATGGTTGAGATCGCGAAAGTCGGTGCAAACACGAATAGTGCCTTTTTTTTTGTTTATGGGGACGAGGTTGGAGACCCATGAGGTATACATGATAAGGTATATGAACCTGATAATGCGTAACTTGTCAATATTAGGTTTGATAGCCACGGCTTTGGATCGGTGAAGTGGGCATTTCTTTTGACGTATTGGGGCTACATCGGGCCATGTGTTGATGTGATGTTCGATGATAGAAGGATCTAGGTCGAGAATCTCTATATATCACCAGGAAAAAAATCTACTTATTTCTGAAAGAGAGTTTTGTAAGTTGAGTTCCTCATGGGAGCATGCGGCGCCAATGGTGATTTCTTCTATGATTCTTGGTTTGATGGAAATATCGATTTTGATAGTGGGGGAAATGTTGGCCATGTTTCCTTCATCAAAAGCATAAGGGGCATGGATAGGGTTATTGAACCAATCTATATGCCCTAATGGAATAAAATCCTTGGTTTCGATTGCACATATGGAGGTTGTTGATATTATGGTAGTTGTGGGAGGTATTTACCTCCAGGTGTAAACTTGACAAGGATAGAATACTCTGGGAAGCAAGAAGAAACCCTAATGAGTTGGCTAATAACCCTAGAAGACTTGTCGGCTCAAGAAGATAATTTATATTAGGTTATTAGCCTCCAAGAGAAGAAGTCATCCATAAATAATAATATATACTGAACAAACAGATACCCAGAATGAGAAGTTGGCCTAGGTAGTTAGCTAGAATTAGTATAAATACAGGAGGCCAGTTCTCATTCTGGCAGGCAGTCTCAGAATTGCAGAGAAGAAACTTGTGCGCACTGTAGTGCCCAGTATTGTGCGCAGGTTTGAGGAGAGCTGCCATTGCAGCTGTTGCAGCTAGCAGATCATGTTTGGCTTGGACTATCTCTTGGCTAGGGTTTGGAACATCTAATCATCTCTTGTTGGTGCGCTATCCTTGGGGAAAGGTGCAATACACTTTGTTTGGCTATCTAGCCTAGGGTTTTCTTCCGGAGTGATTCTCTGTCAAGGTTAAGGTGCTCAGAGGGTGGCTTCGGCCTATGGTTGGGTGACAATAGAGATATTTTTAATGGTAAAATGAGCACATCCATTATATTCTAACAGGTTATGGGCCCACACCTCCTTCATTTAGTCTAACCACTGGAAGTAAACATAGCTAGAAGGATATTAAGCTCATTGAAGAACTACCGCTAGGGTTTTCTAACAGGAGCAATCACCAACAAACTGTCGCTAGGGTTACTAGCAGGTGCAGTTGTAGAAACCCTAATCCTCTCATTGAGGCATCATAAGTGAAGGGATTGACCTAATCTCTAGACAGATCAATGCACCCTAGCCTAGCGTATCTCCTGGCACTCTCAGCAAGCCAAGACGTCAAGTTTGAATTTGTGGTAAAATCTAGGGTTTGACCAAGTCAAAGCAACCATGACTTATTCTATGAAGTCATAGAACAAGTTAGATGGAGCCTCTAACTTCAGAGCATGGAAGACAAGGATTGACCTCATTCTTGCCAAGAACAAAATGCTAGATATCGTAAAAGGAAAGATCGTGGAACCAGAGTTTGAAGAAGGAAAAGAGAAGGAACCACAGAACGTTGTAGTTATGTAGAAGTTCAAAGACCATGACATCAATTCCATGAGTATCATAGTGGAATCCATAAAGGACCACTTGATACCCTACATCTCTCATCTTGACTCATTGAAGAATATGTATGATGCCCTAACAAACCTCTTCTCATTCAGAAACATTGGACAAGTCATGAGTTTGAAGAATGAGCTTTGTGACATGAATATGAATGATGATGACAACATAACATCATACTTTGTGAGAATCTCTCAGTTAAGAGATCAACTACAAGCTATTGAAGAAATTGTTTCAAAGAAGGAATTGGTTAACATAGTACTCAATGGTCTTCCCAAGACATGGGATACATTTTCCGCAAGCATGAACACAAGGAAGGAGTATTCGACATTTGAAGAACTTTGGAATTGTTGTGCTCAATAAGAATCAAGGATCAATGCAAAAGATAAACCCCAAAAGAAGTACAATGATCAAGACTTCACAACAAGATTCAAGAACTTCAGGAACAAAAGGAAGTTTGGCTCAAGGAGGAAGCCAAATCAAGAGAAAGACATTTCAAAAATACAATGCTTCAACTGTCTAAAGTATGGTCACTACAAGAATCATTGTCCTGAGCTAAGGAAAAGGAAGGAGAAACACGAAGCATCAGTTTCCAAAGAAAAGGAACCTACAAAGAAGACTAAGTAGGATGAAAGAGACTTCTTCTTCTAAAGGTAATAATACTCTTCTTATTTCTTGTACATATCTCGCTTGTATCGTCTCTCTACATATCTTATATATCTATCCCTTGAAAGATAATGTATTCCAAGAAGAACTATACCTATGGAAGAACAACAAGATAAGGATTGATATCATTAGATAATACACATGAAAGGATGAAATATGCCGAATCAATCATGAAGAGACTCAGAAGAAGTAAAGACAGAAAGATGTCAGAGAAAGACTTATAATGTTTTTGTAGAAGACAACAAGACGGAAGCGTGGACTCTGTTAGACAAAGAGAGCCAATTATATATTACAGAAGACAATAAGGATGTAGACGGAAGCATGGACTTTGTTAGATGACGAGAGCCAATTATATGCACTCATACATGAATAAAGGATTAGGAGGTAGCTAATCCTATGATCCATTAAAAATAATGAAGTATGGTAGCAACCATGAAAGACAGTACGTGTTCAGTTCAACCACAGAAGAAGTGTTCTTCGAAGAGAAGCCTTAAAAGATCCCTGGTTGTCCATCCACATTCGTGATCCTATGATGAAAGAAAGAAATGGAATATTTAGGGCATGGAATCTATAAGAAACTCCATGGACCCAAGAGCTAATGAAAAACATCAGGAAGAACAAGAAGATTCGAAGAAAGAAAGAGAAGCCAGAACAACCAGTCATTGTATTAAGAATCACAAGATTACCAGCTTGATATGAACTCAATAAAATCAATCAAGCAGAGGAACTGAAAGTCATGATGAAGAACAGTGTATGAAAGACTTATGAATGAAAGCATTGCAAGATCTAGAGCTAGAGGTTCTCCCAGATGGAGGGAGAAGATTATGATAATTACTTATATCATACGCAACATCCATGAGTCATTATATCATATGCAACATCCATGAGTTGGAGTTCTACATCAAATAAATGCAAAAAATGTTCTCCAGCGAAATTGAATAAAGAGTGTATGAAGAGAAACCTCAAGACTTTGAGGCATACCAGAAAGAGACCTTTGCACGCAGATAGAAGAAGAGAACTTGGTGGAGAACCTCCAGTGCACAGCAAAAGTGTGGTGTAGATTTTCTATAACAAAGATATTGTATCAAGATGATTACTCAGTAGATCATATCTCATTATGACAAAAGAAGTGCCACATGGATATGTTCCAGTTTTCCAACAGTGATATACTCTATTGATCAGAGCTACATGAAGCCTTCATAGAAAACCAGTGTTCCAGACCAAAGTACATTTGAAATCAAGCATTACATTATCCATAATGAAGTCTAGAAAGGAGAAAGTGGTTCTCCAATACATATCTCCACAGATGAGCATATAAGCAGAAATTTTGGTAAAAGATGAAAGAGTTTGTGTACTCAAGCTAGAGCTCGTGGAGACGACTTCCTTATTGAAAAAGGAAGAGATGATTCCCAGGTTGGAAGGGAGCACTAAAAATATTATTGAAGACATTCATTGAAAAACAACCCAACTTGGACAGATTCTTTCCTATTCGGAAAGTGGATTGATATTTCTGACGAACATTGATTTCCCATTATGGTTAACATGGGAAATGGTCCAGATTGATAATGTATCATAGACAATGACTTCCCATTGTGGTTAACATGGGGAGTGGTCTAGGGAAGTCTCTCTTCTTTAGGGTTACTCAAGAAGACTGGCCCGCCTCGCCAGACAACAATTTCTCATTGTGGTTAACATGAGGAATGGTCCATTTTGGAGGTTGATGCAGGACAGTCTTTTCCTCTTGTGGTTAACAAAGGAAATGGTTTGGACAATCATTCCTTAGGGTTTATACATTCTCTCCAGGGTGCACTTTGATTAGTGTAGGAAGAATGGCCCAAGGTGGGGAATGGTCTAGGCTCAACAATTAGGGACATGCATTCCTTAGGGTTTATACATTCTCTCCAGGGTGCACTTTGATTAGTGTAGGAAGAATGGCCCAGGGTGGGGAATGGTCCAGGTTCAGAAGACAAGACAGTTATTCTTCCTTGCTTGAGAAGAATAGTCTAGATATCTCATTATTCTACTCTGAGGGTAGATATTCTTTCATATCTCATAGACGTGAGTGAAAGATTGGCCCAGATGATTCAGTTTATATCATAACATTGTTTCTGTGCAGGTTGATATCAGATGATTGTTATGAAGACTATATGATAGTAGATGTATACTACTGTGGTGGATATGTTCCACTGTTCGTGACTATAGCTGTTGATCAAGTACTTGTGTGTTGTTAGAATATGAAATATGTGTGCTCATTTTACCATTGAAAATACCCTTGTAACCCAACCATAGGCCGAAGCCACCCTCTGAGCACCTTAACCTTGACAGAGAATCGCTCTAGAAGAAAACCCTAGGCTACATAGCCAAACAAAGGGTAGTGCACCTTTCCCCAAGGATAGCACATCACAAAGAGTTGATCAGATAGTCCAAACCCTAGCCAAGAGATAGTCCAAGCATAAATGCTAGCTGCAGCAGTTGCAATGACAACTCTCCTCCAAACCTACGTAGAAACTGGGCAACTGCAGTGTGCACAAGACTGGGTACTGCAATTCTGAGACTGCCTGCTAGAATGAGAATTGGCCTCCTGTATTTATACTAATTCTGGATAACTTCCAGGGCTGACTTCTCATTCTAGGTATCTATCTATTCATTATATAATATTATTTCTAGCTGACTTCTTCTCTTGGAGGCTAATAACCTAATATAATTTATCTTCTTGAGCCGACAAGTCTTCTAGGGTTATTAGCCAACTCATTAGGGTTTCTTCTTGCTTCTCGGAGTATTCTATCCTTTTTAGGTTTACACATGGAGGTAAATACCTATCGCAACTACCATAATATCAACACTCCCTCCTAGCTAGGGAGGTATTACAGGTAATGGTCTTTGAGCACAAAACATACCATTCACCTGGTAGCATCAACATAGTTATATAGACTAGATCATGAGCACCATTATCATCATCAGCTACATCATCTCTCAAAAACATACTCTATTTGAGTAATCAGACATGATCCTCACTCCACAGAGTGATACAAGAGCCATTCTTCTAATCTAGAAGAGTAAATGTTCTAAACCATTTTCTGTCTAGAAAATATTTGTTCATCATTCATCTAGCTGATAATTATTTCCAATAAACTTCTTGATAGTATTCAAGGAAATCAGAATAAAATAGTACACAACTGTGTCTATCCATAGTAGTACATAAATAAAATCCAGTGGTCCACTACCACACCAAGTAGCAAACAAGTACTTGATCAGTAACGTATAGTCACGAACAGTGGAACACATCCACCACAGTAGTATACATCTACTATCATACAATATTCATAACAATAATATGATATCAACCTGCACAGAAACAATGTTATGATATAAACTTAATCATGTGGGCCAACATTTCACTCACGTCAATGAGATATGAAAGAATATCTTCCCTCGGAGTAGAACAATGAGATATTTTGACTATTCTTCTCAAGCAAGGAAGAATAATTGTCTTGTCTTCTGAACTTGGAACATTCCCCACCCTGGGCCATTCTTCCTACACTAATCAAAGTTCACCCTTGAGAGAATGTATAAACCCTAAGGAATGTCTGTCCCTGATTGTTGAGGCTGGACCATTCCCCACCCTGGGCCATTCCTCCTACACTAATCAAAGTGCACCCTAGAGAGAATGTATAAACCCTAAGGAATGCATGTCCTTGATTATTGAGCCTGGACCATTCCCCACCCTAGGCCATTCCTCCTACACTAATCAAAGTGCACCTTGGAGAGAATGTATAAACCCTAAGGAATGATTTCCCAAACCAATTCCTCTGTTAACCACAAGAGGAAAAGAATGTCCTGTATCAACCTCGAAAACAAACCATTCCTCATGTTAACCATAATGAGAAATCATTGTCCGACGAGGCGAGCCAGTCTTCTTGAGTAACCCTCAAGAAGAGAGACTGCCCTAGACCACTCCCCATGCTAACCACAATGGTAAGTTGTTGTTTTTGATACATCAACAATATAGACCATTTCCCATGTTAACCACAATGGGAAATTGTTGTCCGTCAGAAATCTCAATCCACTTTCCTAACAGGAAAGAATCTGTCCAAGATGGACTATTTTTCAATCTTGAAAATAAATGTCCTCAATAATATTTTCAGTTCTCCCTCCCAACCTGGGAGTCATCTCTTCCTTTTTCAATAAGGAAGTTGTCTCCATGAGCTCTAGCTTAAGTACAAAAACTCTTTCATCTTGGATAGAAGCTTTACCAAAATGTCTACTTATCTGCTCATCTGTGGAGATATGTATTGGAGAACCACTTTCTCCTTTCTAGACTTCATTACAGATAATGTAATGCTTGATTTCCATTGTACTTTGGTATGGAACACTGGTTTTCTCTGAAGGATTCATGTAGCTCTGATCAATAGAGTATATCATTGTTGGAAATCTGGAACATATCCATATGGAACTTCTTCTGTCATTATGAGATCTGATCTACTTGAGTAATCATCTTGATACAATATCTCTGTTATAGAGAATCTTCACCACACTTCTGTTGTACACTGGAGGTTTTCCACCAAGTTGTCTTCTTCTGTCTGCATGCAAGGGTCTCTTTCTGGTATGCCTCAAAGTCTTGAGGTTTCTCTTCATACGCTCTTTATTCAATTTCTTTGGATCTGATGTAGAACTCCAACTCATGGATGTTGCGAATGATATAATGACTCATGTAGAGATAAGTCTGGTTTACTTGAACAAGTAATCATCATAGTCTTCTCCCTCCATCTAGGAGAACCTCTGGTTCTAGATCTCGCAATGCTTTCATTCATAAGTCTTCCATACACTGTTCTTTATTACGACGTTCAGTTCTTCTGCTTGATTGATTTTAGTGAGTTCATATCAGGCTGGTAATCTTGTGATTCTTGATACAATGACTGGTTGTTCTGGTTTCTCTTTCTTTCTTGGAATCTTCATGTTCTTCTTCATTTTTTTCTTTAGCTCTTGGGTCCATGGATTTTCTTATAGATTCCATGCCCTAGAGATTCCACTTCTTCCTTTCATCATAGGATCATGGATTTGAATGGACAACCAGGGATACTTTAAGGCTTCTCTTCGAAGAAGACTGCTTCTGAGATTGAACTGAACACATACTGTCTTTCATGGTTACTTCCATGGATATATACTTCATCATCTTCAATGGATCATAGGATTAGCTCCCTCCTAATCCTTGCTTCATGTAAGAGTGCATATAATCATCTCCCTCTGTATAACAGAGTCCACGCTTCCATCTTCATCCTTATTGTCTTCTGCAATATATAATTGGCTCTCTTGTCTAACATAGTCCACACTTTCGTCTTGTTGTCTTCTACAAAATGTCATAAGTCTTTTTCCAATTTCATCTCGATTGTTGACTTATTTCTATCTTTTCTTCTTCTATGTCTCTTCATGATTGATTCGACTTATCTTGCAATAGCTTCCACATGATTTGTATTTCATCCTTTCATGTGTATTATCTAATGATATCCATTCTTATCTTGTTGTTATTCCATAGGTATATTTCTTCTTGGAACACATTATCTTCCAAGAGATAGATATACAAGATATGTACAGAGACGATGCAAACAAGATATGTACAAGAAATAAGAAGAGTATTTTTACCTTTAGAAGAAGAAGTCTCTTTCATCCTGCTTAGTCTTCTTTGTAGGTTCCTTTTCTTCAGCAATTGATGCTTCATGTTTCTCCTTCCTTTTTCTTAGCTCAGGACAATGATTCTTGTAGTGACCATACTTTCGACAGTTGAATCATTGCATTTCTGAAATGTCTTTCTCTTGATTTGGATTCCTCCTTGAACCAAACTTCCTTTTGTTCCTGAAATTCTTGAATCTTGTTGTGAAGGCTTGATCATCGTACTTCTTTTGGGGTTTCTATTTTGCATTGATCCTTGATTCTTCTTGAGCACAACAAGTCCAAAGTTCTTCAAATGTTGGATACTCCTTCCTTGTGTTCATGCTTGCAGCAAATGCATCCGACGTCTTGGGAATACCATTGAGTACTATGTTTACCTATTCCTTCTCTGAGATAATCTCTTCAATAGCTTGCAGTTGATCTCTTAACTGAGAGATTCTCACAAAATATGATATTATGTTGTCATCATCATTCATCTTCATGTCACAAAGCTCATTCTTTAGATTCATTACTTGTCCAATGTTTTTGACCGAGAAGAGGTTTGTTAGGGCATCGTACATCTTATTTGATGAGTCAAGATGGGAGATGTAGGATATCAGGTGGTGTTTGATAGAATCCACTATGATACTCATGGCATTGATGTCACTGTCTTTGAAATTCTCCATAGCTGCAACGTTTTGTGGTTCCTTCTCTTTCCCTTCTTCAAACACTAGTTTCACAATCTTTCCTTTCACGATATCCAACACTTTATTCTTAGCAAGCATGAGATCAATCCTTGTCTTCCACGCTCTAAAGTTAGAAGCTCCATCTAACTTGTTATCTAACTTCATAGATTAAGTCATGGCTACTTTTACTTGGTCAAACCCTAGATTTGACCACAAACTCAAACTTGACGTCTTAGCTTGCTGAGAGTATTGGTAGATGCACTAGGCTAGGGTGCATTGATTTGTTTGGAGATTAGGTCAATACCTTCACTTAAGGTGCCTCAACAAGAGGATTAGGGTTTCTGCAACTTCTTCTACTAGTAACCCTAGCGGTAGTGTCTTGGAAGCTGCTTCTGCTAGTAACCCTAGCGACAGTTCCTCAACGAGCTCAATATCCCAGCGGCTATGTTTCCTTCCAATGTTTAGACTGAATGAAGGAGGTGTGGGCCCATAACTTGTTAGAATATGAAAGATGTGTGCTCGCTTTACCATTGACAATATCCTTGTCACCCAACCATAGACCGAAGCCACCCTCCAAGCACCTTAACCTTGATAGAGAATCACTTTGGAAGCAAACCCTAGGCTAGATAGCCAAACAAAGGGTAGCGCACCTTTCCCCAAGGATAGCGCATCACAAAGAGTTGATCATATAGTCCAAACCCTAGCCAAGAGATAGTCCAAGCGTAACTATTAGCTGTAGTAGCTGCAATGGTATCTCTCCTCCAAACCTACACAAAAACTGGGGAACTACAGTGCGCACAAGACTGGGTACTGCAATTCTGAGACTTCCTTCCAGAATGAGAACTGGCCTCCTGTATTTATACTAATTCTGGTTAACTGCCAGGGCCGACTTCTCATTCTGGGTATCTATCTATTCAGTATATAATATTATTTCTGGTTGACTTCTTCTCTTGGAGGCTAATAACCTAATATAAATTATCTTATTGAGATGACAAGTCTTCTAGGGTTATTAGCCAACTCATTAGGGTTTCTTCTTGCTTCCCGAAGTATTCTATCCTTGTCAGGTTTACATGTGGAGGTAAATACCTCCCGCAAATACCATAATATCAACATGTGTTACTTGGTGTGGTAGTGTACCACTAGATTGCAGTTATGTACTACTATGGATAGACATAGTTGTGCTCTATTTTTTTTCGATTGCATTGAAGACTATCAATAGTATTGGATGGATAATCAAGGGATAGAGATTTCCTAGACGAAAAATGGTTCAGAACATTTACTCTTCTAGATTAGAAGAATGGATCTTGTATCACTCTGTGGAGTGAGCATCATGTTTGATTACTCAAATAGAGTATGGTTTCAAGAGATGATGCAGCTGATGAAACTGATGATGATGGTGCTCATGATCTAGTCTATACAATTATGTTGATGCTACTAGGTGAGTGGTATGTTTTTGTGCTCAAGACCATTATCTATAATTGCTCCCTAGCTAGGAGGGAGTGTTGATATTATGGTAACTGTGGGAGGTATTTACCTCCACATGTAAACCTGATGAGTATAGAATACTCCAGGAAGTAAGAAGAAACCCTAATGAGTTGGATAATAACCCTAGAAGACTTGTTGACTCAAGAAGATAATTTATATTAGGTTATTAGCCTCCAAGAGAAGAAGTCGGCCAGAAATAATAATATATACTGAACAGACAGATACCCAAAATGAGAAGTCGGCCCAGGCAGTTAGTTAGAATTAGTATAAATACAAGAGGCTAGTTCTCATTCTGGCAGGTAGTCTCAGAATTGTAGAGCAACAACTTGTGCACATTATAGTGCCCAGTCTTGTGCACAGGTTTGAGGAGAGCTACCATTGCAGTTGTTGCAACTAACATATCATGTTTGGCTTGGACTATCTCTTGTTTAGGGTTTGGAACATTTGATCAGCTCTTATTGGTGTGCTATCCTTGGGGAAAGGTGTGCTACCCTTTGTTTGGCTATCTAGCCTAGGGTTTGCTTCCGGAGTGATTCTCTGTCAAGGTTAAGGTGCTCGGAGGGTGGCTTTGGCCGATGGTTGGGTGACAATAGAGATATTGTCAATGGTAAAATAGGCACATCCATTATATTTCTTCTATGATTCTCGGTTTGATGGAAATGTCGATTTTGACAGTGGGGGAAATGTTGGCCATGTTTCCTTCTTCAAAAGAATCAGGAGCAGGGATAGGGTTATTGAACCAATCTATATGCCCTAATGGAATAAAATCCTTGATTTCGATTGCACATATGGAGGCTTGAATAGGAAGGTAAAATGCCTCGTGTGAGAGAAAAAGCACTCTGTGATGGAGCACATTCCATGGGAAATCGAGGGTAGTTAGTTCCTCTAGGATATCTTCGTTGCAGTGGAAAATGCAAGAATATAGGGATATGGGGACGTAACATTGCTGACTGACACCGTGAGATTGTATTCAAGTGGTGAAGAAGTAGAGGGGGTATCATGACTATGGTGCAATGGCATGTTTGACATAAACCAAATGTCCAGACACTGTGGGTTATAAATTGTGGTCGGGGGTAAGATTTCCTAGGGGAAATGAACTGGGGAATTGGGAGGATTTGGGGGAAAATACTCAAACAGTCTATCCATGAACCATGGAGGGGTAGGAAGTGACTCGGGTTAAGGAGAGGTTATGTGAACAGTATCTAGAGAAGGGATGGGAGGAATCACTTGTATTATAGGAAGTGAGGTGGGTGGAGGATTTTGAATAAGGGCCATTTGACAACACATGTATTCAATGATCGAAGGACACTGGTATGTGAAATGATCAAGGGATTCAAAAAGAGAGTAAGGACACCTCTTCCATTCATTGACTGAGATCGAGACATAATTGATGTCGGTAACGTGGGTACTTGACGACTTGGGTGGAGAGGGATATTGATGAATGGTTTGGCATACAACTATTAGCATTTATCAAAATCAAGGTAGAGTTGGGAAATTATGAGTATAGTGGCCATATTTTGAACAGATGGCACACACGAATTTGGTTTGAAGCCCTTTATTTCCTATGGTAGAGGATGTTGTGGTACTACTAGGTGGTCTTGGTGAAGCGATGAGTGATGTGGTTTCTCGAGGGAGTTCGATCAGATTGTGTAACTCGGGAAGAGAAGGACATCTATTAGTGGGGTGTCCCTCTCATTCACATAGTGCACAAGGAGGTTGAAATTGAGGAGGAAGTGGAGTAGTGGGCTCTTTCTTATTCCGTTTTCCCCCAGCCATAGCGGTGGTGTTGGCGATTGGAGGTGAGGGTGGTGTGGTCGGGGTAAGTGATAGAATCTGCATCAGGATTCCCTCTGATTGGGGAGGGAGGGATGGTTGAGGAACCATCATGGGTGGGTGTAGATACCATACAGGAATGGCGAGCACCATGTTGGGAAGGGTAAGCGTGGTGCCTACCTGAAATGCTTGTATGCCCGATGGGGGGTAGAAGAAAGGGATTTGAGTGATGGCTTGGGGAATTGTTTCCCAAACCGGGATTTTCCCTTAGGGAAGGGTGAAATCGGGGATAAGTGGTGTCGTAGGGTTATCAAGTAATTCTTGAGGTAGAAGTTCTTCAACTGGCAGGACCTCGAGGGGTGGATAAGCCTTAGTGGGAGGAATGGTATCTCCAATTTCACTTCCATCGAAAGATACGACACACACTTGTGTTGAGGGTTATTGACATTCCGTCGTAATGGGATGCGAGGAATACAAATGGCGGGTTCAGTGTTAGGGAGTGGAATCATCAAGGGTTTTCCAGATATAGTTGGAGTTGATTCCAAAGTGGTAGGAGTAGCTTTAGGGGATGCTTTGTATTGACTACTGCGCGTTTGCAGAATAACTTCTTCTTCGTTAGTGAGGAGGATATTGTGATCCACCAGGTTTCTAGGGTTTTGATACTGTCCCATTTGTGGTGGGGCAGGATGCATCTCATGTTGGGTATTCATCATACCTTGGTGTGGAATAGGGTTTTTCAATGCAGTCGGGGGTGGTTTCTGCAAATACTTTTGTGGGGCCTGCTGAGGGGCAGATGGCGTTAGAGGACGTGACCTATTCATGGAGTTTTTCATCCATTTGAAGTTGAAAATTTGGGGACAATGGTGAGTATAATGACCATGCTCACCGCAAAGAGTGCAAGGGAAGTTCTTTCAGAGGTTTTTGTTGTTGTTCCTACCTTGGTGTTTGTTTTTATTGTCCCCTTGGGGGTTCTAGTTACCCTGGTTCTGATTGCCCCCAACAGGTTGGTTTTGTTGGGGGTTGTTTCCTCCTGGTCCTGGGTTATTATTGTTTCATTTTTTTTCTTTCTTCTTGGAATTATTCAACTGATGGGTCGGATTTTCCATATTCAGTTCTTCAAAATTTTGAAATTGTTGAATGGGAGAGGGCTGAACAAAGTTAACCCCATCGTGTGGTTGTCCTTATGGAGGAGCAGTTGGCTGTGGAGGACCAGAAAATGGAAAATACATATTATTTTGTGGAATTGATCCATAGGGTGCATAGAAAGGTGCAACACTTTCACTAGTGCCAAGGTTATAAGTTGAGGTAGAAGGGGTACCTGAACTTGGTTGAGAAGCCGAGCACATCATGGGTTTCGACGTGGGTCCACTCATGGGTCTAGGAAGAGCCATATGATATGGTTGTTGGTAAATGGGAGGAGGGTAATAAGATGACCCTCCATACATCGATGGATATTGGGGTGTATCGTACATAGGTGGCAGTTGGATGTACAGATTGTGGTGTGTTGTGGTACCATTCAATCCATCCCCCACATGAGACATCCCAGGTTTGTTCTGGCCAAATGGAATGGGTCTTGGATCATTGGGTATGATTGGGTATAAGTAACCCGACTGAGCATAAATGAGGTCATACTGTTGAGCCTTGTTGATGGCTTCCTCTTTGGTTTGGGGGAAGGTGGATACCACATCTTTGGCAAGGATAGAGACAAGTGATTTGAGAAACCAGTCGAGACCTTGTTCTTTGGTGGTTTTTTCTTTGCATAAACTACGTCATCGATGCCATTCTTGAATGTGGTCAGCAATGTGTGTATTTGAGGTTTGTTTTCACTCAGAGAGGAGATCTTGATTTAAAAGTCACGTGAGTCATTGAATTTTTGTCCACATACCATTTGGATGATGGACCAGTGAGTGTGCGATGAAATAACCTTAAGCAGACAGAGTCATTCATGATGTTGTTTGAAGGGAACCATAAGTGGAAGGTCATGACATGGTTGGCGAGATCTTACGCCGATTTTCCTTCATACCTGGGAATGTCTGAAGGTAGTTTAGTAGGCATATTGGGCCATGTGGGGTCATGAAATATAGGGCCATTCATGAGTTTACTCAAATCAAGGATATTGAGGGATGCCAAATATGACATGAGGGGTGGCAATGGAGGATTAGTTTCATCCATGGTGTGAGCAGGTAGTGGACCTATCCTTTGAGTGGGATTTGGTGGGGTTGTACTTGTCCCTTGAGAAGAAGTTTAACACCCGCCTCCATTTGAAGGAGAGCTAGTGGATGGATGGCCTTGGGAAATGGACCCAAGAAAAGTGGAGCCAAGCAAAGATGATCCCAAAATAGTGTCACTTACAGGGGTGTGAAACAATTGATTTCGTGAGTTGGCAAGATTTGGAACTCCTCCTAGAATAGGAGGGAGATTTTGCAAGCATCTGGGATGAAGGGGATTCTATGGGTTCCCTATGATGTCTGACTAGAAAAGTGAATGTGTGCAAATGATGATGAGAGCAATAAATTAATAAGAGAATTGTATATTTTGGACCTTCACAATATATCTCACAATCGCATGTAATCAAATGAGCATCATACATAAATCAATTGAAAGGAAGCTTACATGTGGTGTCACATACCCACTCCCCTAATCAAGTTTTCATTGATTTCTGTAGGATTAGAGCCCCCGAATTACCTACGGAGGCCTAGCGTAAGCTAGCTATTTCTCTCTCTCTCTCTCTTCCCATGTGATCGTGGGTCATGATCACAAGTCAAATAATTGTGGTGCCTCTTTGTATTTCGCGCCTCAGCGCTTCAGTGATGTCGAATCGTTCGACTCTGTAACCACCGAACCCCGACAAGATTAGCGACTGGCCAATAGGAACAGACCTATCGTGTGGGTGAGAAGAGTACGGGTGGTGAGAGGGGAAACATGACATGGTGGGCGACGTGACAGGAGACGGGCCCCACTTCACATGACACACACTTCCGGACCCCCCCCCCCATTGAAGGCAGAATGGCAAGGGGAGTCCGGAATTCACATGAGTACCGTTGATCAAGGCAAATGGATCTTGACCATTCTCGAGTTGCACGTTTGATTCCAGACCCCACCCCCCCATTCGCTAAAGGCAGAACAACAAGGGGGCTCCGGAATGAAGCCTCAGCCGTAGATCTGGGCACGTGGACTTTGGCCATCCAGATCTTCTCGCCACTTACCCTAAGGCACACTCGCGCCTCGACTTAAAGTTGACGTCTCTTCCCCACATATAACGGTCATTATAGACCCTAAGATCCTCTAAAAGAATCTCGTTCGTTCATTGGGATTTATCATCACGGGAGTCCGAACTCTTGACCACAGGATTCCCGAATTCGCGATCCCCAGTTTCCTGATGTGGTTAATCTCTCGACACATAGCCTCCTTAAATCGGACGGTCCAGATCTGTCTCAGGGTTTCCACCATGGAAATTCCCGATCTCTCATCACCAGGACTCCTGAGTTCATGATTCCCGATTTCTCGAAATGGGAAATCTCACGACACGTGGCCCCCTCAAATTGGACAGTCCAGATCTGTCTCGGGGTTTCCACCATGGAAAGTCCCGATCTCTCATCACTATAACTCCTGAGTTCACGATTCCCGATTTCCCAAACTGGGAAATATCACGACATGTGGCCTCCTTAAATTGGACGATCCAGATCTTATCTCAGGGTTTCCACAATGGAAAGTTCCGATCTCTCATCACCAGAACTCCCGAGTTCACGACTCTCGATTTCCCGAACTAGGAAATCTCATGACACGTGGCCTCCTTTAATCATACAACCCAAATCCATTTTGGGGCTTTCACCCTTATTCATTGGGGGTTTAACCCTTAGGTATCTCCTGAAATATCCAACGGCTTTCGAGTTTTCCAACTGAGATCTGATGGTTCAAATAGTTTCCTAACTTTTGCATTCTCCCACGACTTCCTGGACGGGGAAAATTCAACGACCCAGATGTTCTTATGGACCTTGGGGATCTATGATCCCGATCTCTTCGCTACCCACGAAGACACATAAGGTCACAAGGGTATGGCACTTAACATCCTACTTTCTCCTACCAAATCTAGCGGTCATGAGTGATCACATATTTCCCGACAGAATCTCGTCTGTCTATTAACACCTATCAAGGTTAAGGTACTTATCTTTCCAGCTTCTTCTTCTTATTTGACGATCGTGAGTGACCATAGATTTCCTGATGGGATCTCATTTGTCGATTTTATCCTTATCAGGAATTTCTTAAGGCCTTACGCCTTCACGTCCTCCTTCTAGGTTCTTGATGATGTTTTCAAGGAGGGTATCTCTATGGGTAGGTTTACCCAGGGTACTATCTAAGGCAGATAAGGGTATCTCTCTCCTGAGAACCAGGTGTGAAGTCTAAATTAGATCAGTTTGCATATAAACAACATCTTAAGAGAGCATAAGCCACACGTAGTCTTTCCATATAAACATACAACTACCAGTACTGATCAAGACACTATACAAACATTCTTATAATGAAGTCATTCACGATTTCACAGCTTATGATCATAAATGTCAGCATACATATATTTCAAGATGTCAAAGGAAAAACACTTATTGGAAAGTAACACTAGGGGTTATGCAACTGCTGAGAGGGGTGCTCGTTTCCACCCAACCATAGGCTCAACGACTCCCAACGGATTTACCACTAGCCACCCCCAAACTGAGACCACGATGCTGTGAGACTATGTCTTTGTTTGACAGTGACCAGGAGCGAAGGTTACTCTCCTTCCTGTTATAACCCTAAATTGCATCACACATGCTTACCTGGCATCAGGCCAACTCATATCCCTTCTGTGCCAAAACTCTGATGAACAACTCTTTGAAAATCCTCTTGTGTCAAGGCCCATGCGACCTAACCCATTACTGCATGCATGTGCACGTTGGATGACTCACTACAGCCTGCATGTACCTAAAAAAGCACGAAAAAAGGAAAGTTTCTGATAGAACAAAAAGATATGGGTCAGTTAACTGAAACTCTCGGCCATGCATGGCCGAGGGTTCGTCCAAAACCCTAGCTCCTTCTAGCCTATAAAAGAAGGGGTAGGGGTACCATTTGAAGGAGGAAAAAATATAGCGAAGAAACTCTGCCCATTTACGTAATCCATTGTCCCAACCCTTTAGCCTTTCCTCATGCCAAAGGAGATTTAATGCAAAGCAGTTGGAGGACAGAAGAAGAGGAGCCCAAGATCAGGTTCAAGGAGCGGTGGTCGGTCTCATCTTTGTTGTAAGTTGATTCAATTTCAATAATAAAAAGAATACTTTTCCTGTCCCAATGCATGAATTGTCTATTGTTTGATTAATTTATGCTCGGTTTCTAACCCTTGAGTATAGAAGTAGCATGCATGCATAGTTGTTGTTTGTCTTGAGTGCAGGATATCTGTGGAAGGAGCAGTGCCAACAAGTAATCGAAGAGCAATGGAGGATCTACATTGAATGTCGGTAATAAGGTTAGTGGTCCTTTTCCATGCATGTACTATGAAAGAGGGGTTTAAATATTGGGTTGTAGGTAAAAAGGTAGTTTCTTTTCAGTCAAAATCTGCATGCAAGTCTGACCCTAGTTTGCTAGTCCATAGGGTGTTTTTCCCAACAACACTTCCTCCCTGCTATCACCCACTCTGCATATCGCTAGAGTTCTCTTTCTCCCCTCGCGTCTAACCCCAATCGCTTCTCCCCCACACCTTATCCTCTTGCGAGGCTGTGTGTGGCATGATTTCCCTCGCGCTGGTCAGGCCTGATGGCTCTGTGGATGGGTGGTTCACCTCCCCATCCCTCATTAATTCCTAAGGATCCATCTACCTACCAGCCTACGAGACATTAAATTTGGGGCCAGCGAGCTACTTTTGGTTCTCCGGGCCAGTGAAGTCCAAATACGGTATTGATTTTCGGTGGAAATTAATGCCACCTTTTCAGGTTCCTTCCATTGCCTCTCTGCAGCCATCATGGTCTCTTTTTCAGCATATCCCCTCTCAGCAGTCCTGCAATATAAATTCATAATATTATTCACATTCATCGACCTTTTCCACAAGGTCCATTCACATCACATATTCACATTTCTGAGTTTGCCACAGTTCTTGGCCAATCCAGTTATTTTTACAAACTGGGGGAAATAGGGTGTTACAATTCCCTCCCCCTTAAAGGAACATCGTCCTCGATGTTCTATCTTTCAACATGTCATGCATGTTCGGATGAAAACAAAATCAGATATGCCTGTTACATGGCATCCTCTATTTCCCATGTAGCCTCATCTGGGCCAAAATGTTTCCACTGCACCTTGAATTGGGCAATGGTTCGGTTCCGGAGAGGGGTTTCCTTTCTATCCAATATGCATTGGGGTTTTGGTAGAAATTCTCCCTCCGGTTCCACCTGGATCACAGACCAGTCAATTATATGATTAGCATCATGTATATATTTCTTCAATAATGAAACATGGAAACATTATGTGCTTTTACTATGGGAGGAAGTGCTAGCCGATAGGCTACAGGTCCCACTCTATCTAGAACCTAAAAGGGTCCACAATACCGGGGTGCCAACTTGGCACAAGCTCCCATTTTCAGGGAACTCCTTCTAGGCTTAATTCTGAGATATACATGGTCTCCTATTTTGAACTCTCTTGGAGTTCTCTTTTGGTCGGCATAACTTTTCTGTCAGTTCTGAGCGACCTTCAAATTTTGTTTTATCTGAGTCACTTGTTGTTCCATTTCTTTCAACATATCGAGCCCAATAGAAATATTGTTTACATGGTTACTCCATTTGACTGGGGTATTACACGGCCTACCATAGAGGACCTCGAAGGGACTCATCTTTAACGATGCATGGTAGCCATTGTTGTAGGCGAATTCTACCAATGGCAGGTAGTCTTCCCATTTCTTGGGTTGATGCATTAGATGCATCCTTAACATATCCTCTAATATTTGATTCACTCTTTCTGTATTTCCGTCGGTTTGAGGGTGATAGGTGGTGCTAAACAACAATTTGGTCTCTAAACCAGCCATCAGTGATTTCCAAAAATTGGAAGTAAATTTTGTGTCTCTGTCAGACACTATCTCTTTCGGCATACCGTGCAGTCTGAATACCTCTTTCATGAATACCTGGGCGATATCTATCGCCTTGCAGGTTGATTTGATGGGGATGAAATGAGAAGACTTGCTCAGTTTATCCACCACTACCATAATGGCGTCATTCTGTTTGGTTGAAGTTGGCAATCCAGTGATAAAATCCATGGAGATGGTTTCCCATTTCCATTCTGGGATGGGTAAAGGATGTAATAGTCATGCTGGGTGTCGATGTTCTGCTTTAATCTGTTGGCACTCTATGCATCGGGCCAAATATTTGGCTATGTATTTCTTCAATCCAGGCTAATAAAATTGTTTCTGGGTGGCAATGATCATTTTCTGGTATCCTGGGTGACCAGTATATGGTCTTTTATGTAGTTCATCCATAATGAACCTCTTCAAGTCGTCACAATTTGGAATGTACAGTCTATCTTTGTAAGTGAGCAGACCTCCTTCGGTCATCTGATAGCCTTCATATTTTACTCCAGCGGGTTCTTGCTATAGTTATAGGGTCACAGTCTGAACGAAGGGATCTGTCTCCTACGCATTTCTGACTCTGTTCTTGACATATGTCTCATAGGTACTCACCGCTGCCAGGTGAATTGTTTTCATGCTTCTGGTAAGGGCATCAACCACCCTATTTTCTTTCCCTTTAATGTGTTTGATTTCAAAATAAAATTCGCTAAGGAGGGCCATCCATCTAGCTTGTCTAGAATTGAGCTTTGGTTGGTCAAACAAATACCGCAATCCATAGTGATCTGTCATAAGTACAAATTTTCTTCCCAAGAGGTAATGCCTCCACATTTTCAAGGCATGCACTATGGCATCCAGTTCTAGATCATGAGTCACATAGTTGACTTCATGTTCGTTCAATTTTCAGGATTCATAGCAGATC
>ML782350.1:330498-364031 GCA_009831015.1 Picea engelmannii | reverse complement strand
GCATTGGTTAACCCAAATGGCACTACCACAAACTCATAGTGACCATACCGTGTCCGGAAAGCGGTTTTATGGATGTCTTCACCCTTGATTCAGACTTGATGGTATCCCGACCTCAAGTCAATATTTGAGAAAATAGACGCACCTCCCAACTGATCGAATAGATCATCGATCCTGAGCAAGGGGTATTTGTTCTTTATGGTTACTTTATTGAGTTGTCTATAATCTATACATAGTCTAAGGGTGCCATCCTTCTTTTTCACAAACAGGACTGGTGCTCCCCATGGGGACACGCTGGGTCGAATATAACCCTTATCCATCATTTCTTTCAATTGCAATTTGAGTTCAACTAACTCAGGTGTGCTCATCCAATAGGGTGTCTTAGACATCGACACCTCTCCTAGTGCGAGCTCTATCGAGAAGTCAATGTCTCTTCTCGGAGGTAGACCCAGTACCTCTTCCAGAAACACATCTCTATATTCTCTCAGGATAGGGTGATCATTAGGGCTTGGTTTATCACCCTCAATTGTTTTCAACACCTGTATTGCATATAGGGGACATCCTTTTCGGAAATACTTTCTCATTTGTAGAATTGATATTTGCCTCATCGAGACCAGTTTTCGGATCCCTTGGAGGGTTATCCCTTTTCCTTCTTTTCTCACACATTCTACGGTTTTATGGTAATAGTCCAGTTTGGCTTTATGGGTGGCCAGCCAGTCCATACCAATCAATAGATCGTATGATCCCAGGGGTAATATGTTAAGGGTTTATTGGGTGGGGAATTCACCCAACATTAATTGGCAGGCTAGTATAACCTCTATTATCTTCCTTTTGGTTCCAGTGGCTAAATATACCAACCATGGCTTGGTTTGTTTTTGTGGCTATAGTTTACACTTATCAACAGCTCTAGGGGCTATATAACTCAAATTTGAACCAGGGTCAATCAAAACAGACAATAGATGGTTGAAAATCATACCTTTTATTTCCACTACTGAAGCTTGATGGTCAGCTTGGTGATTATCCAAGGCTGCATAAATTTATGGCACACTCCTGGCCACATCATTGACTATGGTAGCTTCCTGAATGTTATATACTTTTCTACTGTTCTGTTGTCGGTGTAGACAATCTCTTAGGAGATTCTCTTCTCCACAACCCCAACATTTCAAAGGTTCTCTCTTTGGGTTATCCACCTTCATTAGTATAGGTCCAGAATTTTTATTTCCATCTGATGAGGGAAAGTTCTGTTGGAGTACAATCTAGGCTGGAAATTTCATTCTGGGGTTCTTCTTGTAGTTCTTAAATCCTGAGGATTTGATCCCCTTTTTTTGAAATCTCGAACCACTCTTATGTTTCCAGTCTCCACGAGACTCTACCCAATGTCCATATTGTTCATGACAATATCTTGCCTTTCGAATAATGTCTTCTAAGGTCTTTGGCTCATCAAATTCAATTCGGTTTCGATATTCCTTGGGTATCCCACTGATGAAGTGTTGTACCTTCGCCTTCTCTACCTTGATGTAGGGTACATATCTCAATAAGTCGAGGAATTTGTTGACATATTCCTCTATAGTAAGTTGTCCCAGTTTGAGTTCATAAAATTCTTTAGTCTTTTCGTTGAAATATTTTTTCGACAGATACTTCTTCTGGAAGTATTTCTCAAACTGTTTCCAGGACGAGTCCTCCTTGCAGACCCCTTTCACATTCTTAAGATCTTCCCACCAGATGGAAGCTTTTCTGTTCAGATTGAAAGTGGCCAATCGGGCCTTCAAATTCTCTGAAAAATCATGGACTCTGAAATATTTCTTCAGTCCAAGTAGCCAGGCCTCGACTTCCTCTCCCTTCTTTATCTCATCGTCGAAGGAGGGAGGTTTGGCCTTTCTGAATTCCTCAAATTTATGACCCTTGGAAGTCTTTTTCTTCTTCTATTTTCTTCGAGAATAGGAACTGGTTTTGTTGCTAGAAGAGCCTTCTGAATCCCTAGCTTCCTTCTCATGAGGAATCGTCCGGCACTGGTCCTTTACCTCTGGGGTGGACCTTCCTTGAGGTTCTCTTCTCAGTATGGCCACTGATACGACCATGTTTCTGCATCTCGGGTTCATGTTGCATTTGTCACTATAGGTCGGATAAGCTCTACAGTAAAAATGCATTAATTTCAGTTTGCTTTTCTTGTTCTTTCATCATCCTTTCATTGTCGACCTTGCAGCTTTGCAATTCAACCATGAGAATCCTCATAGTCTTGGCTAGATTTGGAGGGGTTCCTATTGCTCTTCTTTTGTCAAACTCTTCGTCTCTATTGTGGGAGCCTTCTCCCACCTCTTGGTGGGTCACCATTCTCTGCGTCTATAAATTCCCACGGCTGATCATCCACTTGGGTGAAAATACAAACGTTGGTTATTAGTCAAGAGTTAGATACATTTTAGAACATGTGCATAAATTCATAACTCTTTCACATGCATACACAGTCGGGTTCTCATTTCCAAGTTTTGATCCTGGATAAGAGAGTTAAGTTAGGGGGTTACTCCTCGTAGGAGTGCTTCAAACAGAGCATATGCACAACTCGTTCATGAGCCCAATCAGGCTGAGTGTTGTAAACATGCTCTGATACCACTTTGTCACATACCCACTCCCCTAATCAAGTTTTCGTTGATTTCTATAGGATTAGAGCCCCCGAATTACCTACAGAGGCCTAGCGTAATCTAGCTCTTTCTCTCTCTCTCTTCCCATGTGATTGCGGGTCATGATCACAGGTCAAATAATTGTGGTGCCTCTTTGTATTTCATGCCTCAGTGCTTCAGTGATGTCGAATCATTCGACTCTGTAACCACCGAACCCCGACAGGGTTAGCGACTGGCCAATAGGAAAGGCATTGTCACGTAGGTGAGCGGAGTACAGGTGGCGAGAGGGGAAACACAACACAGTGGGTGATGTGATAGGAGACGGGCCCCACTTCACACGCCACACCATTCCGGACCCCCCCCATTAAAGGTAGAATGGCAAGGGGGATCTGGAATTCGCCTGAGTATCGTTGATCAAGGCGAATGGATCCTGACCGTTCTTGAGTTTCACATTTGATTCTAGACCCCCCCCCCCTACCACTAAAGGCAGAACAATAAGGGGTCTCCAGAATGAAGCCTCAGCCGTAGATCTGGGTGGGTGGACTTTGTCCATCCAGATTTTCTCGCGACTTACCCTAAGGTGCACTCGCGCCTCAGCTTAAATTTGACGTCTCTTCCTCGCATATGACGGTCATTATAGACCCTGAGATCCTCTGAAAGAATCTAGTTCGTTCATCAGGATTTATCATCACGGGAGTCCGAACTCTCGACCACGGGACTCCCGAATTCTTGATCCCCAGTTTCCTGATGCGGTTAATCTCTTGACACGTAGCCTCCTTAAATCAGATAGTCCAGATCTATCTCAGGGTTTCCACCATGGAAAGTCCCGATCTTTTGTCACCAGGACTCCTGAGTTCGTGATTCCCGATTTCCCGAAATGGGAAATCTCATGACACGTGGCCCCCTCAAATCGGATGGTCCAGATCTGTCTCGAGGTTTCCACCATGGAAAGTCCTAATCTCTCATCACCAGAACTCCCGAGTTCACGATTCCCAATTTCCTGAACTGGGAAATCTCACGACACGTGGCCTCCTTAAATCGGATGGTCCATATCTTATCTCCGGGTTTCCACAATGGAAAGTTCCGATATCTCATCACCAGAACTCCTGAGTTCATGATTCCTGATTTCCTGAACTAGGAAATATCACGACACATGGCCTCCTTTAATCGAACGAACCAAATCCATTTCAGGGCTTTCGCCCTTATTCACCGGGGGTTTAACCCTCGGGTATCTCCTGACAGATCCAATGGCTTTCGAGTTTTCCAACCGAGATCTGACGGTTCAGATAGTTTCCTAACTTGTGCATTCTCCCACGACTTTCTGGATGGGGAAAATTCAACAACCCAGATGTTCTCATGGACCTTGGGGATATACGATCCCGATCTCTTTGCTACCCATGAAGACACAGAAGGTCACAGGGGTATGGCACTTAACATCCTACTTTCTCCTACTAAATCTAGCGATCATGAGTGACCACAGATTTCCCGACGGAATCTCATCCATCTATTAACACCTATCAAGGTTAAGGTACTTATCTTTCCAGCTTCTTCTTCTTATTTGACGGTCGTGAGTGACCACAGATTTCCCGATGGGATCTCATCCATCGATTTGATCCTTATCAGGGATTTCTTAAGGCCTTGTGCCTTCACGTCCTCCTTCCAAGTTCTTGATGATGTTTTCAAGGAGGGTATCTCTATGGGTAGGTTTACCCAAGGTACTATCTAAGGCAGATAAGGGTATCTCTCTCCCGAGAACTAGGCGTGAAGTCTGAATTAGATCAGTTTACATTTAAACAACAATTTAAGAGAGCATAAACCACACGTAGTCTTTCCATATAAACATACAACTACCAGTACTGATCACGACACCATACATACATTCTTATAATGAAGTCATTCATGATTTCACAGCTTATGATCATAAATGTCAGCATACATATATTTCAAGATTTCAAAGGAAAAACACTTATCGGAATGTAACACCAGGGGTTATGCAACTGCTGAGAGGGGTGCTCGTTTCCACCCAACCGTAGGCTCAACGAATCCCAACGGATTCACCACTAGCCACCCCTGAGCTGAGACCATGATGTTGTGAGACTACGTCTCTATTCGCTAGTGACCAGGAGTGAAGGTTACTCTCCTTCCTCCCTTCTATCACCCACTCTACATATCACCAAAGTTCTCTTCCGCCCCTCACGTCTGCCCCCAATCGCTTCTCCCCCACACCTTATCCTCTTGCGAGGTTGCGTGTGGCGTGATTTTCCTCCTGCTAGTCAAGATTGACGGATCTGCGGATGGGCGGTTCACCTCCCCATCCCTCATTAATTCCCGAGGAGCCATCTACCTACCAGCCTGCGAAACATTAAATTCGGGGCCAGTGAGTCGCTTTTGGTTCTCTGGGCCAGTGAAGTCCAAATACGGTATTGATTTTCAGTGGAAGTTAATGCCACCTTTCCAAGTTCCTTCCACCACCTCTCTGTAGCCATCATGGTCTCTTTTTCAGCATATCCCCTCTCAGCAGTCCTGCAATATAAATTCATAATATTATTGACATTCATCGACCTTTTCCACAAGGTCCATTCACATCACATATTCACATTTCTGAGTTTGCTACAGTTCTTGGCCAGTCCAATTATTTTTACAAACTGGGGGAAACAGGGTGTTACATGTGGGTAGGTGGATTTTATCTGCGTGGGAGAACAAAGAAAGAAAATTCTCATGTCCTAAAAAGACGTAACTTCCTTCCTCTCAAATAGCACTGGACCTTCCAATAACACTCAATAGTGGGGTCTGAAGCCACCGAAAGAGGAACTAGTGAAGGATGAAACAATCAATTATAATGAGGGGTAGAGGGTGCATATCCCAAACAAGCTAGTGATATTTCCCAATAGCCACACAAAATTTGATCAAGGTGCAATTGCAGCCCACAATTTCAACCTGAGTAGATGTCCTAAATTTTGGCCACTAGGTACCTCGGTCAAAGTGTGACATTTAGATGTTCGGCCTCATAAATGGGTCACGGGCTGGATCCCTTCCAAGAGTTGGGTGACTCAAGGGGGCACGCATAGAACAACCAGACCTCGGCCTTCTAATCTTCACAGGTATCTCCCTGCCTTATGGTGTTAGTGTTAATGTTTATGCCATTATTATAGTTCTTTGCATTTCAATATATAATAGCAACATAAGAACAAGATCACTGAGAAATACACATTCACAAGAGACACAACATTTATCCTGGGAAACTCTCCAGGGGAAGAAAACCCAGCAAAATTTCCTTAATATAAATAGCCAATACAATGCGAAGAGATCTTATGCTAAAACAAAAAGTCCTCTCCCAAGATATGCGCCACTCTCTCTCTCCTTTGTTGGTAACAGATCAGAACTTGTCTCTCAAACTGAGCAAGTGAGTTATGATCAAATGAGGTGCTAGCCTCCTTTATTTATACAAGTTATGGCATGTGTGAAGTGTCTTTTCACTGGCAAGGTCGACTTCTCAATCTGGGTGGGTAAACCCACCTTTATTATATTTCTGGGTCTTCTTATTAACTGTTGGGGCCAAATTCTTATTCTACCTATTATAATTTTCTGTTGACCAATCCGCAAAAGGGGATTTGGTCCTATTACAATATCCGACATGATCAATCCATAATGGGGATTGATCCTATAAATTAAATATCAATAATAATAAGAATACTCTTAGCAGTTACATTATTTCAACACTCCCCCTTAACAAGAAGGGTATTCTTCACCGACATCATGCGAGAGAGAGAGGACAACATCATCAACAGCATCAGGTAGGAGGACATCATCATCAATATCATCTTGGCTGGTGTATCTATAAATCATCATAAGTTTTCTTCATCGGCAACATCGTCATTCTCGAAAGAATGCCATCATCATCTGCATCAATATGTATCAGTATAAAAATGATACCTCATCACATCACTAGGATGGCACATCACAGTACTACACTGGCTCAATGTCACAACTGATAAAATGGTAGCTCAGTGTCAGTCACATCTTTCTTTACATCTAACAATTAGTTCAGAAGAAAGGTATACATCATCTTGCTTTACATCTAACAACTGGTTCAGAAGCAAGGAATCATCTTGCTTTACGTCTAACAATTGGGTCAGAAGCAAGGAGCACATCATCATCCTGCTTTACGTCTAACAACAAGGTCAGAAGCAAGGAATCATCTTTATTTACATCTAACAACTAGGTCAGAAGCAAGGAACACATCATCATCTTGATTTATGTCTAACAACGAGGTCAGAATAAAGGAATCATCTTGCTTTACGTCTAACAACTAGGTCAGAAGTAAGGAACACATCATCATCTTGTTTTACGTCTAACAGCGAGGTCATAAGCAAGGAATCATATTGCTTTACGTCTAACAACTAGATCAGAAGCAAGGAACACATCATCATCTTGCTTTATGTCTAACAACGAGGTCAGAAGCAAGGAATCATCTTGCTTTATGTCTAACAACTAGGTCAAAAGCAAGGAACACATCATCATCTTGCTTTACATCTAACAGCTAGGTCAGAAGCAAGGAATCATCTTGCTTTACATCTAACAACTAGGTCAGAAGAAAGGAACACATCATCATCTTGCTTTACATCTAACAACGAGGTTAGAAGCAAGGCATCATCTTGCTTTACGTCTAACAACTAGGTCAAAAGAAAGGAATCACACATCATCTTGCTTTATGTCTATCAGCAAGGTCAGAAGCAAGGAATCATCTTGCTTTACATCTAACAACTAGGTCAGAAGCAAGGAACACATCATCATCTTGCTTTACGTCTAACAACAAGGTCAGAAGCAAGGAATCATCTTGCTTTACGTCTAACAACTAGGTCAGAAGCAAGGAATCACACATCATCTTGGTTTACATCTAACAACAAGGTCAGAAGCAAGGAATCATATTGCTTTACGTCTACCAATGAGGTCAGAAGTAAGGAACATATATACTCCCCCTTTCAGGGAGGGTCCTTTTGGACTATACCAAGCTTATCTTGAAAGTGTTCAAACTTTACACGAGATACAGGTTTGGTCAACACATCAGCAACCTGTTCATCCATGCTAACAGACAGGAGTTTCAAGGCTCCTCTCTGCACCATGTCATGGATGTAATGATAGTGAATATCTATGTGCTTCGACCTGTCATGAAATACATGATTCTCTGTCATATTTATGCAGCTCTGGTTGTCACATAGGATCGTGGTTGCTTCCATCTCTAGGTCAAATAGACTAGTCAACAACTTACGAAGCCATATAGCTTCACAGCTAGCAGAACATGCAACAATGTACTATGCTTCCGCTGTGCTGAGAGAAATACTGGATTGTTTCCTACTCAGCCATGAAATCATGGTTGATCCCAAATTGAAACAACATCTGGAAGTTCTTTTTCTATCAGCAACGCTTCCTGCCCAATCTGAATCAGTGTATCCACTCAATGTGAAATTATGATCTCCATCATAACTGAGACCATAATCTATTGTACCTTTAAGGTTCCTCATCACATGTTTTGCAGCCACTAGGTGAACATGTCTAGGCTCTACTAGAAACTGACTCAAGGTGTTCACGGAAAAACAAATGTTTGGTCTGGTGTTCGTCAGGTACATCAGTGATCCAATAATTTGTATGTATAGTGTGGCCTCAATCAAATCTGATGAAGTATCGACCAACAGCTTCAGCTTCGCTTCCATGGGTGTATTCATGGGTTTGCATTCCAACATGTCGAATCTCTTTAAGATCTTGACCATGTACTTCCCTTGGTTAAGGAAGATCTTCTCTGGACTTTTCCATATCTCAAGACCTAAGAAATAATGCATTAGGCTAAGGTCTTTCATTTCAAATTCCGAGGAAAGTCTCCTTTTACATTCAGCGATGAGCTTTTCTTATCCAGTTAAGAATAAGTCATCCACATATAGCAGTAAGATTATTGGCTCATTATCCATAATTTTGAAGTAGAGATTTGAGTCTGCTTTACTCTTGGTAAAGCCTAAGCTCGTCAAGAAATTGTCTATATGGCCATACCAAGCTCTGAGAGCTTACTTCAATCCGTAGAAGGATTTCTTCAATCTACAGACATGAGACTTCCTGTCTTCAACCTCAAATCCTTGGGGTTGCTCTATATACACTTCCTCTTTGGTGACATCGTTTAGGAAAGCTGTCTTCACATCCATCTGGTGCAGCTTCCACTTTATCTTAGCTGCAATAGCTATGATGGTCCTGATCGAAGTGTATCTAGCCACATGAGAAAATGTCTCTTCATAGTCAATGCCTTCCTTCTGGGAAAAGCCAAGAGTGAAAAATCTTTCTTTATACTTCAAAATACTTTCATTAGCAGCATATTTTATTTTGAAGAGCCATTTGTAGGGTACCCCATCTTTATTCTTCGATCTGGGAACTATTTCCCATACTTCGTTCTTCATTATGGATTGCTATTCCTCTATCATGGCATCTGCCCATTCTTTTCTCTGAATGGATTCTTCAGAGCAGGTAGGATCCTCTTCTATAAGATCACACATCAAAGCCGTATAACTGGAGAATGGATTTGGTATTTTCACCTGTCTCGTAGTTCCTTTGGGAACACCATATTTCTCTCCATCTTGAATAAGCTCTCTAGTCCAAGATGGATTTATTTTATGGAGGATCGTCATCTGAGGAGGTTCTTGCACTTCACTGTATCATGGTCTTCTAGAAGTTCCTCATCAGGGGTGTTGTAGGAAAATCTCCCTGCAGACAGGTAGATCACCTCTAAGGATTGACCTTAACCCTAGAAAGAAAAATGCTTAACGTGGACACTGACTTCCTTTCAAATCTATCTAAGCCTAATGCATGAGAAGGGAGAATAACAGAAGTACCTTTTAATCGATGTTTGTCCCTGCACGCTCCGAGTTGCGCTCCAATCCCTTTGCTCCTCGCTGAGGTCTGTGGACAAAACAAGGTACAACCACTTCCTACTCTATTGACATTAGCTTGAAAATAGATCTATCAATAAATGATAAGTTCATGTGGTATCAGACACAAACTAGAAAGAAATAGGCCAAGCGTGTCATATTAATGAGAATAACGACAGCAGTACTTACAATCGTAGATGCGAATGCGACAGCTTCGTCAAGTCCTCTTCGTCTAACCCTTGCCTAAAAGATCCACAACCTAGACAACAGCAGCTTCACTGATCACTCTCCTTTGGTTGACTGTCGGTTTCCTCCAAGATCATAAGTTTCATATGTTTAGCTCTTCCCCCATTCCAATCAGCTGCAACACCACTTATGAGATCATAAGTTTGGTGTCATTCTCTATTTTGCAGTCTCACTTATGAGATCATAAGTTTGACATTCTTCAATTTGCAGTCCCACTTATGAGATCATAAGTTTGGTATGATTCTCTCTTTTCCATCCTTCTTTCACCATTAGAAAGCTTGTTTATATAGCCTTGGAGAGGCTTTAACCACTTGAGATATCCTTGGGGAAGTTGAGGATTTTCCTCCTTCAGTTGAGGATTTGCCCTAGGATCATGGTTGGACTAAGGATTAGAGCTCAACTGCTTTCCAAGAATGAAAAGATGCTTCCCCCATTCATCTCAACAGCTTAACAACCGCCCAGAATAGGTAGCGCTCCCTCAAAAGGGCCATCAGAGCATTTTAGCGCTCCCTCGTAAGCTTTAGGGGGCGCCAACGCTCTCAAAATCTATAGCGCTCCCTCAAAAGGGCCAGGGGAACGTTATAACGCTCCCTGACAGTGTATTGGGGAGTGTCGACGCTCCGGGATAGTGTAAGGGGGAGCGCTCTCCTCCAAAACTTAGTTTTTTGGATGCTTTCAGATGGAAAAAGGTTTGCAAGGATGCTGACTCATTTCTCCTCTTCCAAATTAGATGTTTGAGGTGTTTCGTGTCCTTCTCATGTCGTTATAGGCACGACATAGGCATCATGGCAGCATGCTTTCTTGCGACACTTGTGAGCAACATGCGACACTTGCGACCTTTTTAATGACGACACTTGAGACACTATCAAAGTGAGTAATTTTGATGTGTAACAGATTGCCCCCCAAAGTATGAAGTTAGAATATAGGAACTGATAACTGAAATACTTTGTATACTCTCAAGCAAGGGTATAGACTCGGAGAACCTGACAAAAGCTGCACACAAACATCCAACAAATATTATGACATGTTTTAAAACCCAAGGCAGGCATACCTATGCTTGGGTGATCAAGATTTGGTAGGATATGGCCGCCATAAAATACACTGTGGATCCATAATTGTATTGATAAAAAAGGGTATAGCCACTGAAGATACACTGTGGATCTATACTTTGATGACTCAGACAGATCGTAGCCACGAAGAATACACAGTGGATCTACGAGATGATAAAACATAGCCATGACCAATACAAAGTGGATCTATGTAACAATGTATGTGTTCTTTGTCCAGAATTCCTTCGCAACCTAGGTGAAGAATGTATCAAGGTGAATAACTCCATCCAGGGTCTTCTAACCAATCCCCGTGAGATACAATTCTAACCGTGTGAATAGATGTTTTGGTGTCGAACACGGTAGAAACCACTTGATTACCGATCAATGAGGTAAACCGTTAATAAGTGCGAGGGAGATCATCATTAGTGTCAATGATTCCCAAGGTACCCTAGTACATTCCAACGAATGTGAATAGATGAACTGAGGTCGAACATCTGTGGAATCATTCGATCAATAGTCAATGATGTAAACCCACTGTCAAATGTGAGGAGGCCTGCCATTAAGGCATGCAGGTCCCAAAGTACTATCTGGTTTCTAAGTCTAATTCCTAGATAATGTGTTGGAGTCGACAGGAATAGACTCGTCAAGGGAGGGCCTTGATGTATCCCCCATCAATGACATGAAATGGACATGGAGATGTAATTGGTAGATCAAATGGACTGACACAGGTTTTGAGGCAAGATATTTGGGATGGCTGATTTTCGTGTCCTTCTCATGTCGTTATAGGCACGACATAGGCATCATGGCAGCATGCTTTCTTGCGACACTTGTGAACAACATGCGACACTTGCGACCTTTGTAATGACGACACTTGAGACACTATCAAAGTGAGTAATTTTGATGTGTAACAGATTGCCCCCCAAAGTATGAAGTTAGAAGATAGGAACTGATAACTGAAATAATTTGTAGACTCTCAAGCAAGGGTATAGACTCGGAGAACCTGACAAAATCTGCACACAATCATCCAACAAATATTATGACATGTTTCAAAACCCAAGGCAGGCATACCTATGCTTGGGTGATCAAGATTTGGTAGGATATGGCCGCCATAAAATACACTGCGGATCCATAATTGTATTGATAAAAAAGGGTATAGCCACCGAAGATACACTGTGCATCTATACTTTGATGACTCAGACAGATCGTAGCCATGAAGAATACATAATGGATCTACGAGATGATAAAACATAGCCACGACCAATACAAAGTGGATCTATGTAACAATGTATGTGTTCTTTGTCCAGAATTCCTTCACAACCTGGGTGAAGAATGTATCAAGGTGAATAACTCCATCCAGGGTCTTCTAACCAATCCCCGTGAGATACGATTCTAACCATGTGAATAGATGTTTTGGCGTCGAACACGGTAGAAACCACTTTATTACCGATCAATGAGGCAAACTGTTAACAAGTGCGAGGGAGATCATCATTAGTGTCAATGATTCCCAAGGTACCCTAGTACATTCCAGCGAATGTGAATAGATGAACTGAGGTCGAACATCCGTGGAATCATTCGATCAGGAGTCAATGATGTAAACCCACTGTCAAATGTGAGGAGGCCTGCCATTGAGGCATGCAAGTCCCAAAGTACTAACTGGTTTCTAAGTCTAATTCCTGGATAATGTGTTGGAGTCGACGGGAATAGACTCGTCGAGGGAGGGCCTTGATGTATCCCCCATCAACGACACGAAATGGACATGGAGATGTAATTGGTAGATCAAATGGACTGACACAGGTTTTGAGGCAAGATATTTGGGATGGCTGATTTTCGTGTCCTTCTCATGTCATTATAGGCATGACATAGGCATCATGGCAGCATGCTTTCTTGCGACACTTGTGAGCAACATGCGACACTTGCGACCTTTGTAATGATGACACTTGAGACACTATCAAAGTGAGTAATTTTGATGTGTAACAGATTTCCCCCCAAAGTATGAAGTTAGAATATAGGAACTGATAACTGAAATACTTTGTAGACTCTCAAGCAAGGGTATAGACTCGGAGAACCTGACAAAAGCTGCACACAAACATCCAACAAATATTATGACATGTTTCAAAACCCAAGGAAGGCATACCTATGCTTGGGTGATCAAGATTTGGTAGGATATGGCCGCCATAAAATACACTGCGGATCCATAATTGTATTGATAAAAAAGGGTATAGCCACCGAAGATACACTGTGGATCTATACTTTGATGACTCAGACAGATCGTAGCCACGAAGAATACACAGTGGATCTACGAGATGATAAAACATAGCCACGACCAATACAAAGTGGATCTATGTAACAATGTATGTGTTCTTTGTCCAGAATTCCTTCGCAACCTGGGTGAAGAATGTATCAAGGTGAATAACTCCATCCAGGGTCTTCTAACCAATCCCCGTGAGATACGATTCTAACCGTGTGAATAGATGTTTTGGCGTCGAACACGGTAGAAACCACTTGATTACCGATCAATGAGGTAAACCGTTAACAAGTGCGAGGGAGATCATCATTAGTGTCAATGATTCCCAAGGTACCCTAGTACATTCCAGCGAATGTGAATAGATGAACTGAGGTTGAACATCCGTGGAATCATTCGATCAGGAGTCAATGATGTAAACCCACTATTGAATGTGAGGAGGCCTGCCATTGAGGCATGCAGGTCCCAAAGTACTAACTGGTTTCTAAGTCTAATTCCTGGATAATGTGTTGGAGTCGACAGGAATAGACTCGTCGAGGGAGGGCCTTGATGTATCCCCCATCAACGACACGAAATGGACATGGAGATGTAATTGGTAGATCAAATGGACTGACACAGGTTTTGAGGCAAGATATTTGGGATGGCTGACTCTCGAGGCGGATACTTCCCTTGAACACTGAGGCACAACAACAAAACATGACATGGACCAAACTTGTGCAATGGGTACTGTGACTTGCGTCGGGTGGCCCAAAGGAGTGAAAGGAAACTCAAATATTGGCTCAGTGCAGAGGTTTAGCGGGTTATGATATATGCAAAATGACAAAGTGTCATGTTCAAGGGCGACTCTAAGACGTGCTGGATGATGTTCTCAAGAGACTGCTTGGCTTACTCCTTTCAATTTTTCCCCCATCTAGATAGATGAGTACCTCTTTTTAATTTACGAGCTCGAGGAGGATAACACATGCTCAATATAACTCACCTTCAGTAAGTTCCTCTTCCTTTGTTTAATGAACCGGAAGAAGTAAGGGTTCGTTCCCATATGGGCCTGTCGATGTGTGCTTTAATGAGTCCAAAGACAGAAAACTCGAAGGTTTTTCGGGATTATAGAGTTTGTAAAAACACTTAAAAGAGAACTCTCTCAGTTCCTTTTTCGTACAGTAGTCCATCGAGACCGAAAAAGGGTTAAATTATCGCTCGAAAGACGCCATTTCTGACCTTTTAACGAGTGTGAAAGGAAGCAAGATCACTCGACAATATTTTCATATTTAGAGAGTCTGAAAAGGGTTTAAAGGAGACTCCAGGGGGGTTCCTTTTTCGTGTGGTGTCTATACAGGTCCGAAAAAGAGATAAAATTTTACTCGGTTACATTCTCATGTATTTTCGAGCACGATAAAGAACAAAGACTAAGCTCGGTATGCCCCCAGCTTGAAAGCTGGTGGCTTGACTCCAGAATGATCATCAAAGGCTGGAGACATGCCCCCCAAGCTTCAATTCATTCACCGACTTTGAGGTTGTCACTAATTTCTGTGCTAGATGGAGAAAAAGGATACAGGTGGATGAAATGAAGGTTCAAAAATGAGATCTAATGAAAGACTCGAATCGACATCTACGAGATTTGGTGAAAGACTCAACTTGGAGGGAGAGGTGATTGTTTAATTTTTTAACGAGCTTGACACATGAAAAGAACTATGCTCAAGGTTCCAGGTACGATCCCCAGATTGTTGTTTCATTTTTTAACGAGCTTTCTACAGAGAAGAAAGCTATGCTCGTGACATGCCCCTAGCATGAAAGCTAGTGGCCTCTGTTTCATTTTTTAACGAGCTTGCCACAGAGAAGAGAAACTATGCTCATTATTGCTTCTTGATCATGGCTTCCGAGAGGATAATGCTCTGGAAGGATACCATGTCAAGGGACAAAACTCAGTCATGGATTCCAAGAGATCTTCGTCGGATGGAAGAGAATAACTCTGGAAGGAACACATGTCGAGGGTCGTGACAGGGGTAAGGAGTCAAGCTCCAATAACCCTACCGAAGAAATCACCATGTCAACTACTGGATCTAAATCGTCAGAAGTTGAGGTCATGCGAGACAACGCCACATAATTGACATGCGGCAGGGGTGATACTGTCTGCATGTAAGAACCACTTAGGGAGGTAGTCCAGTCAGGGCTGATGGATGAAAGTTGATCAATAGTCACAATTATTCCATCATGAGGGAAAGATATCACAGAGAAAAGAGTGGATACAATAGCTTTCATGGCATAGACATAATCCCTCCCAAGGAGTAAAGAGAAATCCAAGGGGTCTCGGACTACCATGACATTGATAAAGACAGTTTTCCCTCCCAAAGTTACAGGAAACCGAGGAAGGATCCCTAAAGGTTGACTAGTTCCTCTGTTAAAAGCTAACAGACTATGTGTAACCAGTGCAAGCTGTGGACAACCCAAAGCATACCAAGCAACAGAAGACAAAATACTAACGGATGCACCTTCATCTATCAGCATTTGAGGAACGTCCCGACCACGAACCTGAACTGTAATCTGGAAAGGAACGTGAGAGGGAAGACGAGGTCCAGTTAGTGCACCCCAATCAAAAAGGATGGCTTCATTACTTGGAGGGGGTTCCACAGGAGGAGGAGGAATGCCCCTAGGCATGGTGGAGTCTGTATTAACAAGAAAAACATGGGCAGTATCGGGTTTACTCTCTAGAAGGAGAGTAGGATTGACCGATGGTTGGATCGGATCAACCAATGGTGGACTTGGATAGACCACTTTAACACTCTTCAGAGGAATAGGGGGATTGACCGAGGAAGGGGCTGGACCAGTCACTTTGGCACTCATCAAAGGAGGAGTGGGATCGATCGATGGCGAAACCGAATCGACCGCTTGAGTTTCATTCTCCAAGGGAAGAATGGGGTCGACGGGTGGAAACGGATCGACCGCTTTGGTGTCACTCTTTTGATGAAGAGCGGGGCTGATCGATGATGGAACTGGATCAGCTACTTGGGTTTGCAGTTCAATCGAGGAGGAAACTAGATTGACCACCTGATCAACCGGAATGACCGGGGATGGAACTGGATTGACCAGTCCATCAACCAATGATGGGTCAGAGGAAAGCTTACAATAACCTTTTGGAAGTTGAAGTTTTTCCAAAAGAGAAGAAGCCTCATCCGTGCGAGGACAAAGGTGAGAGTAATGATTACCTTTACATAACATGCAAGGGAACTTGATAGTTTTCTTCTTCTCACCAACCTAAACATCACTAATTGACGAGGTATCATTGACATGACCGACAGAGGCCGACGACATGGAGGACCACATTTCTAAGACCTGGGTAAGACCTGGACAATCCATCAGAAAGTGGTCACCCTTACAAAGGCTGCAAGGGAATTTGGGTTTTGGATTGTTTCTTTTAATCTTGTTGATCTCGTCAACACTCCCAGTACTATCAATAGTAACTAGTTTCTTAGAGCCAACATCTGATGTTGTTGGGGTCTTGGTCCTTTTTGGGCTCTTCTTCTTCTTCTCTTTCTGTTTCTTCTTCTTCTGATAAACCTGGCTACTTTCTTTAGAGATTTCACTAGGTGAAGAAGGAGAAATGGAAGGATACTTGATGGGCGAAGAAGGCAAAAATTTGACATGAGGTTGATGTGTGGGTGGTGTATTGACATCCAAAGTATTAGGTGCAACTAAAAAATTGGGAGGATTTGGGATCACTGGAGTGGGGAACAACCAAACTGGTAATCCAATAGTGAGTCCTGGAAGACTCAGTGTGGCAACATATGGAGGACCAAAGTTTCCAAATGAAGGAAAGGTATAAGGTTCCCCAGAAGCAGGGTTTCCTCCATTGGTACTCCCAGGATTCGATGCCATTAACACTGACTCGACCTAAGGTCCACTAAGTAAAAGAAATAGCATACGCTAATAGAATTTAAGAATCAAAACCAAGCAAATAGAACCTTCTTTTGATGACCGTACTAGTTGGTGATGAAATCCAACGTCGCGTGATCAAGTCCAGAAGGGGTGGGGATAGGGTGGAACAGTTACAATGGAGACCTGCTTAACGAACTTATGCCTTGGTGCAAGCTTCCACGAAATAATTGTGGATTTACCCTCCAAGGAGCCTGAGTGAGTTTGACCAATGTCTGCTCCAGGTACAGTGAGACTTCCCATCACCGTCACCTTGTGTAAGAACCTAAAGATTATGGCCAGTAAGGTTACCAATTTGCAGTCAGCCCCTGGGCAGGAACAGTCGACAGTTCGATCCGAACGTACGGACAGGGTATCAAGCCCGAAACCAACTAAGAAGCTTCCACGCAGTAATTGTGGATTTACCTCAAAGTGATCCCCATAATACGATCCGACTACCACAATCAGTTAAACCACGGAGGGTTAGTCCCCGTAGCTTACCCGAATGCAACCTCATGCGTAACCCCTGTGTGAGAGGGGGATCCCAGGCAAACTTATACGATAACTGGATTTACTCTCCCTAACTCAGGATACTAATGTTTGTTTTGACAACTTTGGAGAGTTATGCTCACAGCCTAATCCAAAGTACTACACCTATTCTACTGTTGGTGGAGGATCCTAGCAAAGAAAAAGTTCTAGATAAATTTTAAATCAACGTTGATTTTTAATGGCTGTTCTTTACGCAAAATGGGTGCATGGAAGTGAAACAAATGAAATTATGACTTAGACCCAAAGGATGCATTGATCATGATAAACAATCATTTTCTTTCGATGAACATCTAGCTAAGGGAGAGAGAGAGTTCTTTCACTAACAAGCACGACTACAGAATGCTCTCAATCAATTCTTTTTCTCAATCAAATCCTAATGTAATGAAAAATCTCTTAAATGCCTTCTAATATGCTCAATCAATCATGAAGATATCTTTATTGTTTGTGTATGGATGATGATCAATACAATCACAATGCTTATCTTTGCTAATTATCTTCTTGGTATGAATGAAAACCAAACTAGCATAAGCAAGAGMAAYRCAAACAATACACCCTTCGTATCAATCAAAACAAAAAGCRAAAAAGATGAAACAATCAAAGARAAARRCAAAAYYTTMCACCCAAAAAGCACAAATTGAAGGATAAGGACCTTGACTTAAAGCGAGATGAATAGGTCTATAGGCCTTTGATGACCTTCACCAAGGTTTTTTACTCAACTGATGAGGAGAGAGGAACAATGCATAAATCTCAAATTTCACTCAACAGGGAAAACCTAATGAAAAATGGTGAAGAAGGCTGCAAGATCCAATCAACAAGGTGTTATTCTTCAAAAAGATTAGATGCCAAAGCTGAAAAGGGAAGACAAATTGACTCACTAAATAACTCAACAGAAGAACACAGAGGCAAAAATCCAAAAAAATGCAAATTTTGAAGTTTTCTGGGCCAAAGGAGGCTAACGCTCTGTTGCCAAGGGAAAAGAGCGTTATAGCGCTCTGTGTAAAGCTACAAAAAGCGTTGGCGCTCTGATAATACTAAGTCAGGGGCGCCAGGGTCTAAAAGTTCCAGAAATGTTAAGAAAATTCAAAAATTGAAGTTCCGACTTGACAAAGATGTTGAGTATGATGGGACAAGGAGCCAATCAGCTCATGAAACTAATCAAAAAGGGGTAAACCAGGTCTGAAACAATCAAAGGGCAGAACAAGGTCAATGAGGAGAAAAAACCAAAACAAGAGGTTTCAATTTGAGGCTATCTCCCCAGTGGAGTCGCCAGTTTCTGTTGTAGGAAAATCTGCCTGCGGACAAGGAGATCGACCTCTAGAGCTTGACCTTAACCCTAGACAGAAAAATGATTAACGTGGACACTGACTTCCTTTCAAATATATCTAAGCCTAATGCATGAGAAGGAAGGATGACAGAAATACCTTTTGATCGATGTTTGTCCCTGCACGCTCCGAGTTGCGCTCCAATCCTTTGCTCCTCGCTGAGGTCTGTGGACAAAACAAGATACGACCACTTCCTACTCTATTGACATTAGCTTGAAAACAGATCTATCAATGAATGATAAGTTCATGTAACATCGGACACAAACTAGAAAGAAACAGGCCAAGCTTGTCATATTAATGAGAATAACGACAACAGTACTTACAATCGTAGATGTGAATGCGACAGCTTCGTCAAGTCCTCTTCGTCTAACCCTTGCCTGAAATATCCACAACCTGGATAACAACAGCTTCACTGATCACTCTCCTCTGGCTGACTGTCGGTTTCCTCCAAGATCATAAGTTTCATATGTTCAGCTCTTCCCCCATTCCAATCAGCTCCAGCACCACTTATGAGATCATAAGTTTGGTGTCATTCTCTATTTTGCAATCTCACTTATGAGATCATAAGTTTGACATTCTTCAATTTGCAGTCCCACTTATGAGATCATAAGTTTGGTATGATTCTCTCTTTTCCATCCTTCTTTCACCATTAGAAAGCTTTTTTATATAGCCTTGGAGAGGCTTTAACCACTTGAGATATCCTTGGGGAAGTTGAGGATTTTCCTCCTTCAGTTGAGGATCTTCCCTATGATCATGGTTGGACTAAGGATTCGAGCTCAACTTCCTTCCAAGAATGAAAAGATGCTTCCCCCATTCATCTCAACAGCTTAACAACCACCCAGAATAGGTAGCGCTCCCTCAAAAGGGCCATCAGAGCATTGTAGCTCTCCCTAGTAAGATTTAGGGGGCGCCAGCGCTCTCAAAATCTATAGCGCTCCCTCAAAAGGGCCAGGGGAGCGTTATAACGCTCCCTGATAGTGTATTGGGGAGCGTCGGCGCTCCGGGATAGTGTAAGGGGGAGCGCTCTCCTCCAAAACTAAAATTTGTGGATGCTTTCAGATGGAAAAAGGTTTGCAATGCTGCTGACTCATTTCTCCTCTTCCAAATCAGATGTTTGAGGTGTTTCGTGTCCTTCTCATGTCGTTATAGGCACGACATAGGCATCATGGCAGCATGCTTTCTTGCGACACTTGTGAGCAACATGTGACACTTGCGACCTTTGTAATGACGACACTTGAGACACTATCAAAGTGAGTAATTTTGATGTGTAACAAGGGGAAGTTACGACTTCCCTCACTAGTTCTGTAGCTCTGGGAACCTCCCTCATTGTAGTATTGGGGATTACGGGTTCCTCTTCACATACCTCTTCAAGCTGGCATATTTTAGATTTCTTGAGCACTGCATCTTCATCAAAGGTCACATCCATATTGATCTCAATGTGATGTTGACCTGGTATATAGATTCTGAAGGCCTTGGAGACCTCACAGTATCCCACAAATATTCCCTTCTTTTCTGAAGGGTCCAACTTGTTTCTCTTTTCTTTAGGTATATGAATAAACACTAGACAACCAAATATTTTGAGATGGATTACCTCTAGCTTCTTTCCGGTGAACATCTCTTCTGGTGTCTTGAGCCCAAGTGCACTATGGGGCAATCGGTTGTGCACATAAACAACTTTCATTGTTGCTTCTGCCCATAAGCACATAGGAAGATCTTGATCATGGATCATAGTATTCACAGCTTCCAGTATGGTTCTGTTCTTCCGTTCAGCTACACCGTTTTGTTGGGGATCTTGATCCCAACATATTTTTATAATTTTACGAACTCTTTTGAGGTATGTTCTCCTCCATTATCTGACCTGAGTATCTTAATCTTCCTTACAGAAAGATTCTCTATCAAGGCTTTGAATTCCTTGAACTTGATGAACACTTCAAATATATCCAGGTCTTTAGGAGAATAATCATCAATGAATGATACATAGTATACATACCCACTAATGGAGGATGATGGCATTGGGCCACACACATCTAAATGGATGAGTTCTGGGACTCCTTCTGTCTTGTTGTCCCTCTTCAGAAACGGGTTTTTGATGTTCTTCCCTTGTGCACATTCATTGCATATGCCTTCATGTTCATATATGAGTTCTGGTAAACCTGTGACCTCTTTGCATATGTATGGTAGTGCCTTGTAGTTGATGTGAGCTAATTGTCTATGCCAAGATTCTTCAATGGCATGGGTCATGGTAGCTTCTGAGTGACCCTTTAGCTCATGCAAGTCACCTTCTTCTCTTCCAGTGATGATTGCTTCATCTATGGTTTCTTCTTTATCATGTTGCCTTCTGCAACCTTCACCATAGCTTCCTCAGGGTTATTACATGTGACCTGGAGCAAGGTCAACAAAACAACAAGCAAGAGTAATATCCCCCTGATAATATAAAGCAATAGCATGAACAATCATCCTAGTAGCTCCTTTAGAGCTATCACTTATAATTTATCTGAAGCAAAGATTAAAGGTAAGGAATACAATATGAATTGATGTCAACACTCTCATAGTGTTGTGACCAAGAATTCTTCCATGGCAACCTAGACCTAACACACACGGTTTCTCCTAGAGGAGGTGTTAGTTGTATCAGGCAAAATGTATACCTCTATATGATCACATGCTATCAAGTATAATACTTTACGACGACTGCTATCTCAACTATAGTCATCAGCTTGTCATGTGTACCTTTGAATCTTATTAATATTGATTAGTCAAACCTGGAGCCTTGTCCTCAAGAATGAGTGCTTGCTTTTCTTCTAGGTTTCCTTCACTCAAGTGACAAGTGCTTTCTTCAACCTGTCTTCTGTACTGAGACAATAAGTTATCTTGAAAAAAGTTTAGGTTAGAGGATAAGCTATGTGATCAAATTTTAATCCTTCTAATAATTTGATCATAGCTTCAACATGCAACACTAATAGTGTCATGAAAAATAAATGCATATCAGAATAATCACACCTAGGTTGTATCATTCCTCTGAATGTGTTGGATCTTGAGATCCTTCTGGATCTATGGCAAGAGATCCCTTCTCCTACAAATACTCTTTAGGGTTTAACCATTAAACATATGTGAGTACATACCTCTAATGACATTTGCAGGTATTGGCTCCATCTGGTAGCAGCGGTAATCATTACCAACTCTTTAAAAACTTCAAGGGTGACTGCAACTAGTACTGCAACTGCAACTTAGGGTTTTATGAAGAAACCCTAATTTTCCAAACTTCAAATTTTGAAATTCCGATCCAGGGAATAGATGTGCTGAGCTGAGGTGAGTATTCTAGTGTACTCAAAATTTCGAAAATCCAACTTTTACCCCCTCAAACTTGATCTGCAGATTTCTGGACTAGTGCTTCTTGTTTTCTGGTACTTCTGGTACTCTGGTTTTCTATTTTTTTGGTACTTTGTGAAACTAGGGTTTCACTTTCTAGGAGATACAGCCATTGAAAAGGTGCGCTTAAGATGCCAAATTGATCCTTAGGGGAGGATGCAACTTTTTAGATAGTTTCAGGGATGAAAAGATTCACTTTTGAAAAACCCTAATTTGCAGGTACTGCAACAGTGACGTTTTTCCTCTTGCGAAATATGATTCCTTCAGGTTGGCTCTGATTCCATGTTAATGTTTATGCCATTATTATAGTTCTTTGCATTTCAATAGATAATAGCAACATAAGAACAAGATCAGTGAGAAATACACATTCACAAGAGACACAACATTTATCCTGGGAAACCCTCTAGGGGAAGAAAACCCAACAAAACTTCCTTAATATAAATAGCCAATACAATGCCAAGAGATCTTATGCTAAAACAAAAAGTCCTCTCCTAATATATGTGCCACTCTCTCTCTCCTTTACCGGTAATAGATCAGAACTTGTCTCTCAAACTGAGCAAGTGAGTTGTGATCAAATGAGGCGCTAGCCTCCTTTATTTATAGAAGTTCTGGCACATGTAAAGTGTCTTTTCACTGGCAGGGCTAACTTCTCAATCTGGGTGGGTAAACCCACCTTTATTATATTTCTGGGTCTTCTTATTAACTGTTGGGGCTGACTTCTTATTCTACCTATTATAATTTTCTGTTGACCAATCCACAAAAGGGGATTTGGTCCTATTACAATATCCGACATGATCAATCCACAATGGGGATTGATCCTATAAATAAAATATCAATAATAATAAGAATACTCTTAGTAGTTACATTATTTCAACAGCTAGGAACACTTGACTTGGAGGATTTTAAAGCTCCCAATTTGTCAACTTCTAATGTTTGAAGATGTGAGAACCAGAAAATGGGGGGTTATTTGTATTCCTACCCTCGAGATCCTACCTAGACTAAAAATTTCTTTTGGCACCTCCTGTGGAGGAAAACTTAGTGATTTTTTAGAAAAAATTTATATGTGGTTGGTTGAGAGATTGGGGGTGTGAACAAATCTCGTTTTAATTAAGTGGGTGTGGATAATTTCTTCAAGAAATAGTGGGACATTTCAGAATTCCTTTGCAGAAAACCTACTTCAACCTCCACAAGTCGAGATCAAATTATGTGAGTGAGGAGTCACTTTATGTGTGGGCAAGTAAACAAATGTGCCAAATTTTTAATAAATTATGTGTCAATTTGCAGCATGTGGACTTCCTATGGTCCTGACAAATCTTGATTACCTATCTTGCTAGATGTCATTGGTACAACCTTGCAGAATTTTAAAATCCCTAAAGAACTAGCATGTGGAGATATGGGTCCTTCCCAATCCTTTAAACTCCCTAATGTGATTTACTCTAAGAAAGATTTGAGAAACTGTCCTAGATTGTAATCATGTGGGCATGTATGGGCCCGTTACTTTGATCTTTAAGCTCTCCTAGTGATGTAAACTAAGAAAGTAATTCTTTAAGAAACTATCCTAGATTTGCAACATGTGGGCATGTATGGGCCCTTACAAATTTAAGATGATTTTCAAAAAAGAAACAAAGAGGAACCCTAGGGGGTCTTTGTCCTCTCCTAAATATTTTGTTAAGGGAGATGAAATATCCCCTTAATCACCTTTATGATTCTCAAGATCGCTCTATGGTGCAAGAGAAGAGCAAACTTAATGATTGAAATTTGATTTATGGTCCCAATGCAAGTGTTTTTATATGTGATAGTAAATAATCACAACTTAATTTTTACAATCAAAACAATCCATCCATGTGGAAACTCAAAGAAAAAGAGTATAACTATGGTTCTTTTAACCCCCTAAGTGCCTATGTTTTGACTAACCCTTCATGTGGGAAGGGAATCTAAGTGTTGTGCATTTAAAAATTTCATAAAAGCAATATTTTGAAGGCTAGGGGCCTTCAAGTCATCACAAAAACTCTTACAATGTTGAAATTATGGACAGATGCGCGAGTTACAGTTCAGACAGAGGCATAGTGGGTGCACAATGCATAGAGAAAAAAAGACCTTTTGGTGAACTGTGTACAAAATGTGCATAGAACAGAAGTGTCGAGGGTGCACAATGCTCTGAATGCGCGTTTGTGGGCTGAAATACCCAAGCATGTCCTGATACGCGTTGGTGGGGGATTTTAAGTGGAATTCTCCTCCTCCAGCTCCAAACTTATCTCTTGACAGGTAAGGCTAGGGTGGTTATGGTTCCTGCAAGGTAAATGCATCAAAAAGAAGTGCTCAAATAGCTCAAGTAGGGAAGAAATTGATACATTTTCCCCAGTATGGTTGCCAATCTATTGTGTTTGTTTCGTCACTTGGGTGAGAAAAACAAGGGCACTTACAAGTCTAGTTGGGCCTGCTAGACAAGACAGAGGTTAGTGTATGAATTAAACAATCCAAGAACATGAAATAAACAAACAAGTAAACTAGAAACAACTAAGGAAATAACTAAGGAAATAAAACTAAAATGCATAAGAAACTTTGAACCAAAATAAATCAACCTAAAGACCAATGATTATGCCACCAATGGATAACTATATTAGTTAGAGAACACTGTAGATAAAGGAGGAATTATGGATCCCCTCTTCCTCCTTGGGAGGGCTCTTGAGTACCCTATTTGAGAGATATTCTTACAATGATAAACTAGAAAGAAAATGGTGAAGAAATCCAAGCCTATTCCCTCAAGAGGTGAGGTGAATAGATTATTGAGATGTTGCTAGAATGCTTCAAGAAGAAAAGAGGTTTCTTGAGGGAGGATAGAGGCAGCATAACAATACTATGAGATTCTTAAATTCTTAGTGTACCCATGGCCTCCATTTATAGCATGTCTTTGAGTCAATGTCCAACTATTTCTTAGTGTGGACAAGGGGCCCTTTAGGGAACCCTTAGGTCTTTGACCAACCCCCCATTCGGATTCATCTCGGATTTGAGGGTCAAATTAAGTTGGGATCTTGTCCACAAGTGGGTGAGGGGCAAACAAGAACCACAAATGCACCATTCACAGGAGTGTGTAACATTTCTCATGCATAGTCGCACATATGGCACATTGTGCACTCTATGGGATTCTTTGGCCCACACACTGTGTGCGCGCTTCCTTTAGTGTTTCAACGCATGCCAATTTTTTGACCAGTTGTATAGTTGTTTCCCCTTGGAAATTCATTTTTGGTGTTGTAGGTGAACTAATAGGTGTTTGGAGATGTTGTATTTCTGTAAGCATTTGCATGCGATGTTGTAGATGAAATTTCAGTGATGACACCACTTACAATGATAAAAAAAGCATAATAGCCAAGGAAAATGAACATTTGAACTAGGGAGGATCACAACCAATAAGGATACAACATTGGAAATATTGAGAGTTTGTTCTCCTCTTTAGGTTATGATAATAAATCATGGCAAGGTTGGGATTATGGAGCGAAATATTTAGAGATGAGGACATAATTATTCACTCAAATGAGGGTGGATATGGTAAATATCTAGATCTATCTTCCTTCATATGAATTATGCCTGGTCTAACCTACTGGATGAGCATAATTTTATTGATATTTGTGTATGGAATGTCATCTTTCTTGCAAGACTAGGAGATCATGGATTCGATAGAAAAGAAGTTAGTGGAATATCCAAACACCCCAAGGGTTCAATCGACCAAGTTCAGTTGAAATAAAATTTATTGCATGTGAAGAGGAAAGAGGACTCAATGAAGTTGGTTGTTTGATATTGTAACGTACCCACTATCATAAATCAAAATTTTTGGGTTAATGTCTCCCAAATGAGAAATCTCTAGAGACTTGCACTAGCAAAATGCCAATCCCCGGTTCAATATCGGGGTTCAGGGTTTCAGACTTTCCGTTGTTGAGAGTCCCTGTCCTCTCGAATCCCCAATCATCGATGGGACAAATTTTCGATGCGCCCCTTTCTCACCAGCCTCTTCTAGCGTACTACTGGTCCATGTGACTTGTGGTCATATGACCACCGTCATATGCTTTTGTCGGGGTTTCTTCTATCAGGGTTTTGACGCCCACGATGCTTTGGCAACTTAAATCATCGATCTCTGATCCCCGAATCACTCCTTTGTTGCCTCAGCCCCACTTGGCTAAGCCTTTGGCCCACACGACCGGTTCCTATATGACAACAACAACAACTTCTCATCAGGGTTTCAGGGTTTGTCGTACCGAGTTGCACATGTACCCAGAATTCCCGATCCTCCGGTCCCCGATGTGCTTCAACCCTCTAAGCTAAGCCCTGGCCAATGTGACCACTGATTCTGGGACTATATTCCTACCTCTCGTCGGGGCTACGGGGTTTCCAATGTCGTAAAACACTTAACCCTAAGTTTCCTAATCTCTCGAACACCGAATCAACTCCAAGCCGACAACTGGCTCCCACTACGGCTCTTCCCTCAGCTTCCGCTATTCGGACAGTTGTTCCCCACTGATCGGGGTTTCGCGGATCGTGATTTCAAAGTGCATAATTCACTTGTCACCGGGATCCTCGATATCCCAATGAACTCTAAATTCCTATAAATTGACTCCTTGTCGTGATTATCTCCGATGGCATGGGTCTCTACCACGTGTCCTCTAAAATTAATGGTCTCGATTTCCTCCGGGGCTCGGGACTTGAAAATTCTCAAGTTCCTTGTCCTTAGGAACTCCGATATGCCGATTCCCGACTCTTCCTAGAGGTATGACACCTGTCCACCACTGTGACCCACCCTCCTGTGATAAGTTGGGAGATCGCAAATCGAGATATCACGATTCCCATTGTACTAGTTCACGGAACTCTCCAAGTCTCGATCCCCGATATGGGTGACACCTGTCCTCCACTACAACCCTATTACAATGGGGTCGTCGCATTTCGGAGTCTCGCGACTTCTCTGGTGCTAATTCTCTTGTCACCGAGAACCCTGATATACCAATTCTCGATGCACGTGAGAACTTATTCCTCCACGTCACCACTTTCCCATCGCTATATTGGATATCGCAAAATCGTGATTTCTGATGCAAAAATTCCTTTGTCTTTGGAAACCCTGAAATGCCGAACCTCGACTCCTAGGGATCCTCTGACACGTGTCCCTGTAGATGGAAGGTTTAAAACTCCCGTCGGGATATCGCGGATCGCGATTCCAACATGTGAGAGTTCTATGTCTTCGAAAACCCCGATTCTCCGATTCACGACTCCCTCGGATCTTCCAACATGTGTCCCTGCCGAGATCAACGGCCAAGATCCCTTCTCGGGATTTCATGACCTACAAGGTCTCGATTCTCTTGACCTTCAAACCCCGATGACTCTGATATCCCGATGACTCTCCCGGGACTCCTCGTCTGCATACTAGGACTTAAACCCTGCGCAACCTTCCCGAGATCTAACAACTGACGGGATTTCGCAATCTTCCTCTGCGAATCCTGACCGTCAATTTCTCCTCCTATCCATGAAGACTTACCCTCCGTGTAACTTCCACAGATACAACGGCTGTCAGGATCTCTGCTTAGATCTAATGGTCCAGATCTGTCTTCTTTCTATGCACACTCTGGAGGCTAGACTCCGAGTATCTTAACTCGATCCAATGGCTTGGATTGTCCCATCGTGTGCACCTTCCACCACTTTGTGGATGTGGGAAGGTCATTGGTTCAAATGTTCTTTTGGGTCTTGGGATCTACAATCCCAATTTCTTGTTGCTCACGATGATCTAATGGTCGTGAATGGCTATGGGTCCTCTGACAAGATCTCATCCATCGACTCGTTACATCTCACAATACTACTATCTCGGAACCTTAAGATGGTCGTTCCTCCTCGTACAGGGTTAATAAGACCTGCGCGATCAAGTCCCTGTTCTGGGTTCTTGGTGAACTTTTCTAAGGAGGGAATCTCTGTGAAGGGATCCCTACTGGGGCATTTCCGAAAGCAGATAAGGGGAAAATAGCTTCCCGAGAATGAATGGGCATGATTCGAATCCGTTTATCAATGTAAGTGATGCATGGCTTCCTCTATTACAAGCATATGCCCATTAACTATTAACAAAATACCACATAGACATTCTTACACTAAAATCGTTCACAATTTCACAGTGTTGTGAGTATATGTATATCAGTATATGAAATTTCAAGATGTAATACATAAAATACTTATCAGAAATAACACCAGAAGTGGGTGCACTGCTGGGAGGAGTGCTTGTTTCCACCCAACCGTAGGCTCAGCGACTCCCAAAGGTTTTACCACTAGCCACCCCCGAGCTGAGACCACGATGCTTTGAGACTGTGTCTCTCTGTTTTCCAGTGACCAGGAGTGAAGGTTGAAATCCTTCCTCTCTGTTATCACTCACTCTGCGTAAAAATTTCCAGAGTTCCCCTTGCGTTTGCACCCTCAATTGCTTCTGCCATACGCCTTATCCTCTCGCGAGGTTGCATGTGGCACGATTACGCTCATGCTGGTCAGTCATGATGGCTCTACGGACCAGCGGTTCACCTCCCCATCCCTCATCAAGCCATCAACCTACCAGCCTGCAAGGCATTAAATTTCAAGGCCAGCGAGCCACTTTTGGTTCTCCGGGCCAGTGGAGTCCAAATACGGTATTCATTTAGGGTGGAAGTTAATGCCACCTTTTCAAGAGCCTTCCACCGCCATCGTGGTTTCTTTTCTGCACATCCCCTCTCAGCAGTCCTGCAATAAATTCAAAATATTATTCACATTCATTGACCTCTTCCTGCAGGTCCATTTATATCACATATTCATACTTATGAGTTTGCCATATTCCTTGGCCAGTCCAGTTATATTTACAATCTAGGGGAAACAAGGTGTTACAGATATGGGAGAGGATATGGAAAAATATTATGTGAAAAATCACATCTGACATTTTGATGGGCATTAAATTGTTTAAGATGGCATGAAGAAATGGATGATCCAAAAATGGAAGATGAAAATAGGGAATGATTCCTATTACCACATGTTGGAAAAGGTATTTTTCATTTTTCATTTTCATGTCTAAAGAATATATGCAAAAAATTGTATAAGTAGATGGTATTGAAACACGGTTGCACCAACGACAATTATAGAATTGGGGATTAAATTAAATATTTGGTGATCTTAAGGAGTTGGGAAGAAAGGAAGGACTTATATGGATGTGAAATAACCAAGGTGAGGCCATTTTATGTGTGACAACTTAGGCACATTTATTTGGTTTTTTTGAGTCAGTTGGATACAATGTGACTTGGAAAATCGATTCAGGGGGGCTTGGATGAATTTCTAAGTCGGATTTGGTTGTATCATGAAGATGCATTAGCAAGTTTGGTAGTCTCATTTGGATGAGATGGGTTTGGATGGTGGACCCATTGAAATGAGATGATCTTAGCATGCACCTTGGGTCATTTTGAGGAATTTTTCATGTTGGCTTAGTGGTTGGATCATTTAGTAATAAGTGACTTATGTATCACCCTTCTTCAAAGGCTCCAAAGGGGTTAGACATGGGTGTCCTCTCTCAAATTAGTTGTATATTCTTATGGAAGAATTCCTAGGAAAGTCCTATGAAAACTATAGACTTCAAGATCTCCATTCAGGTGTTAAAATAGAGACAAGCACCAATCTAATTAACCATGTCCAATTTGTTGATGACAATATTATGATATGGAGAGTCTCCACCATTATTCATAATCTCTTCAAGGTGACTCTCAACTCCTTTTTAGACTCATATTAAGGATTGATTCACATGAAAAAATACAAATATATAAGTAAAATAATCCAGTTGGAATATTGTCCCAAATAGAACTTGGAGTTCACCTTTAAACTTAATGGAAATTCATCAAAAACCTGGGAATGTGTAATGCCTTAGTTTGAACCTATAGAATGTATTTGTATTAGATTACATATAAACTATAAATGCATGGTTATTATGATGAGGGTTGATCCATGTGAACTTAAATAAATAACCTCATTTGCAATTGTTCTAAATATGCAATACAGATTCTTAGTGTGGAGCTCAAGGAAAAGGATTAACTAGTGAATGGATGGGTGTGTAGATGGTGTAAATATATTTCTAGGGATTATGTGGTGGAATTCCATGATGAAATCAAGTTATGGAAATATTAATGTTTGAATATAACATATAATAATCTAATATGTATGGGGAGAGCACGAGAGGGGCTATGAGAACACTATAGGGGAAGAGGAAAGTGGGCATGTGGGAAAGTAAATCCTCTATTGTCAAGTGTTAACCTATGAAATCATATCATTTCCACCATGTGAATTAAATGAATCCATACACCTCCATTGAATTATAAAACCTATGATTTAATGCATGTAGAGATTGGTGGGAAGTCTTCTCATGTTGTTATTGAAGTGTGAGCTAAGTACAATCATTAAGGGGAAGTGTAAGAGTAATTTATTTTTCATGTCAAAAGGAATGTTAACCATCATTTCCCTTAAATATATTATTGTTATATATCACTCTCAAATTCATGCTCAAGTATTCTCATGACGTGTTCTCCATTGCTAACCATAAAACCATCTAGAAACTAACCAAAATAGCACTATGAAAGAGGTATTATAGGCCTTGGATGCCATATAGATGGTAGTAACATAGAGGATAGGAAATATAGGAATCATTAATCACTATGTAATTGATGCTCATTGGAATATTGAGATCCAAGTGTTATTTTGTGGGATATTCCTAGAAGGAATTCAATAGATTGGACTCTTTTTTCCTACAAATGAGAACACTAGAAGGAGGAATAACCCTAAGGGAGTGTTGAGTAGAGAAAGGGAAGATATTCCTTGTGTTGTGCCAATTAGTTAAAAAGACTTCCATCTTTATTTTATGGTTGGATGAAATGCTTGGAGTTCTCTGTAATAAATAAATCGGATTAAGCATGATCACAAATGGGTTAAAATTTAAGTGAGCTAAAGGAATGCAACTTAGCTCCTTCACATGGGTGGCCTCATAGCCCATTGCATGGGTGGTATCTACACTAGATACATATGGTTTGGTGGAAAATTTCTCATACATATTCAGCTCCTTGGACTATAGTTTATGAAAAGATAATCATTTTGTCTTTTCTCGTTAATATACAAATTAATGTTATTTTATGTTATGGAAATATATGTATTACAATTTTTGTGTGTTTACTAATGATTATTATTATGGACACTTATTTACAATGAAATTTTTTATTCCATGCTTATATATTCTGGTGCAATTTAAATATTTCATCCATGAATGCATTTTCAATTAATTATGGGCCTCTATGGGAAACATGTTGTGTTGGGATTAAGATGAAGGGTGAGTGAAAGCTAACATGATGTCCTTTCATGACACGTTAGTGGAAATTGAAACATGGAAAACAATAATATGTTAACTTGGAGGGATTACTCAAGTTACTTTTACAATGAATTTGAATATGGTGTAAAAAGATGAAACATAGGAAATTGAATTAGCTTTCCAACTGTACAAGTTGTATTCATAGAAATTGTGAATAACTATGTGGAATTTGATTTTTCATAAAAGTGGTATGTTATTTTTCCAACAAAATAAAAGGTACATGTCTCCATTCATGCAGGTATTTTGTAACTTAACGATGGATTTTCATTCCAAAAACTTGTATAATTGTAGAGAAGTCATTGTTCTAGTGCGATGTATTTTTAGAAAATTTATAATATTAATTTTATATTTTTTCAAAATTACATGAAATTCAATATATACCTGAAATTGCAATGCCTTCCATTCGTGTAGGCTACGAGGGTCTTGACATGATCAATAGAGTGTTTTTTGTTTTTTAAGATATTGGTCTCTTCTAGTGCAGCATATAACTCATTTTATAAATGGTTAAGTCGAAAAAAAAGTTATCGCATAAATAAATGTAATATCCCTAGGTCGAACCCAATTGTAAATGTAAATGCAAATGTACTTAAGCTAGTGAGTTGTTTGATATCATTTTGGATGCACCTTTCATGGCATAGTGCGCGCATGTACTGTGCAATAAAATGAGGAAGTGTGCACATTCCAGGATACTGTGCGCATCAACTTAAGTGTGTGCGATTTTGAGGCCAGGGAGCCCTTGTGTATATGCTGTGTTTTATAGGTTGGTGAGCCAGTTTTGTGAATATTAGGCCGGAGAACCTAGATGTTAAAGGCTAGTGCACCTACTGTTGTATATGTCTCAACATTAATATAAAATACACTTTTGCATGCAGACTGAACATGCTAAAAGAGTACAGGGGACTAAACTCCACTAGTTAGAAAAGGACGGGGGCTAAAATTTAAGGAAAATGGGCTATGATAGGGAGCTTAAGCCAGAAAGGAATATTATATTAATATTTCTTTAAAGTATAAAGTATGGATAATTATTTTATCCTAATTTCCAATGTTGGGGACATATTGTTGGGGCTTAGTTCATTTTGTATCATTCATTCATTCATCCATCATTCCTTCCATCATGGGGTCATTCATTCATCCATACCATGATCTTTCACTCACGCAGTCAACTATCCTCCATAATTTCCTCTCATTGTATCTAAACCTGTATCCATAGCTATACTTGTTGGCATAGTTGGTTAGTTTGGGAGTTGGACTGAAGAAGTGGGTTGCTAGGGTCGTGGGATACTAAAGAGGCGGGTTGCCAGGCCTGTGAGAAATTCTCTGGGTGAGATAATTGTTGGGAATTGATTTCTTGAAGGTGTTAAACTACAACTACAGGGCTCTAAGACTTCCTATCCGGCTTGTTACTGAAGCCCAGAAAGGAAGTGGGGAAGTCGAAGGACTGTTGAGAAGAGAAGGGGCACACTTCCTGGGGTGGGACATGCATGTGGGGAATGAGATATTGTAGGCTATTAGTTTGCATTGGTACCTGTGACAGAGTCTTTCCTATTGTCTATCAGCTATTAGCCTAGTTAGGAACCCTTTTACCTGGGTGGAGTTTAGTCCCAACTCAGGGGTGACCCGCTGCTGAGAGTAATGAGTAGTGTGGTCTAAGGTTGGGAGGTTTGTGGAAGGTCTGGACGCAATTGGTGATATTCTTACCAAGATAAGTGTCAACTGTGTGATAAATTTACATGTTTCAATGTTATTTACATGTTTATTTTATGGGTTTATTTTATGGGTTTATTCTATGTGTGGTTATAATTGTCCTTATATGTATGGGTAATGCATGTATATGGTTACTGTTATTTTGGTATGAATCCGTGCATTTACATAATTTATTTGTTTGTTTGTAAATAGACAAATAAATTATGTAAATGCACGGATTCATACCAAAATAACAGTAACCATA
>ML782350.1:282664-318737 GCA_009831015.1 Picea engelmannii | reverse complement strand
CAAGATTGTCCTCTTCCAAACATTGGTATGTACAGAATGTCGGTCATGGAGAATGCCGAAATTAAAAAACAAATCCAAGAGTTGCTCGACAAAGGGGTTATTGTACCAAGTTCATCGCCATGTGGATCTCCAATTGTGTTAGTTCCAAAGAAAGATGGTACATGGCGTATGTGTGTTGATTTCGGGGCTTTGAACAAAATTACGGTAAATAATCATTATCCTCTTCCTAGAATCGATGATTTGCTTGATCAATTGAAAGATGCTAAATATTTTACTAAGTTAGATTTGAGAAGCGGATATCATCAGATCAGAATTGCCGAGGGAGACACATGGAAGACAACTTTCAAAACAAAGCAAGGTTTGTTTGAATGGATGGTAATGCCTTTTGGACTTTGCAATGCACTTGCTACTTTCATGAGAGTTATGAATGATGTCTTAAGGCCTTTTCTTGATGATTGTGTTATTGTCTACTTGGATGACATTTTGATCTTTAGCAAATCTCGTGAAGAGCATGTTAAACATGTGAAACAAGTTTTGGATGTTTTGAGAAAGGATAAGTTGTTTTTGAAGATGTCCAAATGTGAGTTTGGAAAGACTTCACTTATTTACTTAGGGCATACTGTTGGTGGAGGCGAATTAAAAATTGATCCCTCCAAGGTCAAAGTCATATTGGAATGGCCCAAGCCCAACAATGTGACAGAGGTAAGAAGTTTTTTGGGAGAAACCCAATATTGGAGAAAGTTTATTGCTAACTTTTCTTCCATTGTAGCTCCATTACATGCAGTGACAAGTGTCAAGCAAGTTTTCCAATGGGGAGGCAAGCAACATAAGGATTTTGATACTTTGAAAGAGAATATCAGTTCTGCGCCAGTTCTTGCACTTCCAAATTTAAGACAACTTTTTGAAATCCAAACAGATGCAAGCAATTATGCAATGGGAGAAGTCTTGCTACAACATGGTAAGCCCATTTGTTTTCATTCTGAAAATTTTAATGGTGTCGTGATTAACTATCCTACTTATCATAAGGAGTTGTATGCATTGGTACAAAGTGTGAAAAAATGGAAACATTATTTGTTGGGGAAAGAAACCATTGTCCACACAGATCATCAACGACTGCAATACTTACAATCACAAACAAAGATACAACAAGCTATGCACTTCAGATGGATGGGTTTTCTACAACAGTTCCACTTGGTCATCAGGTATAAGAAGGGAATTTATAACAAAGTTGTTGATATTCTTTCAAGGCCTATTATTAGTACTTCAGTTATTCTTAAGCATAGTCCTATCATGCATGAGAGTTATGTTGAGAAATATGCTTTAGATATTGATTTTAAAGAAGTATATGAGACTTTGTGTCATTCTAACTATGTTGAGGAATTGGATTACCATGTGCATGATAATATTTTGTATCATCTTGGCAAGCTATGTATTCCATAGGGTGAAAGAATCAACATAATAAGAGAAGCTCATTCTTCTCTTATTGTTGGTCATTTTGGTGTAGGAAAGACAATGGCTAATTTGCAAAGGTACTGTTATTGGCCTAAAATGAATGAAAGTGTATCAAGATATGTTCAAGGATGTTTGTTATGTGCCACAAGAAAACCTAGCAATCGAAAGTTGGGTTTGTATACTCCACTTCCGGTTCCTTCTCATCCTTGGGAAAGTATTTCTATGGACTTTGTAGGAGGTCTACCTATGTCTAAATGAAATCATGATTATCTTTATGTTGTGGTTGATCGATTTAGAAAAATGTGTATTTTGATGCCTTGTAAGAAGCAGGTTACAGTTGAGCAAATGACACAAATGTTCTTTCAAAATGTTTGGGTGTATTTTCGATTGCCTAAATCCATTATTTTTGATCGGGATTCTCGATTTGTTGGAAGTTTTTGGTCGAGCTTATGGGCACTCATGGACACCAAACTGAAAAAGAGCACAAATTTTCATCCGCAAACCAATGGTCAGACAAAAGTGGTAAATAGAACGGTGGTGCATCTTCTTCGTGGTTATTGCAGCAAACATCCTAAACTTTGGGATGAGAATTTACACTACATTCAACATGCTTACAATCGAGCTAAGAACTCTTCAACTCAAACGTCGCCATTTGAAGCATGTTTTGGCTATTTGCCCAAATCTCCTTTAGATTTTATCTTTGGGAAGGATATTGCTATTGATGGTCAATATGACATTGATAGGGCAGAAAAGTTCATTGAACAAATTCAGTCGATACATCAAATGGTGCAAGAGAAGTTGGAAAAGAGTCAAGCCAAGTACAATACGAGACATGAAAAGAATCGAGTTGATCACAATTTCCAAGTTGGTGATGAAGTTTGGATTTACATTAGTAAGGAGAGGCTTAAAGGAGAAGGAGAATGCAAACTTCAAAACGAGGAAATGTGGAGTATCTTCGAGTTGGTCTTAAAGGTACAAATCCAAGAAAATCCAAGTGGATTCAGGTTGGAAAGGTGAGGGAACTATACCCTCATCTTCAAGTAGACTGAAAATAGTCTTTTGGAGGTCCAAAAGCTTTCCAATGGGGAGGTGTGATCCAGGGGATCAAATTTTGCTCAAAATCGCTTCAAATCGAACGAGAGCATAGGCCTCGTTGTTACAAACCCAACACAACTCGTTTGGGTTCAAATGGATGTCGGGGGTGAGAGATATCACATTCTGTTCAAAATGAAAAACATGCAAAAAAAGGGATGTTGATTGTACAATTCGTATGGATGTTGATGTGGCAGGCCGTACGACACGTGGCAAGTAGTTGTGTGGACAGTTAGCATATGACATGGCATGTTTGTAGAAAATGGGATGGTGACACGTGGCCCAATCAATGGCCACCATGTGTCACATATACATTGGTTTAAAATTTTGTTGTTGGCCGAAGTCGACCTCGTGACCTCCGGGCAGGGGAAGAGACTTGGGAAGGGCTGCCCAACCGGCACGCCACCATATATTCCTTGTTATATATATGGTGAATATTGTATTTGAATTGAAATATGTTGAATGTTGGGGCACAGACCGGGCCAGGGCTTAGCCTCGGCCCCCGGTCCCATGTGTATACCATGTAACCACATTACTATATCTACGCCCTCTGACCGTTTGTTGTATAGCCTTTTTATATGAGCCCCCGGTCACATGACCATATCCATATGACCATACAGTGGGTACCACGACCATCGTTGGCGCACGCGCATGGTTTTATATTTGGTTTGAATGGTTATAACATGCCGCCACTTGTCCATTGCACATTCGCCCTTTGAACCTTGGCCCTTTTCGGATGAGTGCGCGGTCACATGGTGACCTTTGTGACCATAGCCTTGGTGGTTAGGGGCTAGGTGTGCCTATAACCATCCTACAGTTCGCACTGTTTGTGCAGTTGCGTCTGGTGTTGAGTTTTAACGCTTAAATGCACATGGGGGCTAGGTTGAGCCAACAAGGGTGCAATTTGTCGATCCAGAGACATCAAGCTTGAAAGGGAACTTCTAGGAAGCCTATCTTCTTCATTGTTTGGCCAAACGAGGTTCCGAAAGAGCCCAGCTAGGGGTTTTTGGACATTCTAGAGCCATTGGAGCCATCTATTTGGCATTTTGAGCATTGTAAAGCACATTTTTGAGCACTTTGAACAAGTAATACAAATGATTGATTGGAAGCTGGACCAGGAGATGTAGCCCAAGAGAGGGGTGAACTCCTTTATCATTTGATGTGTTATGTGTTTTCTTTTCACTGTTTATTGTTGCTATTTATATGCATCTTGAATGAGTAATTTCCATAAAAAGTTGTGTTGCAAATTGATCCATTTGCATTTTAACACATAAATTAAATCTTGGAAATAATTTCAAGAATACAAGTCTTTTTCATTTTTAGATCACATGTAGAGGAGAGTAGTGATGTTGATGAGGTCCTTCATGATATGACTTTGCAAAATGTTATGTTGGATTCGGGAGCATCCCATAATCTGATTCCCAAGGTAGTCACATACCAATTGGGCATGGACATTATAAGGCCTTGCATAGGCATTCTCACCTTTGATTCAAGGAAGGTGAAATTCTTGGGTCTAATCAAAGATCTAGTGGTATATTTGTCTCAAATTCCAGTAAAAAATATGGTCATGGTTGCGGTAGTTGTTGATATTTCTCGTAAATTTGGGATGCTATTATCTAGGTCATGGGCTGCAAAGTTGAAAGGGACTCTGCAAATGGATATGTCATATGCCACTATCCCTGTTTTTTGCCAAGATAGGAGGTTGTATAGGGAATTTTTTCTCAAGTACATGGTTAGTAAAAAATCCCAGCCAAATAACCACCCCATTTACTCTGTGGAAACTGATATTGGGTCTTCCATTTTCTTTAATGATTCGAGTTTTGATGAGAAGGTGACAGAGACAGATATGACTCTCAGAGACAAATCTGATCAACAAACTGAGAAAATTTCAGAGCATCAAGACAATGCAGAAAATGAGATGTGGAACATGAGCTTTGATGGAGCTATCAATAGAGAAGGAGCAGGAGTTGGTGTGTGGATCAACCCCCCTAGATTGGCCACAAAACTTTGTTCTTACAAGATTTATTTTGATTGCACAAATAACATGGCTGAATATGAGGCATTAGTATTAGGACTAAAGACTTTGAAAGAAATGGGTGCTAGGAGGATAGTTGTACATGGAGATTCTGAGTTGATCATAAATCAAGTGAAGGGAATATATCAATCAAAGAACCCCAGATTAAGAGCATATAGGAATATAGTGCTTGACCTTCTTGAATAATTTTCAGAATAGTCTCTCAGTGATTCCAATGGGTCAGAATCAGATTGTTGATGCTCTAGCTACTTCAACCTCAGTTTTCAAGATTCCAATTTTTCCTAATAGGGGATATGAGATTGAGATCAAGCAAAGACCAACAATACCTGACAACATTAAGTACTGGAAAGTTTTTGAAGATGATAAACAAATAGAAATTTTCCTTAAGATGGATGGTTAATTTTCAAATTTGAACATTGATGACGAATATTGTTGTGATGAAGAAGATGTAGTTGTGTTAAAAAATGATGTCTATTTCAAGAATCAGATTGCTAGTAAGGATATAATGTATCTAAAAAATAACATCATTCCCAAAGTCCTGGTCCCATTAGAAAAACTCTTTGACAACAACGATGTGTTCAGGAGCCCTAAAATTATTGTAAATGATGGAGATGTTGAATATTGAAATATTGGGACTCAAGAAGATCCCAAGATCATCAAGTTGTCCAAGACACTTAGCCCAGGGGTCAATAAAAGGTATATCAATTTAATGAAAGAATTTCCTGATGTTTTTTCTTGGAGTTATGAAGATCTAAAAGTTTATGATACCAAGGTAATTCAGCATGTGATTCCAATCAAATAAGACCATTAAACTTTCAAACAAAAGTTAAGAATAATCAATCCTTTACTGCATCCCTTGATTTAAAAGGAGATTAAAAAGTTGTTTGAAGCCAAGATCATAGTAGCTCTGAGATTTTCTAAGCGGGTAACAAATCTGGTACCTGTCAGAAAGAAAAGTGGAGAGATCAGATTATGTGTAGACTTTAGAAATATGAACAGGGTATCTCTCAAGGACAATTACCCATTGCCTAAGATGGATCACATTTTACAGAAAGTGGTTGGTTCTCAAAAAATATCAATGTTGGATGGTTTCTCTTGATACAAACAAATCATGGTACACCCTGATGATTAGGAAAAGACAACCTTTACAACACCATGGGGCACCTTCATGTATGCCAAAATGCCTTTTGGGCTCATGAATGCAGGAGCAACTTTCTAGAGGGCTATGGATATATCCTTTGCCGATGAGAAAGATAAATTTATTGTTATTTACTTAGATGATATAACTATATATTCAATTTCTGATGAATAACATCTTAAACATCTAACAAGGGATTTTCAAAAATGTAGGAAGTTTGGTATTTCATTAAACCCCAAGAAGTCTAATTTTAGCATGGAAGAGGGGAAGTTGCTTTGGAACATTATTTAAAAGGAAGGAATAAAGATAGTTCCTAACAGAGTTGAGGGAATCCTAAAAATTGGCAAGCCCAGAAGCAAAAAAGAAGTGCAATCTTTCTCGGGGAAAGTAAATTTTCTGAGAATATTCATCCCAAACCTTGCTGAAATCATAAAGAATATCACTAACATGATCAATAAAGGAAGTGAGATAAAATGGACCCCTGAATCCATAAAATCCTTTGACCAAGGCCCCAGTGTTGTCCAGTCCCAATTTTGCAAAAGACTTTATATTGTTTTCTTTTGCCTCAGAGCACACCATTACTGGTGTTTTATTACAAAAAGATGAATAGAATTTTGAGAGGCCTATAGCATACTATATCAGGACATTGAGGGATTCCCCAATAAAGTATGATATCATGGAAAAGCAGGCATATGCACTGGTAAAGGCCCTAAAGGAGTTTAGAGTTTATATCTTGCATTCACATACCATTATTTATGTGCCCAATAGTTCTGTGAAGGACATTTTAACTCAGCTTGACCCTGAGGGAAAAAGGTGCAAGTGGATAGCTATGTTGTTGGAGTATGACATTGAGATCAAACTTACAAAGTTGATCAAGGGGCAGTGACTTGCAAAGATGATGGCACAGACAAATTGTGAGCTCCTGGGAATTAATTTCATTGTTGATTCGTTAGCAGATTTAGAAGAATAAAAGGTTCCTCAGGTATCCCAAAAATTCCTTGACTCCCCATGGTATGCTGACATTATTGATGTGTTGAGAAATTTGCAGGCTCCTCCTGAATTGAGAAAAAATAAGGCTAGGTTTTTGAAGCTAAAAGAAACAAAGTTTTGTATTTTAAATCAATCTTTGTATTGTAAGGATCCAGGAGGAATCTTGCTGAGTTGTTTACTGGAGAAAGAAGTGGAAAAAACCATCAGATAATTTCATAAAAGGTGATTGTGGAGGGCACCATTATTGGAAAAATATTGTGCACAAGATATTGAGGGCTAGTTTCTATTGGCCTATCATCTTTTCTGATGTTTACAAAGAAGTTTCAAGCTGCCATGAATGCAAAATTTTTTATGGAAAGAGAAAATTGCAGCCTTTGCCCCTGAAGCCTATCTCTGTTGAAGAACCTTTAAGACAATGGGGCCTTGATTTCATAGGAGAAATTCATCCACAGTCCTCAGCTCAACACAAGTGGATACTAACAACCATATATTATTTCACCAAGTGGATTGAAGTAGTTCTTACAAGGCAAGCCATAGATATTGTTATCATTCAGTTTTTGGAAAACAATATTTTGTCTAGGTTTGGTTGTCCAATCAAAATCATTACAGACAATGAAGCAACATTTAGTCCAAAAAGATGGAACACATTTGTAGTGATTACAATATAACTCTTGGCCATTCCACAGCTTATTACCCTCAAGGTAATGGGCTGGTTGAATCATCCAATAAGAGTTTGACCAGAATTATCAAAAAACTGCTACAAGATAACAAAAAGGCTTGGCACAAGAAGCTTATCCATGCACTATTGGCTGACATAATCACTACTAAAATATCTATTGCTACTTCATCCTTCCATATTGTATATGGCACAGATGTGATTTTTCCTACTTCATTAGGATTGATAGTGATGAGATTGTTATAGGAGAAAGATGATGAACCAGATGCCACTTAGAGGAGGACAAACAAACTAATCAATGTTCAACAAACAATAGAGAAATCCTTCAACAACTCTCAACTACACCAAGATAGGGTTAAAAAATCTTTTGACAGGCATACTAAGGAGGATGATTTCAAAGTAGGGGATTTGGTGTTGAAATGGGATGCGAGGAATGAAGATAGAGGAAAGCATGGGAAATTTGACCATCTGTGGCTGGGACCATTCAAAATTATGGCATACCATGGAAATAATTCCTACCTGCTACAGGAACACAATGGAGATCTCATTGGTGGGGGACTTGTGAATGGAATTTTCTTAAGAATTATCTCACTTAAAGAAATTTTCACCCATTCCATTTTATTGTATATAACCATTATTTTTTTTCAATTGAAGTAATTGAAATAAAATCAATAAAAATTGAAGCCCGAAGCGAAGGCCCTAAGTTATGTTGAGTATAATTTGACTTAGCTGAACAAAGTTCTGTGAATAAGATGTTGATCGATTTAGTTGTAGGAGTAAAATAAATCCCAATGGGTGGGCACTTGGTATGTTGTTATTTTCTACCTCATTGGGAGGATAGGATCCCCAGTTGGAGCCTATGCTAGTCACCATTAAATATTTTTATGTGAAATTAAGATTTCAAGATATAGCGAGATTATAGATTGGTTTGGAAGCCTGATAAAACAAGGTAGGGGCTAAATCTGGAAGAGAAAGGATGAAACTAGCAAGAGCACTAAGAGGATGGGGTCCAATACGATGGAAATTGTGAAATATCAAAGACCGACAGTCGAGGATGATTTCGGGGGGAGAAACTGCATGGAGGATATTTTTGGAAAGTGGGCTGAAATTTAAACCGTGGTTTTCGATCAGGGATACGTGGCACCACCAGATACATTTCTGGGTGAAAATTAGGTTGCCTCAAACCACTTCCTCACTCCCTCGAAATTTAGAAAAGTATAAAAGGGGCACTTTGTTGGTTATTTTATTATTTTTCAAACACTAGACCGTTTGAAACTTGGCACGACCACCCTCGTTCAACAACATCTCAACAATACACCAATTACATGCCATTTCCGCTTGTTTCCATGTATTTTTCATCACAAACATGGATCATATCATACCCTCAGTAAGAGAGCAATACCCTGTGGCAAATGAAGAAGCCCTAATTAACCAAGATTCAAAGGTCTTTGATACCAAAATCACCATTTCTCCCATCTCTGTGTCCAGAAGCAACCTGTCTGATAAAGTAGGAAGGTGTATACCATTCATTGAAGCAGTCCAGGCCACCATAGTCCCTTATGTTGTCGAAATCGCTTTCCCTTTTCCTGAATTTATAGGTTGGTGCACCGAACAATATTCACATGAAGAAAGAATCTTCGTGAATAAATGAGGGTTTGAGGTCATGTGTAGGGTAGAAAGTATGTCAATTTGAGATTCCCTCGGTATACCAGAGTATTTCTCTGCAATGTCTAAACCTTTCAATGAAGAAAACCTAATTAGGGTATACAGAGAATGTCCATCAGAGGTCCGAGATTTGTTTTTAAGGAAAATTGTCAAACCAATACATTTTTTAGAGAGTCTTTCTTTGCCAATGAATGTGAGTATAATGGTTATTGAAGTCCAATGGGTCTGTTCCCTATTGATTCAAATTTTAGGTCTAGACCATAAACTTGTGCTTGAAGTCATGCTCGGTTTCCTTTTAACATTTTTTAAGTCAAAGTCTTGTCTGTCAGTATCCATTAGTTTTGATCAATTCATAGATGGTAATATCCATAAACAATTAGTGAATGCTTTCTCTCTAAGGAATTTCATATACTACACCTACCTGGTGAATATTTTCCTAGAGACCAACAAGAGATAATTTCCTGAAGCAGCATTTGTATCAACTGAATGTAAAAAGATTACAATTCTTATCTTCATAAACAAAGTCATGTCCAAAATTTAAGGTTTGATTTTCAACACCAACCTACCTAGATTTTTGGATGACATGAGGAGCTATCTATAGCCAAATCCATAGAACATAGTAGGGTATTGGGTACTATTCATGCACTCGACTGTGATCTGAGTTTATGGTTGTCATGAATCCCCATATCTATTGCCTATTTTTCTAACCCCTAGAACCTTTTCCCTCGAATTCATCAAGCAAAGAAACATATCTGAGACAGAACATTTCCTAAAGTTGGGAAAGGCCTCCAACCTCAAGTTCCCTTTTATCATTGGCCCTTTCATTGTTAAAGCCGGATCTTGTTTATCTCAGATTAAAGAAAATCTCAAATAGTTTTGTTTTGCAAAGCTACAGAGGAGAAGATATGGTCCACACCAAATCATATCCAAGAGAATATTGATGAACAAATAGGCCCCTTATGAGAATGAACATGTTTAGGGTTTTGATAAACTAGAAAACCTAGAAGTCTGTGTTGATATGGAATAAATATTGCAACCAAATCAAACACATCAAGTGGAGGCAACCCTACAACAAAGTCAAACACAATAATCTCCTTAGAAATTGATAGTCAAAGTTCCTAAGATGAGTTTTTACAACAAGAGAAGAAGTCCAGAGGCCATGGGCACCAGTGATCAGCAGAATTAGTCTCCATAGATAATAGATTTAGAGGAGGAAGAGACTAGAGGACAAGTAAATCTGGATATGGTGGAAAGTGGCACTAGCATTGTAGAGGTTGAAAAGGAAAGAAAACTCCAAAGTGAAGGACAAAGGTGGCTCGATAACTTTTAGCAACAAGAAATACATCTTTGATAAAAAATCCGAGGTAGTTTATCAATCTAAAGAATATTTGGCAAAATTGTATGCTGAGAAAGGAAACATGGATCTGGGTGAGATGAGGGATTTAGTCCCTGAAGTGGAAAAGACTTCTCATCATAAATATTATTTGTTCATAGTAAGGGATGTTGATAAGAGGACCTTTAACATTGCATTTGTAGATGAAGACAAAGTCTCTAAGATAAAGATAAGGTATGACAACATTAGTGCTCTAGACAAGGTCAAATTCCATAGGAATACCAGTGATATGTTATATTTTGATTACTTGAGTTTAAGCTTGAAGAATTCAAAGTTGTCATCTTATGCAATGAAATTGGAAGTGAAGTTAAGGAAAGAAAAGAAATATAGTAGAGCTTGGCAGACTAGGGTCAAGAGGCTGGAATATGAAGGTCCCTAAGGGGTGAAATCCTCATTGGATGAAAAGAACAAATCAATTCAAAGATTGAAGAAGAAACTGAAAATGTCTACTACAGAGCATCCACAAACAACATAATTGGGTTCTCTAGAACATGAAAATGAAACACTTCGTCAAGAGGCATTGGACTACAAGGCTAGGGCATTGCAGCTAGAACAAGAAGTGGTGACGTGGTCACAAGAGTAGACATAATTGCTAAATAGAGTTGTAGTTGTACCTTCTGCTATAGAAGCTGGGCCAAACACTGAAGGGCTTGTCCAGGCTATGCCACAAGTTAGCCTGAAAGAAGGAGAAATCAAAGGGCTAAAAGGGAGCATAGAGAAATTGAAGCAGGAGATGCAAGCAAAGGATGAAAGAATGGCTCAATTTCAAAAGGACAATGAAGTTCTGCAGGAAAGGATAAATAAGTTGAAGATGAGATTAAGAGGCAAAGGCCTATTGTAGGGGGGAAAACATATCATCTGGGACTCTATAGCTGTTGAAGCTGCCAAGTTCAGAGTGTATTTGAATTTCATCAATGATAAATACAACATATCCATCATAGTCAAAAGCAAGTGCACTATTGTGAATGATAATTTAGCAAAGAAGCCATCAGAATGGGCCCAAAATTCCACAAATATACTCAACTCCATTCCTACTACAGAACTTCAGACTATTGGAGTTAAAGACAGAACTACATTGATTATCTGGGCCATGAGGGTTATTGCTAAACATAACCTATTGAAATCAGTCCATACCAAGGCAACAAACATGGACCAAAGTGTGCAAGAGTTAAAGGATTTGTTTGAAGAATTGTTTATCAAAGGCCTCCTGGGATGGAAAGGGAAAATCATATGATCAGGAAGAATACAATGCTTGCCTCACTCAGTGAAGAATGGATCACTCCTAGTTTGAAACCATGGAGGAAAATGTAAAAGGATCTACATTAGTTGAGCATATAATAACAAACTTTGAGATTATGAATCAGTTCAAAGCTGTTAAAATTGGACTACCATTCATGACACATGATTTCTTCATTGACCTAGAGACCCTGATCAAAGAAATGATAGATTATGATATCCCTTCTGACTTGCAATGGAAGGAGATAGTATAGATGGGCAAGAAAAAGTGTAGTTTTCCGGGGTACAGTAGATGATGTCTAGATGTCACTAAAGATGGTAGATCAGGTGGAAGACCAGAGCATAAAAAGTGGAAAAGAACAAGGCTGAAGCATTAGAGGAATAAGAAGCTGGATCATGAAACATCTTCTTGCTAATTATTGTAATTGGTTTCAAATCGAAAATGTCATTTGTAATCATTGTAATCAGTTTCATAAACTGAAACATTTCATTTCAATCATTGTAATTGGTTTCAAACCGAAGGACCTCAACTTGTATAAATATTAGGAGTTCCAAATGTATTGGTGGTTGACAGAAGTGCAAGGGAATGATTTTAGCTATTCGGAACTTGAATGTAATTTTCTGAAGATGAATAGAATACACATGCATAAGTCTTGAAGTTTCCATGAAAATATTCTAATGGTGGTGATCCGAGTTTTGTCTCCTATCTTTGTATGTATTTCTTGTATGCTTGAATTCCATTTTCACTATCTTTTGTTTAAATTGGATAGTTAAAGGCCCAAAATTCATCTTGTGATGCTCTTGGCTGAAGAAATTTAAACTATGTTAAGTTCTTCCTAACTAATTCAGAATTCATTAGTTAATGCTCTGATGCATTTATATGTTTTCTTTTCTTCCTACACTCTGCAAATTTACAATTTATAACTCAGATTTATCACCTCATTTAGCCTTTCTCCTCTAGATATTTCTACAGACTAGTGAGTGCTTCCATTCATTTCATAATTTTGACTCCATATCCCTAAGTGTCCCTCCTCTTAGTTGCCAAAATAATTATAAAACAAACCCCAAAACAACAAAACCTAGCCATTGAATTATTAAATAAAACTCATTATTAAATACCAAGTGACAAGAGAGATCTCTCTCTGAGCTGAGAAGGCTAGTACCCAACTCTAAAGTTGGTTTGTAGGTTACCTCTATTGGTTGTTTATCAGTCAAACAAATTTACAGAGTGTTAACATCTGTCTCCCTCTATCTTCCTCCTTCCTCTCACTCTCTATTCACCCCCCCTTATACATCTCTTTCTCTTTCACCCCCTTGTTCCTCTCACTTTTCCTCTCTCTACCCCCCCTCTTTGTCTCCCTCTCACACTCTCTCTTTACCCCTAATCTTCATCTTTCTCTCTCCCCCTCTCACACTCTCACACACTCTCTCTCTACCCCCTCCTCCCTCTCTCTTTCCCCCTCCCTCCCACTATCTATCCTCTCTCTCTCTCCTACATCTATCCCTCTCTCCTACATCTACCCTTCTCTCCTACATTTACCCCTCTATATTCCTCTCTCTCCCTCTCACAAAATCTCTCCCTACCACCCTTATATGCCTTCATCTCTCCCCCTCCCACACTCTCACACACTCTCTCTAAAACCCCCTTTATACCTTCCTCTCTATCCCTCCCACACTCTCACTCACTCTCTCTCAAGCACCCCTCTTTGTGTTCCTGTATCTCACTTCACACTATTTGTTTCCCTCTCTCTCACACTCCATCTATTTCTCTCTCTCTCTCTCTCTCTCCTCGTAGTATCAATTTCACTATCTCCCTCTTCCCCTCTTTCTCTCTGCCCCATTCTGCCTCTCCATCTATCTCTCTCCATATCACTCTCAACCTCTCTTCTTATTTTCCTAACTCTCTCCATCCATCCCCTTCTTTCCCTCCTTCCTCTATCTCTCCATATTACTTTCAATATGTCTTCTACTCTTGTTGAATCTCACTATATTCCCCTCCCTCTCACTCCCCCACTGTCCCTTCTTTCTCTCTTTTCATATATCTACCCCCTTTCCCTCCCCCCCCCTTCCTCTCACTCTCTCTCTCTCTCTACACCCCTTCTTTGTCTCCCTCTCACTCCCCTCACACACTTTCTTTGTCTTCCTATATCCCCCTTTAACACTCTCACACACATGCTCTCTAACCTTCTCCCCTCCCTCTCTCTCCCCCTCTCTCCCTCTATCTCTCATCTCTCTCTTTCATACACCTACCCCTCTCCCCCTCACTTTGTATCCCCTCCCTCTATATCACCCACTGTACCCCACATTCTCTCTTTACCTCTCTCTACCCCCCTTTCATATCTCTCCCTGATTCCTCTCTCTCTCTACCCCCCATATTGATCTCCCCCTCCCTCCCTCTCACACTCTCAAACACTCCCTATCTACCCTCCCTCTATGTTTTTCTCTCTCCCCCTCTCTCCTTCTCTACCCCCCCTCTCTCCCTCTCTCCCCCTCTCTACCCCCACTCCCTTTCTCTCCCTCTCTCTCAAACTGTAAAATTAAACAACATAAATAAAAGAAATTTGAGATATAAATGATATTTAACACAACACATGATACCTATGAAGGTGGTGACTTGTCCATCCTAGGTGGACATTGCCCGTCACCATGTGGTACCGCAACCTGTAGAAACACAAGAACAATATATTTGGGGATGTCAGAAAATAAAGAAATCACTATGGTGAATTTATCAAATGTGACACATACATGTGTATGCAGTACATCGAATGAACATGTTTCCTCTACTACTGCATCAATGGTGGAGATAGAAACTAATGCATATATTGGCATAGAGGTTTTTCTATAGGGGCATAGAAACCGCAAAACATCATGCAATACGATATCAAAATAAATACACATAATACTATATACAAATATAATGATGAAGAACATAGAAATGGTTAAGATACTAACCTCCTCCATGAAGCTCTCATGTCCATGTGCCCTCACCTCTCTACACTATGTTTTATGGATTGAAGGTCTTACCCCTCTACTAATGTCAACAATAGGAACCTCCTATCAAGATAGTGCAACAAAACTCCCATGTTGCACCATAATCTGAGTCGATATTGATAAAGATACGCGTGTCTATTGTATTCCCTCTATAATGGAGAATGGTGGACATGGGAGTTATTCCTTCACCTAGGAGGATGAGGACCCAACATATGGTCATTCTTAGCATGCTCCCTATCATGTGCAGACCCTAGAACCACCCCCTATAAATGATCAATGTTGAAGTAGTTCACATAGAGACCCAAAATAAATTTCGCTCATAATTTCCTCAAGAAATATAAAGGAACCTCCCTGTTATTGCAGGGAGGTTTATCAAAGGCAATGAACCATCTATCCATCCAGTTATCACAAAAATACAGGTAGATGCACCAGTCCATACAAATACATTTTTTTTTATAGGTGGTTGTAGTCTATATCTAGGACCAATAAATATAGACATCAAATATTATTTTGAAATATTCAAGTCTCTAACTTGGTTTTATCGAGTCCACTCCTCTAGAATTCGAACACCCTAGCCCTTTATTCATAAATACTGGTTAATTTCCCTTGGGAAATTGCAATGGATGATACAATGGCATCCAATGAAGTGGCCAATGAAAATTGGCTGGGCTCTCTTGTACCACTTAATTCATGGGAAAGTGATCTCAAAGTGGTCAACCCTTCATCAATATATGTGCTCATGTTTGGTGGTTGTGGTGGTTTGGAGTTTTCTACACCTACACGTGCTTGTGTGGGGTTTTGATTTTCTCTAGATTACATCTTAATTATTTTGCTACAATTTAATAAGGGAGTTCATATAAATTAGGTTGGTTTTTTTAATTAAAATAAAAAATTACAAATAAATTACAAATAAATAGTTTAAGAAATTAAAAAAAACAATAAAATAATCACAAATACATACTTGGCTTGTCTCTGAGACAATGATATGATATCATACCAATTCCACAAGTTTATTCTTCTTCAAAGGTGAGTGGAAACAACCTACAAACAACATCATTGTGGACAATCTTAAGTAATTGTAACTTGCATTCATAATTTGTAATATGTTGAAATGAAATTGTATTTCCTTCACTATTAATTTACTCATAAATATACTACCTTTCTTAGAGGGTCATGCAAAGTACTTTGTAAGACCAATGTGTTATTTTCCTCCCATGCAATGATAGGGAGTAGGGATTAAATATGAGATGTTCTTAAATATAATATGTGCTTAATATCAATATACTTTTGTTGGATAGGTATTTTGGATATAGTTTTGAGGAAAATCCCAAGTATGGAGGAGGTATGCATTAACAAAAGAAAGAAAAGAAGGAGTGGAGTGCATAGTAAGGGTGCGTTCAGAAGTGAAGTCCACAGTAAAAACATACTTGGAGGAGAATAAAAGAAGGAGAATAAAGAAAGGGAATAAAGTTGGAAGATAAAGCAGGCAAAAAGGAAGAACAATAGTCAAGAAGGAAAAAGTAGCATGGAAGTGAAAAAGCAGGAAAAGCACGACCAAACAACGAGTCAACCTGAGTTGTAATGAGTTGTAATTTGGTTTTAGGGTTAAGAAAGTATGTTTTTGTGCCCTAGAATCCATGTATAAATATGTAATGGGTTGGGTAGAATATGTTGTTGATACCAAGCGAAGAGAGTGAGAGAATAGACTGAGTATGAGGGATGAATTCTATGTCTGATTGTCTAGGGAGAAGTTGCACAGAGAGTCTCTCACTATAGAGAAGATAGACAAGATGAAGAGAGAGATAACATGATATATCTGTTATAAGTGCAGTGTGCAAGCCTAAGACGATTAAAAAAATAATAATAAATAAGCCATTCATTGTGGAAGTAGCTGAAAGTTGGGTGAACAATGTTAATTACTGTGTTTGCTTGTATTTTTATGTGATTGATCATGAATGTTCTCTTTATGCATGCTAGACTATATATGTTTATTATATGATCATTGTGCAATAGTTATGAATGTTACAATGAATAGTTTATGTTGCAATATGTAGTATAATGGTGCTATATAACCGAATTCACCAATTAATTAAGGAATAATACACAAGATGATGCATATATGGTAGATAAGTAAGAATGAATAAGATGATTGCCTCCCATTCCCTCACTATTGCAGAAACTTGGTTCCTACAACCCCAATAGATTCCTTGGGTGAGACTTCACTTGCATGTAGGTGATGTCAAAAGGGTCATTGTATGAAGTGTTTTGTTGGTTAGAAAACTTAAACCTAGGGTCTTACAACAACACGTCAAAAAATGGTTTCATTGTCGGGGGTTGAAATGAAATGGACCTCATTTATTGTGAATCATTTTTTTATATATTTCATAGAATCCTAAGAGAAAGGCATGGAATTTCATTATCCTTGGATTCTCATCCTCATCACACTAGTTGGCTGGAAGTATCTTGGAGATTACCAATGCTTGAGAACAACTAGTAAAGGTAATGTGGTTGCATGGTATGAAAACCTATGGAATATGACAAACATGAGGAGGAAAATAGATAACAGTGTCACATTTTATGTCTACTTTGATATGAATAGGCACATAGTAATGCACACACCATGCATCACTTCCCATACAGTAGAGACTTACCAGGATATTGAATGATTTAAATCAAGGATGCACCATATGTACATCCAAGATAAAAAATACCCTGTGTGCCAATGGTTTCCAACAAACTACAATTTGACAGTGGACGATGTATACCTAATCACCAATGATTGGGAGGACAAATGGAAAGTTCCAGGGAGAAAACAGAACACCCAGAACAAGAACAAGAACAAGAAAATGAAGAGGAAGAAATAGACGAGGGCAGGGAAACACAAGGGCACAGGGAATACACCAGGACCATCAGTAGAAGACATGAAACAAACAACCTCGAGAGCGGGGATCAAACTAATGATAAGGGAATAGGCCCAACTATAACTACATGTAAAAATATGAAATCCCACAAAGTATCGCCTGTCTATAATATGACAAACAGTGACATGGATAAGATCTACTACCAAGTATGATATGTCGTAGAGGAGGCCATGGAAGAAGAAACAAGGAAACAAGATGAATAACACTAGAAGGTGCAGGACCAGTTAATGTTAATACACCAAATATTACAGATATTGTGGATAGCATTAGAGAAAGGATCGAGTGAAGGAATGTCAACGAGCCTGATTAGGGAAGCAAGGACTACCAATCCATTCCTATCAGAGTTAGTATCCAGGAACAGAGTGTTAGAGATCGATTTATATGCAATCATGTTCTCGATTCCAGAACTACAAGAGAATATGAAAATGCTAAGTCACATGAACATACTGGTGTCACAAATTCCTACACAAGTACTACATGCAGGCATTAATTCATGGCTAGAATACACCAATAGTCGTTACTGCTAACAAAACCATGGCTCCTCTCCACAATTTCCCAAGACAAGATCAAAATGAATGAGGAATGAAGAGTGGGTGAAAAAACGAATGGAGAGAGAGAATAAGGAAAAATGTGAACAATGAACAATGAATGAGTGAGTGAGTGAGTGAACCCCCATAAACAAACCAATATGGGTTTATATATTTATTGGAATTAGAGAACCACATGTCCTTCCCCCAAGAATCTCATGTAACTGATATTCTCCATTAAAACAAAAATGGGTAAACAAAATATAAAATAAATACTTAACCAACTCACATTCCTAAAATAAATGGGTATTAATCCAACCCACATTCCTAAAATAAATGGGTATTGATTCAACCCACATTCCTAAAATTATTATCATTGTGTATAACCTTCTATTTGTTGTTGAGTGTTTCTAAGGACAATCATTAAATTTGTGTAAGAGATTGAGTGTGAGGAGTCACATCCCATAGTTATTGGGAGCATGGGGTTGAAGTACAATCATCTTTGGGAAGAGAGAAAGTCAAGCAAGCAAGGCAGAATAAAAGAAATTCATATGGAAAAGAGGACAATTTTTACATGTAGTTTTTGGATAGAAAGAGGAGACTTGAGTATTGGGAAGAGCACCAACCATGGTATGCTTGAAGGAAACCATTGTTTGGTTGTGTTTTATGCTATAAATTTATCATGTGTGCTTGTAAAACGGGTTGTAATCATGTAGTGCATTTTCCTATTGAGGAAATGGTTCAAGAGCCTTGTTAAGGTTTTTGTGAACACTCCAACAATAGCTGAGAGTTTATAGAGTCACCAATTGATAGATTTCCTAGTCAACCGAATGCACTAGAATCCTTGATAAAAAAATGATACAATTCAATGGGATAAGAATAGTGAATGTGGTACATTCCTTGGGTTATGTAGGTTGTGGGGAAAAGATTTGGTGGATTGGAACTATTGTTGGAGTAGAACCTGGGTTTGGGGTTGCTGAATGTGGAGAGTGTAGATCTAGGAGGGATAGATCTCCTTGTGGACTCATAGTATCAGCTCAGGGTGGCATTCTATTCAGAGAAAATGAAAAACAATGCCTATGGCTTGGAGGTTCATCCTTCGTATGCATCTAGTTGGTAATTTATAAACATATAAATTCTTTGTTGTCTTTAATATGATTATTTCATTGTGTAAATGTTTTATATGAATTTTGTGTGTTGTTGATTTTCTTGAGCAGTGGCATTCACATTTTATATATGTTATTAGATGCATGTTAAATTATGGGCTTGTTGCCCCTTCATTTGTTTTATATGTATGGGGAATTTTTAAATTCATATTTAGAAGGCTAAGTTGTTTTTCGAGTGACGAGACTCATATTGATGGTTGGGTACATTACATATTCATATTTAGAGCCACGGGTTCAACACTGAGTCTACAGGGAGCAAAAACAACACACAAAAGATGGAATTGCATATTTAAAGTTAAGAGTATGTCTAAAAATTGTTTGTCAAATGTTTTAGGAAGAAGTTAGGATATTTTCATATAAATTTGTGAAATTTGATATGAGAGGGTTAAAATTCCCAATTTTGACCTCTGATTGAGCATTTTTGGGCCTATAATTGGTCAAAATATGAAAATTGTAGAGTAGCCATGGCGAAATTGGGAAGAAACCCTAATTTCTATAGTGAAATTCATTGAGACCTCAATCCATGAGTATCGAATGTTGGGTGCATAGATTGAATTTACATGCACAGAGCTGAAATTGGCCATAATAAGCTTAATTTCATAGCTTCTATGGCATCCATGAAGAAATTTTGAAGATATGCACTTTTGAAAATTTTGGGAAATTATGAATTTTAGAAAATTTTGGGATTTTTCGTACATGACGCCAATGATAAAGTGGAGGCCACATGCCAAGTGACATGGCAGTGGTGATTCTTTTTAGCACTCTATAAATTTGTTTTTCTGATAAAACAAATGACAAAGGTAACCTACAAACCAACTTTAGAGCTGGGTACTAGCCTGCTGAGCTCAGAGAGGGCTCTTTCGTGTCACTTAGTATTTCTTTGGCAATCAATGGATAGTTTTAGTTTGTTTTGGGTTTTTTTTGTATGAATTTGTTGGCAAGGAAGGGGAGGGACACTCAGGGCTATGGAGTCAAAATTCTAAAAATGAATGAAGACACTGCCTTGTCTGTAGAACTCTCTGGAGGATAAAGGCTAAATGAGGTGATGAGTCTGAGTTGTAAATTGAAATTTGCAGAGTGTAAGAAGAAAGGAGAAAACAAGTAACTACATCAGAGCATTGATGAAATGAATTTTGAATTAGTTACGAAGAAATTTACACAGTTTAAATTGCTTAAGCCAAGAGCATCACAAGATGAATTCTAGGCCTTTCTATTATCCAATTTAAACAGAAGAAAATGTAAATGGATTTAGAAACACGTGAAATACATACAAAGAGAGAAGACAAAACTCATATCACCACCATTAGAATATTTTCATAGAGACTTCAAATAATTCTACATATGTATTCAATTCATCTTCATAAAATTACGATAGAGTTCAGAACACTAGAATTGTGCCCTTGCACTTTTGCCAACATTAATACATTTGGAACTTCTATTATTTATGCAATTTGAGTTCCTTCAGTTAGAAACCGATTACAATAGCTGAACTCAAATGTTTCATCTTCTAAAACTAATTATAATAATTACAAATGACAGTTTCAGTATGGGAACTAATTACAATGATTAATTAGAAAAATGTTTCATGAACTAATTATCGATTCCTCTGACGCTTCAAATCCTTATTTTTCCACTTGTTCGATTTTGGTTCTTTGTTTGATCTGCCATATTTGATGACACCTGGACATCATCTACTAGATCCTGGAAAACTACACTTTGTTTTTCCCAGCCGCACTATATCTTTCCATTGCAAGTCAAAAGGGATATAATAGTACATCATTTCTTTGACTAGGATATCCAGGTCAATGCACAAGGCATAGGTCATGACTGGTAGTCCAATCTTCATAGTTTTGAATTGATTTAAAATCTCAAAATTTGTAATCAAATGTTCAACCATGGTTGCTTCTTTCAAGTTTTCCTCCAGGCTTTCAAACTTGGAGTGATCCATCCTGCATTGAGTGAGGCGAGAGTTGTATTCCTCCTGATCATATAATTTTCCTTTGCCATCCCAAAATGGTGGGAGGCCTTTGATGAACAACTCTTCAAACAGATCCTTGAATTATTGTACACTTTGCTCTATTTGTGTGGCCTTAGTTTGGACTGATTTTAACAGGTTATGCTTCGCAATAACTCTCCTGGCCCAGATGATCAATTTAGTTCTATCTTTGACCCCAATGGTCTGAAGTTCTGTAGTAGGGATGAAATTTAGCAAGTTTATGGCATTTTGAGCCCACTTTGATGGTTTCTTTGCTAATCTCTCATTTACAATAGTGCACCTGCTTCTGGATGTGATGGCCATGTTGTCTTTATCCTTGGTGAAGTTTAAGTACACTTTGAACTTGGAATCTTCAGTAGCAATAGAATCCTAGATGATGTGTTTGGCTCCCTGCAACAATCCTTTGCCTCTCAACCTTATTTTCAACTTGTCTATCCTCTCCTGCAAAACTTGATTTTCCTTTTGAAATTGAGCCATCCTTTCATCTTTTGTTTTCATTTCCTACTTCAATTTCTCTATGTCTCCCTTTAACCCCTTGATTTCTCCTGCCTTCAGGCTGACTTGTGACATATTATGGACAAATCCTTTAGTGCTTGGCCCAACTTCTACACTAGAAGGTAACACTACAACCATTTTTTTAATTTTGTTTGTCCTTGTGACCAATTCTCCTTTTCTTTTTCAAGCTATAATACCTTGGCCTTGTAGTTCAGTGCCTCCTGTCAAAATGCTTCCTTTTCATGTTCTAGAGCAACCAATTCCGTTGTGTGTGGATTCTCTATGGCAGACATTTTTAGTTTCTTCTTCAATATTTGAATTAGCTTGTACTTCTCATCCAATGAGGATTTCAGTCCCCGAGGGCCTTCATATTCTATCCTTTTGACCTGAGTTTGCCAAGCTCTGTTGGATGCCTTCTCTTGCCTCAATTTCCCTTCCAACTTTATTACATAAGTTGAAAGCTTTGAATTCTTCAAGCTTAGGACCAAGTAATATGAATTCAACATATCACTAGTATTTCTATGAAATTTAACTTTGTCTGGAGCACTGATGTTTTCATATTTTAGCTTGATCTCAGATACTTTGTCTTCATATGAAAATTCTATATTAAATGTCTTCTTCTCTATATCTCTTACTGTGAACAGAGAAGACTTGTGATGAGAAATATTTTCTACTTCAGGGATTAATTCCCTCATTTCACTCATAGCCAAATTTCCTTTCTCAGCATATTGTTTTGCCAAATCTTCTTTAGATTGATAATTTCTCCCGAAGCCTTATCACAGATGTGCTTTTTGCTGCTGAAAGTTCTTAACCTACCTTCACTTTGCATCTTGCTTTCTTTCCCAACCTCTACAATGTTGGTGCCCCTCTCCACCATATCCATATTCACCTATTCTTTAGGGTCTTCCTCCTCTAGATCCACTATTTGTGGGGATTGTGTGATCTTCATCTTCTTAGGGGCATTCTATTGATCACTAGTACCCATGGCTTTTGAACTGCTTCTTTTGCTGTAAACACTTATTTTGGGAATTTTAAGCATCATATTCTGAGGAGTTTGTTTTGTTTGATTTTGTTGCAGGGTTGCCTCCACTTGCTATGTTTGAGCTGGTTGCAAGATGGCTTCCATATCAGCACAAACTTCTAGATTTTCCAATTTTTCAAAACCCTCAATATGTTCATGCTCATAAGGGGTCTGTTTGTTCATTAATTTTCTCTTGGATATGATCTGATGTGGATCATACCTTATTCCATGTAGTTGTGCAAATCCAAACTCCTTGAGATTTTCCTAGATTTGAGATAAGCATGATCTAGTCTTGACAATGAAGGGTCCAATGATGAAAGGAAATTTGAGATTGGAGGCCTTGTGTAATTTCAGGAAATGATTTTCCTTTGATATGATTATTTGCCTGATGAATTCAAGGGAAAATAAATTGTGTGTCAGAAAAATAGGCAGAAGATAGGGGGATTCATGAAAACCATAAACCTAGATCATTGTTGAATGCATGAACAATACCCAGTCCCCAACCCTATTTTCTGGATTTGGCTGTAAATAGTTCTCATGTCATCCAGGACTCTTGGTAGGTTGGTGTTGAAAATCAAGTTGTAAACCCTGGACATGACCTTGTTGATGAAAATGAGAAATGTGATCCTTTTACATTCATTTGATATCACTGCTACTTCAGGGAACTCTCTCTTATTTGTCTCCAGGAAAATCTTCATCAAGTATGTGTAATATCTGAAATGTTTTAGTGACTCAAAATTCACTAGTTGTTTGTGGATATTATCAATTATGAATTTATCGAAGCTGATATAGACTGACTGAATGGATTCTGATTGACAAAATGACAACAAAAATCCTAACATGACATCGACCACATTCTTGTCATTATCTAGACCTAAAATATGAGTTAGTAGGGAATAGACCCATTGGACTTCAATAGCCATGACACTAACACTCATTAGCAAGGATAGATCTTTGGAAAGATGCTCTGGTTTGACAATCGTTTGTAAGAACAAGTCTTTGACTTCTAATGGACACTCCCTATAAATCATAATCAACTTTTCTTCCTTGAACGATTTAGACTCTGCCGAAAATAACTCTGGTATTCCCATGGCACCTCGAATTGACATACTCTCTACGCTACACAGGACCTCAGACCCCTATTTATTTACAACAACTTTCCCTGCCTGTGAATATTTCTCTGTGCACCAACCTTTGAATTTGGGGAAAGGGAAGGCGACTTCGACAGCGTGAGGGACTATAGTGGCCTGAACTTCTTCAAGGAAGGGTATTTTCTTCCTCGCATTATCAAATAGATTATATTTGGACACAGAGATGGGCGAAATGGTAATTTCAGTGTCTAAAACATCTAAATCTCAGTCAATTAGGGATTCTTCATTTGACACGGGTTCTTATTTTGTTACTAACATTATGACAGGGTCCATGGTGGCGATGAAAAATACATGTAAATGAGAAGAAGAGGCATGAGCTTGGCATCCTATCTAGCTTCAGTTTGAATGGAGTGGTCGTGCCAATGTTTCGTTGTTCCAGTATTTGAAAAATAATAAAATAACGACAAGCACCTTTTTATATACTTTCCCGATTTTGGGGGCGCGAGGAAGTGGTTTGGAGCAAACCGCTTCTCACCTCGAAATGCATCTGTGACCCGTCATGTCCCATCAACTCAAAAACCACCAGATCTAGCCTCCTCCCCTCATATTTGGCCATGTCCTCCAGTTTATCATGCCTCCACATCAATTTAGCACCTCGCTAAATCTCGAAAGCTCAATTTCGCACATAAGTGTTTTATGGTGATAACAATGTGGACTTCCATGGTGGAAGGTCCATAGTGGTAGGTCCATGGTGGTGGGTCGGTGGTGAGGTGGAATAACACCATGGTGGGGTGATGGATCATGGTATAGACTAATACCATAAGTGGTATTGCATGGTTCGATAAGTGGTTTTGCAAAATTTGCTAGGGATGTGAAACCAATGGGGAAGTGCCACGAATACCTGGGTGGTTTGTGGTATCACATTGTGGAGGGTCATCAACACTTTATCATTTTTATGATATGAAATAGTTGTGGGTCATCAATCATCTAATCGTCTCCACCATTAGATCTTGGATCATGCAAGTTGTTTTCACCTGAGGAAAAGGCGAGCAAGATAATTTTCCCATTCTTGCAACTAATGAATGGATGCCAAGTGGAAGTTTGGAAAGGGAGATGGGACCCTACGAAAGAATGGGCCAATGTGGTGATTCCATGTGGCAGCCACCATTTTATTATTTATAAAATTCAATAAAGGTAAATTAGGATAAAGAAGAATAAGAAAAAGGAGAGAGAGAGAGAAGGAAGAGGGAGGTGAAGGCTGACAGGGTAGGGCCATGGTGGCCAAGAGGGTGACATGGCATCACTTTAGGGTGCCATGTGGACCCAGAACACCACATCAACAACCATTTCAACAAATATGCCACATAGGAAAAAATTTCCTATAGTCTAAAATAAAACCAAGTCTAGAGACAACATCATATTTTGGCCATAGAAGGAGCATAATAACTCAAAACAAAATAAGATTATATGGGTTTTGTTTGTAGTTTTAGGGGCTACAAAAATTCTAGAGATGGCCACTGACCAATTATGCTCTGATTTTCTAGAAAATGTAAATTACATGTTTTTAATGATTGAGGTCAAGCTTAGTGATAAGAGAATAGTTACTGATAAAACTTGTATAAAATGTCATAAATGAAGCATGAAAATATTGTTTGAATGGATTGGGTGGATTCCAAGTATTTTGGAGTGGAGATGGAAAAATAGAGGAAAATCCACTATTATGGGCCACGTTTGGGGGATTTTTGGGATTTTTGAAGGAGGAAGAGGGTCCCCAAATGGAAAATATAGGAAACTTTGTTTACTTGAAATTTTGTATACTCATAAAGCCAGACAAATTTGGCTTAGTGAAGTTTTTCCATAAGTGCATAGTTTGGAAAAAGGGTTGAAAAGGACAAAGTTTCCATTTCCAGATTGTTGCAACTTTTGACTATAACATCAAATTGATAATATGAGAGTTGTTATGAATTTCCTTTCATCATTATTATCTATGTCTCACACAAAAGTTTCCATGGTTCATGACAAATTTACTTCTACAAGTGACAAAAGTTGGTGTTTGGGATTAATTACACCAAAATGCAAAGTGTACAAAAGGGGTAAATTAGCAATATTCAGATGACTATAATTTTTTTCTCAGAGCTTGGAATTGAGAAAGAAAGTAGTCGCTGGAAACATCTTGAATAGGATAATCCATATATGAAACCAATGTTGTGAATTGAGTAGTAACATTCCTAGGTAATTAGAAGGAAGATGATTGTTGGGATTGAAGAGAAGGTTTAGGATAGATTTTATATATGTGGAAGATGCAAGGTAAATTTATAAGCATGAAGAAAAAGGGTTGAGGCATTTCTTCAGAAAGAGCATGTGATTTCTTTAGGAATCTGCAAGGATCAGACATCTTGGTGCAGTGGGCAATATGGAAGATCTCCAATGAAATTTTAAGGTGGGAAAATAATGCTAGATGAAATTTGTGCATATCATATGTGGATGATGAGTTAAAAACACCATCTATAATTCATGATATTGCATGTGCAGTAGGTACACATAGAGGTGAAAAGCATGGGAACATGAAGAGTGGTTTCAAAATAATATAAAAAAGTTTTAACTTTGTATCAAGGATGAGAAAAGATAGTTAAAGGGAGAACATTATGTCAAGGCTTATTCAAAAGATGATCAAAGGCCAAGAATTAACAACATTAAGATATGAATCCAGGTGAAACCATGAGGGTTGGGGAATCCAAAAATCTAGTGTTCCAATAAACAAGGCCATGATGCATATATGGAGGTAAGGTGCACTGTCTCCAGGAATTATTCTATGAATAATGAGAGTAGTACATCCACTGTGTTAGAGTGATCAATGGAAACATGGTGCAAGAGTAAATCACTTAGTCGATGAGAGAGTGAAAATTCCATTATGTACATATTTTTTCTAGATGGGTGCAATTAGACTCCAATGAGAGGTAATCCATAAAAATTAATTGGATTCTAGAAAGGGATAAATTCCATTAATAGTTTAGATACATGGAAAAAAGGATCATAAGTAGATGCCAAGATAGTTGGAGTATATTTCATCACTCAAAGAACTATGAAAACAATGAAAGGGAATTGTTGATGTGTATAGAGAATGCAAAGTACATTTGAAGGGTATTGAGTGTATTTACAAGGAAGAATAGGATGCAAAGTCAAGAAGAACACAAATAAGGAAGTGGTCTTCAGAAAGGAAATGCTTAAGAAGACACATGAGGAAGAAAATGGTTCTATGCTTAACATGGTATGCAAAAGATATGGAACATAAAAAGAACTATCTCAATTGTGCAAGGAATTTCTTGGAAAATGATACAATGTTGGAAGTTCCAATTTAGTTTGAAATAGGTTGTAAAGTAAAGTTGACCCCTCCAAGATGGTCTCTATGAAGACAAAAAGAAGAGGAGGACATATATGCCGAATTATTGTATGCTGGAAAATTGACTAAGGAAGTCAATATTGAGACCCAATTGGCTAAGAAGGGAGACGAGAATAGTGCAAGAACCACAAGTGCTAAAGTGTTTAGATAGGGAAAAGTTGAATCAATTTGGTCCATAAAGTTAATAGATGTTGAATATTCAGAGTCAATAAGATAGATTGGCAGGAAATGCAAGTCAACGAAGTTGGGCTTAGCTAGAAGATGTTTAGCAAGAAGAACATGGCAGCCAAGAGATACAAGATTTCAACAAAAATCATATACAACATAAATAAATAATTAAAGCTGAAAAAAAATGCATTGAAGTGCATAGGGGAAAATGAGGAACATACTTGTGAATATGTCTTGAAGTTTCATGCTAATAATGGTGAACAACTGAAAATATTTAGGTGCAACAAGGAGTTGCATGTTGAGATAGTCCCATGAGGAGGGAGTGTATAAAGACTTTGTTGGAAGGTCAGAGCCATAATTTGAGGATCACTGAGAGCTAAACAATGGATTGTAGAGGTCTCTCTCTCTCTCTCTCTCTCTCTCTCTCTCTCTCTCTCTTATATATATATATATATATATATATATATATATATATATATATATATATATATATATATATGCCAAAGAATCATGGATTACATTTTAAAAACATGCATGTGTGAAAGGATACACATGTTGAACAAATTAACAAGTATGACTCTCATATGAGTCATGTGCAAAATGCGAAATAGGATCCTAGAAAGAACTCGATCATACTGGGAATTATAGATTGTGCAGAGGAATTGAAGGAAGGATTGGAGTTGTTGAGGAGACAACTATCAATGGTAACAACCTAGTGCAGAGGAGAAAGATAAATAAACTGCCTCTATTATCAAAGTGCACAGTTAAAGTAGTTTCCAATAGGGAATATTGGAAAAAGTGCCTAATGGATGAGAGCGATTTGACTAGAAAAGGTTTAGATCAAGAATCATTGGTGCACATATGAGAAGAATGGAAGAGCATATAACAATAAGGATCTATAGGAATTCAAGGAAAACCATCTACAACCACAAAAATAAATAAATAAGGCTGAAATAGATATGCATTGGAGTGCATAATGGAAGTGATGCATGATTTATATAATAAATCTAGAATGCATGTGCATGGAGTATGCATGATGAGATTGAATGATTAATTCACATTGATGTGCATTTGTGAGTGTGGACATGACTGAACATGCATATGGCATGATTATAGACTAAGAGAAGTTTGTTGATATATATATATATATATATATGTGTGTGTGTGTGTGTGTGTGTGTGTGTGTGTGTGTGTGTGTGTGTGTGTGTGTGTGTGAAATAACACAAATATGATATTTGAATGTGACTAATGATGGATTGTGTATCTAGGAAAATTGTTTATAGCATGGTTGAAGATGTTGATGATACTGTGACATTTGAAAACCATCCGTATGAAAAAAAAATGGATATGGTAAGATGTTGATACAGAGGTTAATAAAGGGATCGTGCAAGCTGCCACAAGAATATTAGTTGGTCAGGTAGCATCACGTAAATTGATAAAATCCATGCAGGGATCCATTCAATTGCTTATTATGCATAAATGCTAAAGGGAATTGAGGCCATAATTCCCTCATTCAAATTTTAATATTTGAATTGGTGTGTAAAGATCTTGAATATACAAACCTTATTTATGATTGAATACATTTATGTCAAATTTAATTTCATATTATGTTATATTGGTTATGATATCATAACTAAGTCGGGTAAGGGGACATACCTCTGTTGTAGCAGTGAATTTCATTAGGGATGGCCATGTATGAGGCCATGATGTCATTGGAAATGGAAGGGACATAGTGTCATAAAAGTTCTTAATGGTATTCCCATTTATAACTGATGGTTGGACTATAACCTCTTTGCCAACATGAGAGAGCACTAAGAGAATCCTATTCCTAGTGTTGTGTATGGGTTCAAGAGGAGGGTATCCAAATAATTGGACAAGTAAATGGGGAAGAGTTTGTATAATTTGTTGAGGTGTTGCCCAGACCTTCCAACTCACATGATGGAATACATGAAATAAATATGTGGTATTCTAGATTTGATGCAAGGATGCATTGTGTAAATGTTTCCATGGTTATTGGCACATTAGATTCATTTGTTGGTAAAGTTTAATTGCATTGTGAAAAGATTGTTGTGTTGATAATGCATGTGCAATGAATGATAGTTTCATTATAGATAATATGGTTAATGTTTGAATTCCATATTTAATGTGAAAAATGGACGAAAATGATTGAATTGTTGGTAAGATACAATTATGAGATCACTTCATGAGTTGTTATAAATATGCATGAATGCTAACAATTTGTTTGGATGAGTGAAAATTGAGAACATTGAAGGGAGAATGGTCTTGGATATGGAAGGGATGTAATCCATAAATAAAAATGATGCATGATATTGCGAGAGACAAACATAATGCGTAGAAAACTCATGTATGGAAATTTTATTTCTTGTATAAAACAAATATAAGAAATTAATAATTGCAAATGGTTATGATATGAGAACAATTTGTTTGGCTGCATGGAAATTGAGAAAATTTCAAGGAGAATGGTCTTGGATATGGCATCGATGTAATCCCATAAGAAAGACTGATATTTATAGCTGCAAGAGACAAACATAATGAGTAGAAAACTGATGCTTGGGAAATTATGTTTTCCTATATAAAATAGATTTGAAAAATAATTATAATTGAAAACAGTATGATGATGTCTCATATTGGTTGTATGCATATGATGTAGATGAGATTATTTCCACATTTTATAGGGTTCTAGTGGAATACTGGTGGTAAGTTGGAATTCGTTTGTGCAAGAACACCTTGGAAAATGATGGATTGCTTGAGGAATTGTATAACAATGAAAGGGATGCATGAGCCTATAGGGTGAGTAAAGAAAGGAAGAAAAACTTTAGAAGAGAAGAGAAGTGAATATTAAAGTCCAGTGGACATGTTAGCAGTTGTGTAGAGTTTTTGAAGACAGAATAAACAAGTTGTTAGGCTTTCAGAACAACTAGATTGTCAAACCTGAAGAGTGAAATCTCATGAGGGAGTTTTTTTGTCTAAGAACCTGGTCATCAATCCTGAAGAGTGAACTCATATGTGCAAGTTGCACTGGAGTAAAAATATTTCTTATGTTTTTTCTTTTCCTGGTAGTTTTACTTGCCACAATTCCCTTGAGATCCCAATAAGAGAGATTCTCGGTCACTTGTGCCAGAAAAACTGGTTACAATAGTGTAGCCCGATGGAGTGAGAGTAGGGAAGGGGGCACATTAGGAATGGTACAACCCAATGGATTGATAATAGTGAATGGGTACATTCCTTGGGTTGGGCTGGTGTATGGAAGAGAGCTAGTGGAAATAGAGATAGTTGTAAGGGAATGCCAATGAATAATGTATCTATGTTCTAGGGCCAAAGCACTTATGTATTTATGGATTTTGGGGATGGAGTGCCTATGTATTTATATTTAGGTTAGAATGTCTATGTAATATTAGGTTGGAGAACCTATATGTTGATTAAAGGCTGAAGATCCTGACATTGTAATTGTATGAACACTGTATGGTGTTGTGCACTAAGGACAATGAAAAAATAAGGGGGAGGGGAATGTAACATCTCCAATTTTATTTCCTGCAAATTATAATGTAACGGTATAAATGTGAATTAGGCTATTGAGCCAATATGTTAGGGTGAATATCTCGTATTGATTAAAATGGTCTAGGGCCAAACTATACATTATGTACATTGAAATGATTAATAAAAGTAGTAACCCCTAGATGTGATACAAGTGGGATGAAAATGATAGGGGGCTATGATTCAACAAGAAAGAGTGTTGGATTTACTTCACACACACCTAGCATTTCTTTTTCCTAAATTTTTTATTTGTTTATTATTCTTAATTATTCATTATCCAGTCTCCTATATTTTAGGAGAGAATATTCCACCTGGAGAATATTCTCTTTTAGTTCACACTTCAGTTTGACTAGTTGAGTTGAGTTTAGATGTTACATTGGGATCATCACCATGCAACATTGGGATCATCACCATGATAATTAGACCTTGCATTGGTATCATCACCAAAGTGGTGCATTAGCCTTGATTCCTTGAGTTAACTCCTCACTATTTTATGTTCAGTCAGTTAACTGAAGACTAGTTGACTAGTTAACTCAACCTGGTGGCAGTTCACTCCCGTAATTGCCTGAGAGACTAGTATAGGTGGCATTTCACTCCCGTAACTATTGGTGTGTGTCTAGATCACTCTAGAACACCACTATGGAAACTTGGTTCACCTCAAGTCAAACTCATTGAGTTATACAGAGTATATCATGTGTAAATTATTCATTATTCATTACGGTTAATGAGAATTCTTTCCATTCTTTCTCTCCTTCTTCTTCTTTTTCCAATTCTCTCAGCAAATTTTTGTATCATTTTTTAGATATATATATTATGTGCATATCAACACATTTACATGGTATCAAAGATGATGGACTACTAAGCAAAAGCTACACGAAAATGCTTTGCAAGTACAAAAGATCGAAGACAGCGAAATATGGAATTCCAAAAAGAATTCATTCTTACACCTTACAACTATTTTGCATGGAAGGAGAAAATAGCCATACACCTCTGATCCAGAGGGTTGTATAGGTTAACCATGAATACATATACAGAACCAACATCAGCCATAGAAAAATCCAAGTACTTAGATCGCATGGATGAGGCACTCAGAACAATTTGCAGTCTTATTTCTCCCGATCTCCTTTTTCATATATCTTTCTGTAAGAATCCTAATGAAGCCTGGGCCATCTTGGAAGGGATATTTGGCAAACATGATGAGATGAGGGGACACATTATGGAGGTGGAGCTGCTCACATTGGATCCAAAAAGCTTCGAGAATATCCAAGATTTCTTTACAAAATTCAAGGATTTACTGTAGCAACTCAAAGCTTGTGGGGTTGATAAATCGAAGGAGGAGAAACAAATGGTTCTCACCATTCTCTCCAAGCTTGGTATTGAATTATTAGTATTCGTATCCACATTCCATATTGTCAGATTCACCTCTCGAGTCACCTGGAAGATGCCTTCTCTTGAGGACTTTATCGAATCCCTGACACAAGAGCAAACCAAGCTCATCAACATGGGCACAATAAAAGGCCCAAGGGAGCATGCACTCACTGTGCATGATGGCAGCCACAAATATTAGAAATCTAAAGATAAAGATAAGTGGAAAGCTCATGCACATATGAAGAAGGAAGGGTACACCAAACCCTTCACCGATGCCTCTTGATCCAAAGGAGAAAAGGGAAGAAAAGGAGAGAAATGCACATACTGTCACAAAGGATTCCATTTGGAATCTGCATGCATGCTAAAAAAATATATATCTGATGTCTTAGATATTTCATCAAAACAACCTTGGAGATCGCATCCCCATGGGTGAAAAGAAGAAGAAGCTAGAAGATCCAAATTCCAAGAAAGGCAATTCTAGCCATGCCTTGATTGCAATCAACTCCTCTCCCAATGCTTGGATCGTAGATTCATGAGCATCACATCACATGGCTGCCTCAAAAGCATTATATTCTTCTTTAGATTCATGCAAAGGTCCTCCTATTCTGATGGGGGACAACTCTTCTGTCAAAGTCACCGGCAAAGGAAGGATTGAACTCACCAACGGAAGCTTCGAGAATGTGTTGCATGTTCCCAAGCTTTCTGTCAACCTTCTCTCTGTGTATCAAATGATGAATTCCGACACCAGAAAGAAAGTCGTATTCACACCAAATGTCATCGACATATACGACATAAAAACCAACTCCAAGGTTGCTATTGGTGAGGTAAATCATCAGTCTAGATTGTATACATTTTCTGAATTCATTGAACTGATTCTGTTTTACTGCTTACTCATGCAGATGAAAGTAGTAGGATATGGAAAAAAAGGTTTGGACATTTGAATTTCAGATACATGCAACAAATTAGCAAGGACAGATTAGTCGATGGTCTACCAGACATCCATTTCTCCAAGGGAGTATGTGAGGGATGTGTTCTCAAAAAATGCCCTTAAGAGAAATTCGTCAAAGGAAAGTCTCAACGAGCTTTCGCACCTTTATATCTGATCCATAGTGACCTCATGGGTCCTTTTCTGCATCCATCGATCAACAAAGCGAGATTTTTTCTCATTTTTTTTTATGATTTCTCATGTTTTACTTGGATCTACTTTCTCAGGAAAAAATCCAAGGTCTTTCAACACCTCAAAGACTTTAAAGCTTTGGTTGAGACACAGTCCAGAAAGAAGATCAAATTCCTCTGAACTGATAATGGGGGAGAGTATGTGAATCATGATATCCGCAATCTTTTCCATGAGGCAGGGATTCAATTGCATCATACAGTTCCCTACACTTCGCAACAAAATGGAGTTGTCGAGTGGAAAAACAGATCTCTAAAGGAGATGGCATCTTGCATATTGCATGCAAAGTCACTACCATAGAGACTATGGGCCAAAGAACTTAACTGTGAAACATACATCCAAAATAGATCTCCTCATAGATCTGTCAAGGATAAGACCCCCTATGAGGCTTGGAGCAGCTTCAAACCGGAAGTGGCCCACTTTCACATTTTTGGTTCACATGCATGGGCCCGGATTCCCTCTGAAAAGAGGAAGGCACTTGATCTGTAGAGCACTGAGTGCATTTTTTTTGGATACCCAGATGGTGTGAAGGGATATCGACTTATTCATCTTTCCTCGAACCAACTCATCATTGAGCGTAGTGTCCAATTCGAGGAAAGTGTCTTGCATGTACCTCACCAGTCACATGCAAACACCTTCACTCTTCCACCTGTTCGAGATGATGAGAATGCACATGTTAACTCTTCTTCAGATGAGAGTTATGATTTAGAGGACTCAAATGATTTAGATTCAGAGTCAGTACAGTTAGATGCAGAGTCAGAGCATCCATATGCAGTCCCAGAGCCAGAGCTAAGGCCCAAGTGGGCACAGACTACTCTTTAGGATGCAAGGGATCTCATTGGTGATCCATACGATACTAGGAGGACTCGATCTGATTTTGAGGAGCCTCCTATTACACTCACTACCACTGAACCATTGCCATCCAGGCATCTTTTCTTGGTTCAGTCTTCAGATCCACAGTCTTATGGCGAGGTTGTTGTAAATCCCTTTTGGGAATCCGCCATGCAGGAGGAGTACAACTCCCTCCTCGAGAACTATTCTTGGGATCTGGTTCCCCTTCGTTCTTGGAGGAAACTTGTCATATGAAGATGGGTCTACAGGACCAAGAGCGCAACAGATGGAAAAATCAACAGATACAAAGCTAGGCTTGTTGCCAAAGGCTTTTAGCAGGTTCATGATATTGACTATGATGAGACCTTCGCTCCAGTAACAAAGATGGATTCCATACGATTGGCACTTGCCATTGTGGTAGCCAAGGGATGGGAAGTCCATCAGATGGACGTGAAGAATGCATTTCTTCATGGTGATCTCTCTGAGGAGATCTACATGGAGCAGCCCTAGGGATTTATCCAGGACTCATCTTTGGTCTGTCGACTGAAGAATTCACTTTATGGACTCAAGCATGCTCCAAGGGCATGGTATGCCAAGATGGACTCCTACCTGTTGTCACAGAACTTTGTACGTTGTAAATCAGACCCGAATTTATACATGCTCAGGACGACTGATTCACTTCTACTTTTAGTTATGTACGTCAATGATCTGTTGATCACTGGTTGCTCGACTTCAGCGATTGCTGCAGTCAAGAGGATTCTTCATGACAGGTTTTTGATGATGGACATGGGTCTGCTACACTTGTTCCTTGGACTTGAGATCAATCAGGATGCATCAGGCATCAAACTGTCTCAAGTTAAGTATGCACGAGATCTCCTTGAGAGATTTCACATGATAGATTGCAAGTCTGCTCTGACTCCTTTCCTATCAGGAGTCAAACTTGAGGATGACGGGGAGACTCCATTAGTTGACAACACACTATACAGACAACTAGTGGGGAGCTTATTATATCTCACACACTCCAGAATAGACCTCTCATATGCAATTGGCGCAGTTTCCAGGTTCATGCAGGAGCTGCATGAGCTACATTGGAAAGCTACAAAGCGTATCCTTCGATACATACATGGCACCATCACCTTTGGGATTCATTATGTAGCAGACTCTACATTAGATCTCATTGGTTTTACTGATTCTGACTGGGTTGGCAATAGCATTGATCGCAAGTCCACATCTGGTTACTCACTCAGTCTTGGTTCCAGGCCTATCTATTGGTCGAGAAAGAAGTAAGTTCTCATTGCTCTATCTTCAGCTGAGGCAGAGTATAGAGGGGTAGTTAACATAACCATTCAGGCCATGTGGCTACAACATTTTCTCACTGAGTTGGGCATTCAGTTTCATCGACCGATCATCATCTGGTGTGACAACTAGAGTATTCTGAAGTTCTATAGAGATCCAATTCAGAGGCAACAAACAAAGCACATCAAGATCCACATGCACTACATCCGAGACTTAGTACACGAGGGGATCATCGACTTACAGTTCTGTCCTTCAACATAATAGATGACAGATATTTTCACCAAGACCTTCACTGAGCATAAATTCCATTCTCTGCGAGGTCATCTTGGAGTGAAGGACACAGTTTCCTAGCAATTGTAGTTCTTCATTTTTTACATACATTGTACCGTGAAGGGG
>ML782350.1:265830-282614 GCA_009831015.1 Picea engelmannii | reverse complement strand
ACCCAATCTTTATTTTCACCATAGTGATGTTCAGGGGGGGTGTTGGAGTTACTTCACACACACCTAGGATTTCTTTTTCCTAAGGTTTTTATTTGTTTATTAGTCATAATTAGTCATTATCTAGTCTCCTATATTTTAGGAGAAAATATTCCACCTTGATAATATTCTCTTTCAGTTCACACTTCAGTTTGACTAGTTGAGTTGAGTTTAGATGTTGCATTGGGATCATCACCATGCAACATTTGGATCATCACCATACTAATTTGACCTTGCCTTGGTATCATCACCAAAGTGGCACATTAGCCTTGATCCCTTGAGTTAACTCCTCACTAATTTATGTTCAGTCAATTAATTGAACACTAGTTGACTAGTTAACTCAACTAGGTGGCAGTTCACTCCCGTAACTGCCTGAGAGACTAGAATAGGTGGCAGTTCACTACCGTAACTGTTGGTGTGTGTCCAGATCACTCTAGACCACCACTATGGTGACTTGGTTCACCTCAATTCGAACTCATTGAGTTATACAAAGTATATCATGTGTAAATTATTCATTATTCATTACGGTTAATAAGAATTCTTTCCATTCTTTCTCTCCTTCTTCTTCTTTTTCCAATTCTCTCTGCAAATGTGTGTATCATTGTTTAGCTAGATCTATTCTATGCAGGTCAACACATTTACAAAGAGGGGTGCAAGGGGGGAAATATTCATGGATATTAATCCAACCCACATTCCTAAAATTATTATCATTGTGTATAACCTTATATTTGTTGTTGAGTGTTCCCAAGGCCAATTATTAAACTCATGTAAGAGGGCAGGTGTGAGGAGTCACAATCCATAGTTGTTGGGAGCATGGGGCTTAAGTACAATCATCTTTGGGAAGAGTGAGAGTCAAGAAATAAATGAAGAAGAAGGGAAATTTGTATGGGAAAGAGGATAGTTTTTACATGCATATTTTGGACAACGAGAGGGGAGTTGAGTGCTGGGAAGAGAACCAACCATGGTGTGCTTGAAGGAAACCAATGTTTGGTTTTGTTTTATGATGGAAATGTCACTCGTGTTCATGTAAAATGGGTTTCACATCTATAGTGCATTTTACTATTAAGGAAATGGTTCAAGAGCCTTGTTAAGTCTTCTATGAACACTTCTAGAGAAACTGAGAGTTCATAGAGTCCCCAAATGATAGATTCTTTGGCCAACTGAATGTAATGGAAACCATGATAAACTAATGGTATAGGCCGATGGAATGAGACTAGTGAAAGGGGTACATTCCTTGGGTTGTGCAGGTTGTGGGGAAGAGAGTTGGTGGGTTGGAACTATTGTTGGGGTAGGAAATGAGTTTAGGGTTGTTGAATGTGGAGAATGTAGATCCAAGAGAGCTATATCTCCTTGTGGGATCATAACCTCAACTCAGGGATGGCCTGTTGTTGTAATGATCCCAAGCCAATTTTTTGCTTGGAATCACTAACTACCATTGATGTATTTGATGTACAGGTGGCTATTGAAGTTGTTCCGGTTATTTAATGGTGTTTATAAAAGATTCATCCAATACATGTAATATCATAACATACTCAAGATATAGAAAACACAAGCATATATTTGACCTTTATTATAAGAAGCATGAATCAGATACAACAGAGAGCAGATATGGAATAATCCTTAGATGGCCCCAATAGATAATAGATATGAGCTACTACAAAATGCTCCTGCTAATACAAAAGTTTCCTCCAAAGGCTGGATAAGAAGTGAAGACCAATACAAGTAGATCTGAGCCGTATGGGTACCAAACTCCTCAAGCTGGAAGATGCCACGCTCTAGTAGAAGGTTGAAACCCTCAATAATTCAGCCCAACTGAAGGAAGACTCCAAATGAGCCCAAACTCTACCAACTGATAGATCAGGGTGATAAGATCCCCCTCCTGAAGTCTCAGGCCGAAATGCTAAGGCTAACCCCTCCAAACGTTGAATCCTCTAATGAAACTGTTCCCTCCTAGATGCTTGGAACCCTAGATAACTTGGCCCTAATGAAGAAGGCATTTAAATTCTCTAAAACTCTCAAGGAATATAGATTGGGCTATGGAAACCCCGTAGGAGAAGTTTCAGGTCCAGATTCTAGGTAGAACTCTCTAGATCTGAGAAATATTGAATCACAAGACGTCCTCCTTGCCTGAAAACTGTCCCAAACTGTAGTTGTAGATCTGATGATGATAACTCTTCAAGGAAGCCCTCAAAGTGATGGTTGAGACCCTACAAGTAAAACCCAAGTGTAAGAATGCCCAAAGAATCTCCTGATCAGCTGGATCGAACTCTCCTCTAGATAATGATGCACCCTTGCTGGAAACTCCTGAATAGTATGACCTTGCTGCTTTTCTGAATCTATTGATGGATATGTGATGAGTGTACAATGGTGTGGGTGGAGTCTTTCATCCCTGAGACCAAGCTTGGAACAAGGAGAGTGGGTCTTTCACCACTGAGTTTCTCACAAGGGTTTGTAACAACAAAACCCCCAAACTGTATGCTCAAGAGCAATAACAAGGAAATACCAAAATCCAGAATGAATCATAGTTGCACCCCAACCTTCTATTTATACTTTTTCTTCTATTTCTTTGTTGAGTTAGATTAAATCCCAGGGTTAACTCTTCCAACGCTTCTATTCTTTCATTGAGTTATCTCTTACTCCTTTTTACCTTTTTCTCAAGTCAACTTAAGAATATAACCTTAGCCTAGTTGACCTTTCCCCTTAGTGTGAAACTATGGCCTAGTGGGGATGCCTAGGCCACTGAGTCTCCTCAATACCTCTTCATCAAGAGGTGGGGGACATTACAGTCTCCCCTGCTAGAAATTGCTTGTCCTCAAGCAATTCCAAACCTATTTCTCTCACCACTTGTTCATTTTCCCATGTGGCATCTTCAATGGGTTGATCCTTCCATCTGATCAGGTACTCCTTGATGCTTCTGTTCCCGAGCCTCTTTTCTCAGACCTCCAATATCTCCTCTGGAATCAAAACAAGTTGTCCTTCTTCATCCATGGGAGGTAGTACCTCAATGGGTGTGATGTGTTATCCTATGGCTTTCTTAAGGCAGGAGACATGGAAGACATTGTGTATTCTGCTGCCCCATGGAAGATCTAGCTCATAAGCTACGACCCCTATCTTCCTGCTGACTCTGTAGGGCCCAAAGAAACGTGGTTGTAGCTTCTCTACTCCACTTATTTTTATGGAAGCCTGCCTATATGATTGGAGCCTTAGATAGACTAAGTCACCAACCTCAAAAGTACGATCAACTCTGTGCTTGTCTGCTTGGACCTTTTTCTGGTTTTGTGCTCTTTGTAGATGATCCTTTAGCTCCCTGAGAATGTCTTGGCTCTGCTGTATCCAATCCTTCACCATGGGCGCCCGGATGTCACCGAAAGCAATCTCCACAAAAGATAAAGGATCATAGCTATACAAGGCCCTGAACGGTGACATGCCTATGGACGTATGTTGGGTGGTGTTGTAGCAATACTCTAACAAGTGCAACCATCTGGCCCATGATTTTTGTTGCCCTGCCACATAATTTCTGAGGTAGCCTTCCACCCACTTGTTGACTATCTCGGTATGTCCATCCGTCTGAGGATGATAGCTGGTACTAGGGGTCAAGGCCATACCAACCAATCTGAATAAATTCTGCCAAAATGTACTCATGAACCTGCTATCCCTGTCACTGAGAATGGTCTTGGGTAGGTCGTGCAACCTGAAAATCTCCCTAAAAAACAATTCGGCGACCTGTGCTACACTGGAGTCGGTAGCTATGGTGAAGAAGTGTGCAAACTTCGTCAACCTGTCCACTACTACAAAAATGCAGTCCTTCCCTTGCGTCATTGGCAACCTGGTGATGAAATCCATGGATATGCTTTCCCACTTGTGCTCCAGAATGGGTAAGGGTTGCAGTAGTCATGTTGGGTGCATGTGCTCATCCTTGTTTTCCTGACATGTAGTACACTCTTTGATGTGCTTTATCACATCTTCCTTGAGGCCCTTCCATGAGAACCTCTCCCTTACCTGCCTGTACGTCTTGTTGATCCCCTGGTGTCCCGCCATGGGTAGTCATGGTGCACCTGCAAAACCTTGGCCTTGAAGGCCGATCCAGGAACCAAAAAGATTCATTCCTTGTAGCAGATGAGGTCATTTATAACCCTGAAATTATCATCTTGTACCTGCCCATCCAATAGCTGACACACGAACTGATCCTTTTCATACTCCATCACCAGATGGTCTTTCCAGTCAACTGATACACCTGTCATGGCAAAGATGGATGGCCTCCTGGATAATGCATCAACCACCACATTGTTCTTCCCTTTGACAAATTCAATGTCAAGGTCGTAGGCCTGTATTCTGCTTACCCATTTCTGTTGTCTCTCAGTCAAGTCCTTCTGCTCCAATAGGTATTTGAGACTGTTATGATCTGACTTGACCACAAACTGTGCACCTACCAAGTATTGTTAGAATTTGGCTAGTGCATGCATGATAAACAACATTTATTTGTCATAAATGATATAGAGTAGCTCGGGACCCCTGAATTTCTGACTCTCATAGGCAAGAGGATGCCTCTTCTGCATCAGTACGACCCCTATCCCTTCTCCTAAGGCATCACATTCCAAGATAAAAGGTAGGCTGAAATTTGGAAGGGCCAGGACTGGGCACGTACTCATTACCTTCTTCATCTTGTCCATCGTCATTTGAGCCTCCTCATTCCACTTGAAGGCTCCTTTCTTAGTCAAATCAGTCAAGGGTGCACATAGCTAAGAAAATCCCTTGACAAATTTCCTGTAGTACGTGCACATGCCCATAAATCCTCTCAATTCTGTGAGTGTCTTAGGAGTAGGCCATTCCATGATGGCTTGTATTTTCTCCTGATGTACCTATACCCCTTTTGCTCCAATGATGTGCCCCAAGTAAAGCACCTCTGTCATCCCAAACTCACATTTGGACTCCTTAGCATATAGTGATTGTTCCTCCATAATTGAAAAAATCTAATCCACATGTCTGAGATGCTCCTCCCACGTCTTGCTGTAAATGAGCAAGTCATAAAAAAATATGAACAAGTGCTTCCTCAACTGCCTGTTTAACACATGGTTCATACAAGATTGGAACATAGCTGGGGTATTGGTTAACCCAAAGGGCATCACCAAAAACTCATAGTGGTCGTAATGACATCTGAAAGATGTTTTTGAGATGTCCTCCTCCCTCATCTTGATCTGATGATAGCCAGAATGAAGGTCAATCTTTGTGAAGTAGACAACTCCATGCAACTCGTCTAGCAACTCATCAATCCTTGATATCGGGTACCTATTTTTGATGGTCTTTTTATTCAAGGAACTGAAGTCAATGCACATCCTCATAGTGCCATCTTTCTTCTTCACCAGCACTACTGAAGAAGCAAAAGGGCTAGTGCTTGGTCTGATGTGCCCCATGTCCAAAATTTCCTTGATGGCCTTCTCTATCTCATCTTTGTACTTCTTGGGATGTCTGTGTGGTGTGGTAATGACTGGTTTGGATCCTTCCTATAGCTCAATAATGTGCTCAAACCCCCTATCCGGTGGTACCCCTGGGGGAATCGGTCCAAACACCTTGTGGTGCTTGTCAAGGATTTATTTGATCTCTGGGGTGTAGTGAACCTTTCCCTACTCATCCACACGTGTTGAAATCCTACATTCTGCTGCGTACACTATCTCGTCTCTTTGGAAGATGGCCTCCATCCTCTTGGCTATGACCACCTTTGTAGCATTCCCTGTCATGCCTTGGAGCACTATCTTTCGTCCACCCTCCTCTATGAATGACATCTCCATGGTCTTGTAGTTGGTGGTGATAGGCCCCAACGTGCTTAGCCATTGAACACCAAGGATGATATTGGTATCCGGAAGGTCCATAACATAGACGTCCCATACCAGCTCGTGCCTACCCAAGGTAAGCTTCATGCTAGGGATGTATTTGTCACAAGGCATAGTGCTTCCACCTGCTACCTCCACCTTGAACCCTTCAAACTTTAATGTGGGTATGTGCCTCCTTTTCAGCAATGTTGAATCAATGAAGTTATGAGAGGCTCCCCCATCAATCAGAACCGATACCTTCTATCCCTGCAGGACTCCCCTCATTCGGAAGGTGTTATACTTGGGCACTCCACTGATAGATGCTAAGGTAGCCATACAGTCCTGTCCTACTTGTCCTGTGATCTCTTCCTCTACTGCCTCAATAGTTTCGGCCTCAATGTTTTGTATTTGTCCGATCTCCTCCTCCTCCTCATTGTTAGAAGTGACCTCTATGTAGTGCACTTGACCACGGCCCATGCATTTGTGTGGTGGGTTCCATGGTTCTTTGCAAGTGAAGAAAAGTTTCTTCCTCCTCAGCTCCCTCCTGGTGTTCTCATCCATTCTACCACGACCCCTGTCAAAACCCCTTGGGTCACGTCCTCCCTAGTTCATTGGAGGCCTTTGATCTCTTCCTCCATGGTTAAGAGGTGGTATGGGTATAAATTTTGGCTTAGCAGTTGGTCCCAGATCCCTTATTTTCTAGATAACATCCTGTAGGTTGGTAGGCTTGAAAGCCTTTACCCAACCTTTCAAGGGTTCCATCAACCCCTCAGTGAAGAGCATCATGAGCCTGGTCGGGGACATATCTTGCACCATCACTGCCAACCTCTGAAATTCATCAATATATGCCTCAGTCGTACCTGTTTGCTTGAGTTGTGTGAGTTCCCGGAAATGTAGCTCAGGATCTCCCTGATCAAACCTATCAATGAGCCTCTGAGTGAATTCTGTGTAGGACACTATATGATTTTGGCCTAGTGTGGTGAGTCCATGATACCACCAATCATGAGCCTTGCCATCCAAGTACATAGTGGCAAACTTGATGGCTTCCATCTCCCTCATGGGGTTAAGTTGTAGATAAGTGTCCGTCTTTTGCACCCATGCTTGTGCTGTCATCTTGGTCGTACCATCAAAATATGGGATCTCTATCTTCCCTTCTCTTCATTCAAACTCAAAACTACTCCTATGGTTTAGCCTAGGCTTATTTCTGAACTTGAGTTGGAAATATTGATCCAGGGACATCTGCTTTTGAATCAACATATCCAACCCATAGTATTCCTTAGTACATCGTGCCATTTTCTCAATGAAATTATCCACCTCTTCCCATTGCCCATAAAGATCCCAATGTACCTCTGCACGTGCTAATCCCTCCACAGGTTTAGACGATCAAAGCTTTGATACCACTATAATGATCCCAAGCCAATTTTTTTCTTGGAATCACTAACTACCACTGATGTATTTGATGTGTAGGTGGCTATTGAAGTTGTTCCAGTTATTTAATGGTGTTTATACAAGATTCATCCAATACATGTAAGATCATAATATACTCAAGATATAGAAAACACAAGCATAGATCTGACCTTTATTATAAGAAGCATGAATCAAATACAATAGAGAGAAGATCTGGAATAATCCTCAGATGGCCCAATAGATAATAGATATGAGCTTCTACAAAATTATCCTGCCAGTACAAAAGTTGCATCCAAAGGCTGGATAAGAAGTGAAGACCAATACAAGTAGATTTGAGCCGTATGGGTACCAAACTCCTCAAGCTGGAAGATGCCACGCTCTAGTAGAAGGCTGAAACACTCAATAATTCATCCCAACTGAAGGAAGACTCCAAATGAGCCCAAACCTTGCCAACTGATAGATCAAGGTGATAAGATCCCCCTCCTGAAGTCTCAGGCTAGAATGCTAAGGCTAACCCCTCCAAATGCTGAATCCTCTAATGAAACTGCACCCTCCTAGATGCCTGGAACCCTAGATAACTCAGCCCTGATGAAGAAGGCCTCCAAATGCTCTGAAACTCTCCAGGAATATAGATCGGGCTATGGAAACCCCGCAGGAGAAGTTTCAGGTCCATATTCTAGGTAGAACTCCATAGATATGAGAAATATTGAATCACGAGACGTCTTCCTTACCTGAAAACCGTCCCAAACTGTAGCTGTAGATCTGATGATGATAACTCTTCAAGGAATCCCTCAAAGTGATGGTTGAGACCCTACAAGTAAAACCCAAGTGTCGAAATGCCCAAAGAATCTCCTGATCAGCTGGATCAAACTCTCCTCTAGATAATGATGCGTCCTTGCTGGAAACTCCTGAACAATACAACCCTGTTGCTTTTCTGAATCTATTGATGGATATGTGATGAGTGTAGAATGGTGTGGGTGGAGTCTTTCATCCCCGAGACCAAGCTTGGAACAAGGTGAGTGGGTCTTTCACCACTGAGTTGCTCACAAGAGTTTGTAACAGCAAAACCCCCAAATTATATGCTCAAGAGCAATAACAAGCAAATATCAAAATCCAGAATGAATCATAGGTGTGCCCCAACCTTCTATTTATACTTTTTCTTCTATTTCTCTATTGATTTAGATTAACTCCCAGGGTTAACTCTTCCAACACTTCTATTCTTTCATTGAGTTATCTTTTACTCCTTTTTACCTTTTCCTCAAGTCAACTTAAGAATATAACCTTAGCCTAGTTGACCTTTCCCCTTAGTGTGAGACTATGGCTTAGTGGGGATGCCTAGGCCACTGAGTCTCCTCAACACCTCTTCATCAAGAGGTGGGGGACATTACAGTTGTTGAGAGAAAATGAACAACAACACCTATGGTTGGGAGGTTCAACCTTCTCATGCAACCAATTGGTTATCTGTATAAACATATAAGCTCTCTATTTTTTTAATATGATTATTCTACTATGTAAATTAGTTATATGAATGTTGTGTATTTTTGTTTTTCTTGAATAGTTGCATTCATATTTTAATATATGTTATTAAACATATGTTAAATTGTGGGCTTGCTACCCATTGGTTTATTTTAAATGCATGAGGAATTTTTAAATTTGTTTTTAGCAGGATAAGTCGTTTTCCTAGTGATGGGACTCAACTGGAAGGCTAGGTACATTCAACTCCCTTTTCATAAGTTCCTTTCCTATTTCCCCCTTTAGAAATAGTAAGTACACCCATGATGGCTTCATTGATTTTACCTAGTATTACTTTGGGGATTCTTGTTTGGTACATGTGTGCTCGAATCCCTCCACGTTAACTCCTCATTTAGTACTAACATTTGTTTAACCTACGAGTTCTACCCCTATGTCTTTTATGGAATCTACATAGGCCGAACAAACCCCTACCAAAACTAGGAAAGGAGTTTCCATAGTGGGTAAAGCTAAGAATACTGGGGGCACAAATAAGTCTAGACATACTATGGCCACCCAAACCACTACACCTAGAGTCATTATCCCATGTGATTTATGTGACTTCATTGGCCATGCAACCAACAATTGTTTAGCACTCCTAGAATTAAAGGGTCCTTTTAACGTTGATGATTTGGAATCTAATTCATAGATTCCTATTGTGAAAATTTGGCTTCCTGAATCATTAACCAAACATATTAATTCCTTACAGAGAAATCATCCCTATGCTTTGTTTGATACCTATGGTAACTATTGTCATCATTTCCCTAAACTACCTCAATTTTGTGATGCCTTAGTCATTGTTCATTGTCTCGATTGTTCCATTAAGGAGAAATCAACTCTAGTAATGGAGGAGATCGTCATTTGGTGCCAAAGGTTTTTTCAGACAGAGGGAAAACCAATTGTTGAAATTAGTCCTCCTCCCATTAAAATTGATAAGAATACACTACACATCCCTTCCCTTTCAATCTCCATGGGATTGATATATTCTAGAATCCCTTCATTTTCATTAGATGTACATAGGTGTGCCCCTCTTAAGCTTAATGTACCTTTGGTTTCAACATCGTTGGATCCCCCATTTGTTGGTTCTGCATCTTCCTCTCTAGAAGTATCCTATGTGAGTCAATCCTCTCACTCATATGACATTGATAAAAGGTTTCTTTCCCATCTTCTACCACCATAATGATACCGGTGAATGATGACTCTAGCAACTCCATATTTCATTCTGATGAAGAAATTCTAGAGTCCCTTACCACACCAGATTATCCTTGGGACGATATGCATCGCCATTTCTATTTTTTACCCTAACAAACAAGTCCCTCTAATTAATTTCCTATTAAAACAAAATACTCTCCCCGTGGAAGGTACATGCCATCACTAAACTAACCCCACTTCATAATCTCTAACAATTGTAGAGCCTTCAAGGGAAAACCAATTTTTTGCGTTGGTTTGTCCTCAATTATGTCGCTATTGCTCATGGTTTTTTTTGGTTGTCATGATTAGACACACCCTTTGTATGGGATGATTAGGCTTAGTAATCCTTTGATACGTTAAAGCGTGCCCTTACCTCAACACTTTTGATTAGTCCTCTTGAATTTGATAACGATTTTAATAACGTGGTGCGAGGAATGATGCTTTCCCTCACCATGGTAATGATGGCCTTCTTTCTAGAGCTTACAAGAAAAATCATTATTAATTAAATAAAAAATATTACACTTAAAATTAATAAATACCAAAATCCTTCTCTTTATGCTTACTACTCGGCATAGGTCCGTGACCACTGCAAGTACTTGGCTCCATGATCATGTAGGTAATCAATCAATGGCATTATTTGTGAACATCTCGCTTCCATTATTTTTTTAACGGTGCATACCATATAACAATAACAACTATTTCTATTGAAATAAGTTTTTTTGTCATTAATTTTCCACACTTGTGTACACAATATTATTAATCCTTGCTCGAGAATGTACATTGAATTGGTGGTGTAAATTATAATGTATTACATAAAAATTTGGTAATTGATTGCACAAATTCAAATATGTGAAGGCTTCTAGTTGTGGAGAGGGTGATAAAAATGCATTAGAGTTTTCTAGCTCCAAAATAAATATGGGAGTAAGTGGTTCCATTTTTTCTTTATTTAGCTATCATATAATAACAATTTTAAAATCTACATGTCGTTATTAACATCTATCTGATTCTTAAAACAATAAAATTTCTTTAAATTGAAAATTTACGCTATTATAAATTATATAATGATATAATTTATGAGCAAAATTTAAAAGTTGGGTGGAGGCTAGATGATAAGTTTACATTATCTTTACTGTAGTGTGATAGATTTTGAAAAGATTTATGATTAAGAAGTTAATGGCAATTCATTATAAGAGTTTTTGTTTTTCAAAAAATTTAAGAAAATATTGCCTATAAAAGTTATAATAGTTATTTTAAGTAACTTCAATTCAATGAAAGTTCTATTTGCAAATACATCTGTATCTCTCCATTAATGGAGTAGAGTTGAATAGCATTGCATGTGGGACAAAATTCTTAAGACAAAATATAATACATTGACTGTAAAATTTATACTACGATGAAAGTCCCCAACTGGACAGCGCGCTGATCATTCCTGTTACTTTACAGGCAGAGATTTCAAGAGAAGATGAGTAGTACAAGACTTGAAGAACTCATTAATTGTGCAGTACTGTTCTAGGAAGACATAGAATCCAATTCGAGTTTCAGCCATCAGAACGGCCTATATTTAGGATCAAAAGGCTGCCATTGGCTCCACTTCAATGACCAGATATGAAGCCAGTCCACATCAGACGGCCATTAATGCGAGCTGCTTATTGCTAGACCGTTCTCCTTTCTCCCACTGTCTGCGGAACAGCCACGGATTTTTCATTTGTCTGATATTTTGGCCATGTTCAGTACAATATGATTCAACTTCATCCATAACCCTTCGCTTTCGGGTCCAGATCACTGCAACTGCGGGACAGGAAGGCCAGCAGAAATATTAGGGGCTTCATTAATTCATCAGAAGTGGCGGTTTGTTGAACCGACGAAGATAAAGCTGCCTCTCATATTCGAATGAAGAAGATGAGCGCAAATAAAAGATAAACCCGGGTGGAACGGTGTAGTTATGTGGTATCAATCAACTTTAAATGAGATGTAAATGAAGAGTAAGCACAAGGATACAGAAGACGAGGTTGAAGAGTCGATAGGAGAGGGAAAGGAGTGAAAGTGAAAGAAAGAAATATAAAGAGGAAACTAATATTTGGGAGATGGGAAGGAGAGACATGAAAGAGTTAAGTTAAAATACCAAAGGTAAATTAAGGAAAAGGTTAAGAATGGAAGTGGAAAGTTGAAAATGATTAAGATTGACTCGACCACTTAATTTTTTCATGAATGTTGAGAGATGCTTGATATCTTGTCGTCAAACATCTTGTCGTCCACCATCTTGCTGCTAGTGGCAAGTTCATTTTTCTGCTTGTCATCATGTCGCTCACCATAGCTTATACGTGGCAAGCAGGTTAATCACATTAATGAATAATCTGTGTTAATCCGATGCCCTAATGATTAACAGATGTAGAATGACATGCATGAGGGTTATCTGTGTGAATCTTGGCCTTTAATTTGTGGATGCGATGGAAAATAATCTTTTATCGTTAAATTTGACATGCACATTACATATTTTTAATTAAAAGAGTGATTAATATGGAAGTTTTCAATAGGTATATATCTCTCGACGTAATTATAAAGATTTTTGTTTTTGTATGAGAATAGATGATATACTATAATATTGGTGAAATTTATAGTCATTTTTTTCATTAATGTTATTAAGGTCCTTTTAAGTAGAATAATGTGGAATTTTAGCAAGAATTTTGATGAAGTAAAAGTACATGTGGTGTTTGGTGTGATTAATGCCTATCGTTGGATCTTTTGGTGGTATAATGACGGTTAGTTAAATAAATATGATATTTGTGTCTTTGTTTCTTGATTGCCCTATTTGAGCTATATACAAGACTCCACATCAACATAGGATTTCATAGAATGCTTGATGTAAGAAAGGGTCAAATTTGTAAGTTTCAGATTGTTGAAGATGCTTGCAAGAGTAATGTGGGGTTTGGAGATGGTATTATGTCCTTTTGCATGAATATTTTAGAAATCTTATATCAGACCTTGAATAATGAGGAGAGAGGATTGGGTAGTTGAGATTTGAGAATGAGGGTGGGGGAGGTAATTGGGTTCGTTAGCTTTATGAAATTCTTTGTTTATCTAACGATTGGAGTAACTATGATGATCCATGTGGATCTCAGTGGCCAACCAACTTTTCCACTAAATCAACATTTCCAGCCTATGGTTTTGATAAACCATGATATTAACTCTTTTCATAGGGAATGGAATGTAATACACTCTTCATTTGTTAATTACAGACATCATGTAATGATTTTCTAGTGGTCTTATGTATATGCCTACAATATAACGTTAATGCACCAGATTCCATTAGAACTCCGTAGTTAAGTGTGCTCAGGCTAGAGTAGTATTGTGATGGATGACCAATCAGGAAGTCCTAGTATTTTACATGCCTATGCGATTTTATAAACTTAGATTAATTTATCCCACATGCATCATGGGAATTGTTCTCCTCTCACTCTCTCATATATAATTGAGGTGAAGGAGGCCCTTTAAGCATGCAATGGAGTGTGATGTAAAGCTTGTTGTGAATGAAGTGTAGCCAACATCTCTTTCTTTTTAGAAATAAGCTACATCATTCTACCAGTTTGTGTTCTACAACGTTTTTCTCTCTTATTCATCAATAGAAGTTGGGTTTCACTATATTTCTATGATTCTTGCAATATCTCTGTGTATTTTCTTTTTGTATCTCTTCTATATTTTTGTCTTCATGTTGTTCTCAATATAATATGGATCAGTGGTATCAAAGAAGTCTTCTTCTTGTCATTTCTCAGAGCAGGTCCCTGATAAGGTTAGCGTATAGAGATTTGAGTCTCGAGCTAGTTTCACTTGAGGACAACCACTTTCGCTATCCCAAGCGACCTCCCATGGTGGAAGAAAAGAGAGATGGCAGAGCAATAGATCCTTTCAAGACATTGCTCGAGGAATCCCTCGTTCAACAAAGGAATGAGATGATGGAAAACTTTGCTAAGTTCCTTCGATTACTATTGATGGTAGCAACAGAGGCATATTTGACAAGAAACCATTTCGAAAGTGCGATGCCCTTCAAGGTATAAGTCAATTTTAATATCCCCTTATTTGAAGGCCAGATAGATGCAAATGCTCTAGAAAAATCGTTGAATGTGCTAGAAGGTTATTACTCCATCCAAAATTTTCCAATAGTGAAAAGATCACATTCATGCTCCTTAAATCCCTTCCCCATGTCATATCTTGTTGGGAAGGTTACTCGAATAGGTACATCGTGAATGAATCTACACCATTCAAGAGAGAACCCACTTGGAGAACCTTTGTAGATGCCTTAAAGGAGGAGTTCTACCTTGTTGGAAACTATGATGACCAGTACATGACATGGATGACTCTGCGTTGGAAAAGAGATCAGACAATGCCGAAGTACACTAACATATTTCATACCTTGCTCTCAAAGCTAGGTATCAAAGACTCCGAGTGGCACCTAGTTTTGAAGTATTGCAGTGGTCTACATAGGTACATCCAAACAAAGATGGATTTCTTGGACATCTCCTCACCGGGTATTGGTTATCGATATGCGGTCAAAATTGAGTATAAATTCATGCAACAGAGTAAGCGGGGGTGTTGGATTACTGAGAGGGAGGGTGAATTGGTAACAAAGATTTTTAGTCCTTTTAACCACAATATGCGAGTGTTATTTATCTTTATGATCAATATAACATTATCATCCAATAAGTGCAGAGTAAATAAACCTTGAACAAATCAACAATCATACACATACATAGTACACCAATATTTTTTACGAGGAAACCCAATGCAGGAGAAAACCTTAGAATGTTTTTTCTTATTTGTCTTTAAGAATTACATTTATTGGAAGCACCAACTTCCTTTGTTTTCTAGAAGCAACTGGAAGGAGGCTCTGACCCCCTATTTTTAGGCTACAACCTAAAGGAAGATCCAACTCCCCAATTCTCTAACTACAACCAGAAGGAGGCTACAACCCCCTATGTTCTTCGACTAAAATTGGAAGGTGGCTACAACCACCTATCATTTCCCAGTCTAACCTCCCTGAAATATAAGTGCCAAATGTAGAAATTGAATATGTCACTGTCACAACCTGTTTTGTCAAATTTTTCATTGTATACTCATCAATCAATCTGATCTGATAACATATACCGCAAACACTATACCACAAGTTTGTACCTCAAACCATGTGCTATAAACTCACTGGTATACAACCTCTATATATACCAATAACTTCAGCAACATACCTCAACCAAAATCCCTCAAACATGAACCAATACTAAACTTCAGTACATCTTCCTCATATCAACTCTACAACAAGCCCTAAAATTGCAAAATGGAATCCAACAGATTTACAAGGAAAGCCCTCAACCAGATTCATAAATTCAACCGTACACATATGAAAACCTTACCATTTTTTTTTCTTCTTGTAGCATTTTGTTGCCATGATTTTGTTGATGCGAATCTTCTGTCGCGATTTTTCTCACACTTTTTCCGCTGTGGTTTTTCTGCCGTGATTTTTTTTCCACACTTTTCCTACCATGATTTTTCTGTCGCACTTTTCCTGTTGTGATTTTTCTGTTGCACTTTTCCTGCCTTATTTTTTCTTCCACACTTTTATTTATCAATAATATCTTCCCAAATAACCATTCACAAAATACATATTCAATGATATTCAATAGGTGCTAATGGGAGATCATTTCTCTCTTATTTATACTTCAATGTAATTTGTTCAAGGGGTTACCTTCTAACCAAATTAACCCACTCTCCTTCTTTTAGGGCTAACCCACTTCTAACCACTTGTCCACTTCTAACTCACTGTGACAAATAGTAAATTCTCCACTTCTAGTTGCAACTAAATTATTTTTAACTATATTATTATTGCAACAACTTAACCCATGACTAACTCTTAGTTTCACCCACTTGACTAGTCAACTTTTTCTAGAAGCTTCTAGAATTAATTTGACTTCTTTGACCTTCTAGATAATGGCCCCGGAAGTCAGGGACCCAAAAACTAGGAAGAAACTGTCGAATTGGAAAACTGCCAAAATGAGCTAGTTGGAATAGGTGGGAGGCCATTGACATCCATCTGGATCATCCGACCCCCTATTTTTAGGCTACAACCTAAGCTAAGCTCCAACTCCCTAATTTTATGACTACAACCAGAAGGAGGCTACAACCACCTATGTTCTCTGGCTATAACCCGAAGGTGGCTACAACCACATATCCTTGTCCCATCCGACCTCTCTGAAATATAAGTGCCAAATGTAGAAACCGAATATGTCACTGTGACAACCTGTTCTGTCAAATCTGTCACTGAGAAACTTGTCACTGTATACTCATCAACCAATCTGATATGATCACATATACCTCAAATGCTATACCACAAGTTTGTACCTAAAACCATGTTCTAGAAGCTCATTGTTATACAACCTTTATCTATACCAATAACTTCAGTAACAGACCTCAACCAAAAGCCCTCAAACATGAACCAATACTAAAATTTAGAATATCTTCCTCACATCAACTCTATAGCAAGCCCTAAAATTCCAAGACAACATCCAACAGATTTACAAGGAAAACCCTCCACTAGATTCATAAATTCAATACTACACATGAAAACCAAACCTTTTTTTTTCTTCTTGTAGTGTTCTGTTGTCATGGTTTTGCAGCCACTATTCTGTTGTCGTGTTTTTTCTGCTGCGATTTCTCTGCCGCACTTTTCCTGCTGCAATTTTTTTGCCGCACTTTTTTTGCGACACTTTTCTTGCCACGATTTTTCTGCCACACATTTTCTGCAACACTTTTCTTGCCACAATTTTTTTGTCACAATTTTTCTACCACACT
>ML782350.1:240154-265730 GCA_009831015.1 Picea engelmannii | reverse complement strand
ATGGAAAGACCTAGACCTAGACCTAGAGCATAGACCATGACATAGGTCATAGACCATGACCTAGACCTATATAATGACCATGATGTAGTTTATGACATAGACCTAGAGTTAGACCTAGACCATGAACTAGACCACAACATAGACCTAGAGTTAGAGCTAGAACATGATCTAGCCCTATACCATGAGCATGTACATGACAATGACCTAGACCATGACATAGATCTTGACCTAGACCATGACCTAGACCCCCCTAGCTCCATATAAGACTAGGCATTACCTATACTTGACCCTTAACCCCCTCCACACTCGATCCCTAAGTGCACTATGTATATACCTATTGTTAAAGGCCACACAACCCTTGCACCCACATATTGGTGCTCTAACCATTGCTCCATGCTTTAAAACACTTTGAATCCTAATCTCTTAGTTTGGGTGCTCATCATTTCCTAGAAGGAATGTGTGCATGTTCCTAGAACATGCATGCACTTTTAACACGTGAGTGTTCTAGGAACACGCATGTGTTATAGTGGGAATTTTTATGTGCCAAGTGTTGATATTATGGTAGTTGCAGGAGGTATTAACCTCCATTTGTGACCTATGACAAGATTAGAATATTTTAGAAGCAAGAAAATAATCGAATATAACCCTAGAAGAGATGTCAACTAAAGGAAATAATTAATACTAAGTAATTAACACCCAAAATGAGAAGTCGACCCACGCAGTCTAGCAGAAGCAGTATAAATACAGGAGGCCAGTATTCATTTTAGCTAGACTTCTTAGAATTTCATAAGCACACTTGTGTGCACTGCAGAAGTTCTATTTGTGCGCAAGTCTTGGGAGGAGTTTTTGTCTCTAGTCCTACAATCTATATTATCGATCTTTCTGGGTTGGACTCTTTCATTAGTTTTTTTGGTTATCTTTGCTTGGTGCATTTTCCTTGGTTAGCTATTGATTTTCTGCTGAAAATTCTTCTCTCTTTGAAGGTCAATGTGCTCAGGGGTGGCATTAGTGCCGATGGTTGGGTGACAATATTGCTATATTGCCTATCATTAAATGAGTACATCCAATATTCTAACAGGTTATGGGCCCACACCTCCTTCATTCAGTCTAACCAATCAAAGGAATCTAAGCCATAAGATTATCAATCTCGTTGAAGAAATATCGCTAGGGTTACTAGCAGGTGAAGTTACTAAATCATTGTTGCTAGGGTTACTAGCAGGTGCAGTTGCAGAAACCCTAAAATCCTTGTCCATCAGCTTATGATGGAACACCTTACTCAAGGAGAACATATTCGAGTGTGCCTTACTCTAGTGCACCTCTTGGCACTCTCATAAGGAAGAAATGTCAAGGTTGAAATTTTTGGTCAAAGCTTGACCAATTATCATCCAACAGAAGTCATGAATGAGAAGACAAATCATCTACACTAATCAACACTCATAGGAAAACTTGAATATGACATGTGGATAATTGATAGTGGATATTCCAGGCATATGATAGGATATCAAGCCAAACTCTCCAATCTAAATGAAAAGAAGCCATCGTACAAGGTAGATCTTGGAGACAAAAACACTTACCCAATAGAAGGAATTGGTCAAGACTCCATCAAGTTGAAAACATGTAACAATGTTCATTTGAGCAATGTCTTATATGTACCTGGTTTAGAAAATAATCTTGTATCAATATCCCACCTAGAAGAAAAAGGAAACAAAATAGATTTTGTAGATGGAAAAGTGTTATCTTGGCCTAGAGACTCCAGCATAAAGAATGCTAGAGTGATTGGAATCCATGAAGGAAGACTATACAGACTACTAGAACGAAATGATGAAGCCCTTGTACATGATGAAGTCAATCCCAATGAAATTTGGCATAGAAGGTATGCTCATATCAACTATCAATCATTATCCTTCTTCAAAAATATGGTTGAAGGAATACCAAAAATACAGTCTACACATGAAGGAATTTTCAAAGGATGTGCTCTTGGTAAGAATATCAAGAAACCATTCTCAAGCAACAATAATAGATCTAAGGAAATTATATATCTAATTCATTTAGATGTTTGCGGTCCGATGCCGGTCAAATCTCTAGGAGGTTCTCTTTACTATGTAATCTTAATAGATGATTACTCAAGAAATACTTGGTTATATCTCTTGAAGACAAAGGATGAAGCATTCAACAAGTTTCAATAATTCAAAGCACATATAGAGAACCTCACAAACAAGAAAATCAAGACCTTGAGAACAGATAATGGAGGAGAATATGCATCCAAGGAATTCGTTGCCTTTTGCAAATCGGAAAGTATTATGAGGGATCTAATTGTTCCTCATAATCCTCAACAAAATGGTGTAGAAGAAAGGAAGAACGGATCTATTGAAGAAATTGTGAAGGCACTATTGAATGATCCAATTTTATCTGTGTATTTATGGGGATAAGCAAGAATGACAACAATATATGTTCATAATAGAAATCCTCACTACATATTGAATGATATGACTCCAGAAGAATCCTTCTCAAGAAAGAAACCTAATGTGGAACACTTAAGAATTTTTGGATGCCATGTTTACTTTAACATTCCCAAGGATAAAAAGGAATAAATTAGAACCCTCAGGAAAGAAGGGCATATTTGTGGGATATAGTGAATCATCCAAGGTGTATATAATCTATATCCTGGAACAACATAAGATTGAAGTCAGCAGAGACATAACATTCAATGAAAAGATGGATTTCAATAAATCCATAGAAGAAACCATAGAAGAAGAAGAGTATGAAGAGCCTATTGAAGAAATCACATGTCTTCCAGAAATTTAGAATGAAGAAAAAGAACAACTTGATCATCCGATGCAACCATGTGAGACCATTGATTCAAACGTTGTACCAAAAACCAAGAAATGACCAGGTTGGCTTGAAGCTACCCTACAAGAAGTAAAAAGACTCAAAGCCCCAAGTGGGACCTCTAGAAAAAGTAAGAGGCCCAAGAGATTCTCTAGTTATGCAGCATGTAGGACAAATATTATAGACGAAGAAACTACCACGTTTGAAGAGGCAGCTCAAAAGAAACAATGGAAAGAATCCATGACAGAAGAACACCAGTCCATCATGAAAAATGATGTATGGGAAATTGTGCCTAGACCTAAAGAAAAATTAGTAGTAACTTAAAAATGGGTCTATAAGATCAAACATGCAACAGACAAAAGAGTGGACAAGTATAAAGCAAGGTTCGTAGCTAGAGGGTTCTCCCAGAAGGAGGGAGAAGACTATGACAAAACATTCACTCCTATTTCTAGATATACTTCCATTAGATATATTATGTCTCTTGTTGCTTCCATGGGATGGAGTTTATATCAGATGGATGTAAAAACATTGTTCCTCAATGGATCAATCGAATAAGAAGTATACATTGAAAAACCTCAAGGGTTTGAAGTACATTCCAGAGACACTCATGTTTGTAGACTAATGAAATATTTATATGGACTCGATCAAGCTCCAAGATATTGGTATTCCATAATAGAAAACTACCTAATGAGACTTGGTTTCTCCAAAAGTCATGCAGATCCAAATCTTTACTACAAAGTCGTGAACGATGCACCTGTGATTCTACTGCTATATGTCGACTATCTATTCTTGACAGGTGAAGAGTCTCTCATCATCCAATGTAAAAAGGAACTAGTTGTTGAGTTCGATATGAAAGATCTTGGTCTCATGCATTATTACTTGGGACTACAAGTATGGCAGAAGTGTGGTGAAGTATTCCTTGGACAAGGATAGTATGCATTAAAGATTCTTTAGAAGTTTAGAATGATGGATTGCAAATCCATGGATATTTCTATGACCACAAATATAAGAAAAGTAAGAGACTCAGATTCTGATCCAGTAGACCCATCTCTATATCAACAATTGATTGGGTCATTGATGTATTTAATAAATACTCAACCAGACATTTGCTTTGTCGTAAACACACTAAGCCAGTTCCAGGTGGAACCTAGACATGAGCATTGGATAGTTGCAAAGCATATTCTAAGATATATTTGTGCAACACTAAAATATGGTTTAAGATATACCACATCAAGTGATATACATATTCATGGATTCACAAATTCAAATTGGGGAGGAAGTGCAGAAGATAGAAGGAATACTTTAGGGATGTGTTTCAGCTTGGGTTCCACTATGATATCTTGGGGCAACAAGAAACAAAATTTTGTCACACTCAACACAATAGAAGAAGAATATATCACAGCATGTGAAGCATGTATAGAAGCAATATGGATGAGAAATTTGATTTCTGGATTATTTGATCAGGTTCCAGATTCGACCATAATACACAGTGACAATCAGAGTTGTATAAGGCTATCAAAATACCCATTGTTTCATGAATGGTCGAAACACATTGAGATCAAATACTACTTTATTCGAGATAAAGTCTAGGAAGGAGAAGTGAACCTCCAATATATCCCCACAGATGAGCAGAAAATATATATCTTGACAAAGCCTCTATCTAGAATAAAGTTTGCATATTTCCAAGTCAAATTGGGGATCGTGGAAATAACTCCCTTAGCTGAAATGGAAGAAATGGCTCTCCAAGTTGGGAGGGAGCACTGACATATCATTGATCTATGGACAATCATTTTCAGTTTTGAAAAATGGTCCAGGATGGGAAGTTCCTTTCCAGTTCGGAAAGTGGTTTGATATTTCTAATGGATAGGCATTTTCCAGTTCAGAAATTGGTCCAGATCGAACAGTCATTTTCGTAATGAAAATGGTTCGATGGATTGTTGATGTACCATAGACAACGATTCCCATTCTATCTAGTGTGGGGGAATGGTATAGGACAGTCTTTCTTCTTGACGATCACTCTCAATAGTGTTCAAGAAGACTGGTCTACCTCATCGAACAGTCATTCTTTCGAAGCTCATAGTTATGAATAGTTTCAAAGAATGGTCTGTTTTGGAGGTTGGTGCAGCACAGTCATTCCCTAGGGTAGATACATCCTCTCCAGGTTGCACTTTTTTTATTTCCGGAGGAATGTCCCAGATAAGTGAATGGTCTAGGTTCATCAATCGGGGACATGCATTCCCTAGGGCAGACTCATTGTCTCTAGGTTTCACTTTGTTTAGTGTCGGAGGAATGGCCCGGATAGGTGAATGGTCTAGGCTAAAAATTTAGGACAGTTATTCTTCCTTGCTTGAGAAGAATAGTACAGATATACCATCATTGATGTTCTACTCTCTAAGGGAATATGTTCTTCCATATCTCATAGATGTGAGTGGAAGAATGGCCCAGATGACTCAATTTATATCATAACATTATTTTTGTGCAGGTTGATATCAGATGATATGATTACTATGGAGACTGTATCTCTCCAAACAGTAGAGGTATGCTACTATGGTGGATATGTTCCACTGTTTGTGACTATGTATCATAGATTGAGTAGTTGTGTACTAATATGGATAGACACAGTTGTGTTCTATCAGTTGACATTGTACTAGTTTTCATGGAGATTATCCAGTTGGATAATAATGATGGTTCTCCTAATTTAATTATCCTGTACGACTATAATGATGCTACTAGTTGAATGATTTTTTTGTGCTCAAGACCATTATCCATTATACCTCCCTAGCTAGGAGGGAGTGTTGATATTATGGTAGTTGCGGGAGGTATTAACCTCCATTTGTGACCTTTGACAAGATTAGAATATTCTGAAAGAAAGAAAATAATTGAATATAACCCTAGAAAAGATGTTGGCTAAAGGAAATAATTAATACTAAGTAATTAGCACCCAAAATGAGAAGTTGGCCCAGGTTGTCTGGAAGAAGCAATATAAATACAGGAGGCTAGTATTCATTTTAGCTAGACTTCTCAGAATTACAGAAGAACACTTGTGTCCACTGTAGAAGGCCAGTTTGTGCGCAAGTCTTGGGAGGAGATGTTGCTGCCAGTCCTGCAATCTATATTCTCAGTCTTTCTGGGTTGGAATCTCTCAATATTTTTTTTGGTTATCTTTGCTTGGTGCATTAGCCTTGGTTGGCTATTGATTTTCTGTTGAATATTCTTCTCTCTGTCAAGGTCAAGGTGTTTCGGGGTGGCATTAGTGCCTATGGTTGGGTGATAATATTGCTATATTTCCTATGTTTAAACGAGCACATCCAATATCCTAACACCAAGCACACTCCTCAACCTCTTCTATCTCAAATGGAAGGCATGGTATGGCATGGAATGGAAAGTAAAGACAAGGCAAGGCATGGCATGGCATGGCTTGACATGGAAAGGCAAGGCAAGGAAAAGCACCAAAAATTGAGGAGCATGCCAATGGTGTTGTTAAAAATGAAAAATGGTATGGATGGGACTCAAAGTGTGGGACGAAAAAAATTTGTTCCTAAATCAAAGTTAAATTAATTTGAAGTTTGACGAGTGGGTGACAAAAAGACTTAACAGAAAATAGGGAAGATCATATGATGTGGGAGCATCGCTCCAACTCAGGGAATGTGCCAACATGCAAACACGCAATGGAGAAAGGGAGAGGCATTAAACCTCCCATTTGTTTTTAAATTTGAAATAATCCTATATGCATTTTCATGTTGTAAGGCTGTAAATGTTGGGCCATGCCTTTGTACAGGTAGTGGTTGGATTTCCTTAAAGGCTTTCTTGTAGCAGGCCCAGATCTTAGTCAGGTCTAGATAAACATTTATGAAACTTCAATGTAATAGATGAGGTTAGGTGAGAGAGGATGAGCTTGAAAAGCCCCTCTTTGGTAAGGAGATCTTGTATCAGATTTCAATAGGTAGAGAATGATAGAGAGGTCTAGGTAGAGAGGCCTTAGGAGGTAGAATAGTTCTGAGAGAGAGATTGAGAGAAATGGGATGTTGTTACAGTCCAGTTTTTGTAAACATCTGTATAGGCACACAAAGATAATAGAAAAGTAGTTTTTCCTGCATATCGTGTGTTTATGTATTTGTGTTCATTTTATATTTTATGCATTTTCATGTTTGAATGTGTAACTTGTGAAGTATTGCATGAGTCTCAATTGTTTCTTATCTTTGCGTTTCCGAGTGCAAGGAATGCACACAGTCCACAAAGAGTGAATTGACAAAGGTTTAACTTCAAGGGAAAGGTCAAGAGGGATACCGTTGAACCTTCACCGGCGAAAGTGCAAGGAGTGCATGGGCAGAACTCTTTATTGAGTTCAGAGAGAACCAGAGTTAGTGAAGACTCTGTAGAGCTCTACCAGGTGGGAATTGAGCTGGTGCAAATGTGCACAGAAGAACTCTGTGTTGAGTTCATTAAGAAACAAAGTTACTTAACACTCTGTGAGGAAAATCTCTACAAGGTGTGCATCGAGCAGAAGAATGCCAGGAGGGAGAGAAGTATTTCTTGTTCAATAAATCCTTTGGATTATGAGTTTGACGAAATCCCAAAAACACAAGGTGTGCATGGGAGATCAAAATCTTCGAAGAGATCAAGCTCAGAAGGGATAGCGCAGATATTTTGAAAGAGTCGGGCTTATTCTAAGTCCATAAGCTCAGAAGAGATAATGCTTTCAGAAGTTTAAGTGAGACCCAAAGGAGTCGGGTTCATAGGAGGAAGTTCAAAGGTCGAGACCTTTCGAACATTGACAAAATATTCTAAATCCAAGAAAGTCTAAAGCTCAAGAGGTGGAGAAACAACAACCATCTAATCGGTTGTGTATAAGAAGTTGGACCATTAGATCTACGTCTAGGCAGAGGAGGAATGAGCGCAGGAGAACCAGATCTCAGCCGTCAAATATGGGCACGTGGACCAACATCCATTGGATCTAGAGGAAATTTCATGAGGTTTAACCCTTTGGAGTTACACAGGAGAGAAGACTTTGCAAAGTCACGAATTCTCGACATCATCGGAATTGTCCATCGGAAGAGACATGTGGCGATATATCAGCGTTTTGTTGACTCACACATTAGGGAAGTTAAAGGGAAGAATCACAAGAACTCATGAAATCCAAGTTCGCGACTTGATCGTGGTCGTTAGATACATAAGGAGGTGGAGAGATATCAAAATCTCAGGAGGAAGAACAATCATGATCGTCAGATCATAGGGAAGGAGATCGATAATCATCGAATTAGAAGGAAGTGCATGAGCCTTAGCATGTCATGTATAGAGGAGAGAGAAGCTATCAGAGTTGAAACTTGAGATTACCCAAGTCCGGAACCTTGGAATAGAATCTCGACCATCCGATTAGTGGGATAGATCTGAATTGTGAGATCACTAGAGTCAAAGACCAAGCATTGGATCACCAGCAGGAATCACAACCGTTGATTTTTGTAAGCTTGGGAGAGAGAGAGGTCTGAAACTTGAGATTCCTGAAGTTTGGAGTCCCGAAATGCTGAGGTGGAATATCATTCGTTCGATTGATCAAGCGTGAGATGTCAGATATTGTGAGTGCATAAGGAGTCAAGTTTGAGACTTGAAACTCTCAGAGCATGAAGAACTGGAGAGTCAGATCATATCAGGATCATTGAAGCTAGGAGGGTATGTGTTAGCAGTTCAGAAGATCTGGAAGAAGGTAGAAATTGAAACTTGAAACATGCGAAGTGCGAGATTCGAAGATCCGCGAGTCGTTGATCTGAGAGGAGATACTTTTCAACAAATCTCGTACTCCAGGGAAAATTTCAAGTGGAATTTCAATTTGAAAACTGAGATCGTTGAAGCGTGAAGACTAGAATTCTCGGAATAAGATCTAGAGCGTTGGATTCAAAGTATACATGGCATAAATTTGTTAACCACGGGTAAACTTCTGAAGTAACCCTCAATCGTTGGATCAGGAGGACATGCATCAGTGGATTTTAGACCCCAGGTAAAATTCATTGGGGAAAAGAGGTTTGAGATTTGAAATCTCAGAAGTCTGAAGCCCCGAAGGAAATCTCAACCGTCGATCAAGGAGGGGTCATTGGACCGTTGATCTAAGTTGAAAGTTCAAACACCCAGGTGAAGACCGAGCCATTGATTTACAGTACATGTATCCGTAGATCGCCAACTCCGGAGAAGTGAAGTATGAAAGAGATCTAATTTTGAGATTTAAAACTCCCGGAGTCTAGAATTGCGAAGAGAATCTAGACCATTGATTCAAGGAGAGCTAATCTAGTCCATAGATAAGGAGGGAACATATTTGAAGCATGGATTTGGACGCTATCATCAAGATCGTGAGATCGATGATCCTGTGTCATTGCACGAACATAAGTTTGGAAGAGGTTAAGGAATCGAAGGTGGGCCACAATTTGAACCATGGTTTTTCCAAGGGGACGCGTGGAGGTCATAGGAGCATTGTGGGCCCAAAAGTGGTTTAACTCCAGACTGCTTATGACCCCTCCCACAATCATGTGGTCATAGCCCCAGATCATATCTAGTGAGGGCTTATCCGAAAGGGATCTAACGCCAACATTCTGAGTTTTTGCACAGAGTGAAAGAAGAAGGTCGCGGGTTGTTGTCAAACCTACACCAAGAAGTCGAGGGGGCCTGTGTTTAGATAAATAGGGGGAAATTTAAGGTTCCAGAAAGTATTTTGATTCGAGAATTTGGGGATCCAAGACTAGGAGGTCGCGCGGTCCTACGGGGGAGTAGGGGGGCTGCATTAGGTGGTATCAGAGCATAGAATTGATTTTTGTAGGCAACACAGGTAATCAAAAGACCGAGCCTTGTTTACAGACAACAGACAAAGGAGAGACGGTGAAAGGAGATGACCTGATAACATTAGGTGGTATCATACATAGGATATTTCCTGTAGACAACGGGTGAAAGGAGGGTAGAGTACTGATGCTCTGTTAGAAGGTTGTTGTATGGATGCAGCGACAAAATTTTAAACATATGTTTGAGTTGTAAGAGAAGATGGTGCTCTTGGATGAAGAGTAATTCATAGACTTGCCAGGAGGGCTGGAAAGAGGTGGAAATGGCTACTCAAGGACATGGATGTGGTCAAAGAGAAAGATGTAAGAAGAAATGCAATCTAGGGATGGATCTGGAGTTCAATCAGATAAAATCACAAATGGAGAAGCTTGCATTTAAAATTCAATAGGATGCAAAAGTGCATTGGGTGTATGAGTGGCCCATGAAGAAGAAGGCAAAGTGGCTAGTAAAAAAATTGTTGGCCAGAGAACAACAAAGGTTGATGAGATTGTGGCTGAGGCATGCTGAAAACCTCAGTGACACAAAGGAGGAATTGATTCACATCTGTGAACCAAAGACTGGGAGAAATCTCAGCGACGAGGAGTATAAGAGGTCAGATGAAGATCTCGTAAACTGCCAAGTGGGAAAAAATGGACTTTCAAGTTGCTAGGTGGGAAATGGAAAGAGACCAGGTGGAGGTCTTGTATACTACCAGGGGAACAGTGTCAAAAGTTCATATTTCAAAGTGGGAAATGAGATGGGATCGGTTGATCTCATAGACTGCCAGGTTGGTAGTAGAGAATTCCCAAATTTCCATGTGGGCAGAGAGAAGGAGATGAGACTGTTGAAAAGTATCGGGAGCTCTGAAGTGAGTTCATGTCAACGAGGAGTGTTGATAGATGGATATTCATGTGGACTTGTAGACCATGTGAATGAAGATGATGACAAGTTAAAAACTTTCACCATCTAGGAAGAGCATCAGAGAATCATTTTGATTATTGGAGGGATCAAGATATTCCTACCGAACAACTAGGTAGAGGCCAGTGAAAATGATGAAAGTGAATAATAATAATAAGAAGGACAGCCAATGGTGACTGTCATAGAATAATAAGAGAAGGAGAAGACACTAATGTTTTCCCCAGCAGAAGGAGAAGGGCATTCTGCCGAATTGCTCAAAATTTTCAGCCAAGAAGCTGAACAAGAAATGACTGTAGCATTGGAGCTTGCAGCAAAAGAGGAAGTAGACAAAATGGACTTTGTTGATCTATATGATGAATTGAAATCCCTAGAGAGAAGGGTAATGGTGCAAATCTTGCACATCCAACAGGTCAATTTCAAGATAGATGGAGGATCGTACCAACCAGAGGAATGGTTGGAGAGAGTTGGAGATATACCAACACAAGAGGAGCTAACAGAAATCAAGATGTCAGAAGAGGAAGCCGAGAAACAACTTGATGATGAGACTATAGAATTAAAGTCTATAGAAGAGTGGAAACTTTATGCCACAAGGGGAGATAAAGACAACATGGGAGATCGAGTAGATCTGCCCACTGATAAGAAGGAAGAGTTGTAGCTGAGAAGACTGCATAAGAAGAGACAGCCACTGGAGAAACTAGACAGGGTGATATAAGAGATCAGGAAGTTGATGTTGAGGTCAGCATAAATAGTCAACAAAGAGTAGTTGAGAAGAGGAGAGCCTGCCATAGCAGCAGGGAAGAAACATAAGAGGAAAAAGAAGCAGCAAAAACAACATAGCTCGAGAGGAGCAAGAGGACGACTCCAGAAGAGAATTTGGGATCCAGGAGGGTTTCAACACTGGAGAAGAGGAGCTCATGTTTTTCCTAGCAAGGGAGTATGATGTAGGAGAATCACTCCACCTCAGCGAATGCGCCAACACACAAACACACAATGGAGAAAGGGAGAGGCATTAAACCTCCCATTCGTTTTTAAATTTGAAATAATCCTATATGCATTTTCATGTTGTAAGGATGTAAATTTTGGGCCATGCATTTGTATAGGTAGTGGTTGGATTTCCTTAAAGGTTTGCTTGTAGCGGGCCTAGATCGTAGTCAAGTATGGGTAAACATTTATGAAACTTCAATGTAATAGATGAGGTTAGGTGAGAGAGGACGAGCCCGTAGAGCCCATCTTTGGTAAGGAGATATTGTATTAGATTTCAATAGGCAGAGAATGATAGAGAGGTCTAGGTAGAGAGGCCTTAGGAGGTAGAATAGTTCTGAGAGAGAGACCTTGAGAGAACTGGGACTCTATTATAGTTTGGTTTTTGTAAACATCTATATAGACACACAGAGATAATAGAAAAGTAGTTTTTCCTGCATATCGTGTGTTTATGTATTTGTGTTCATTTTATGTTTTATGCATTTTCATGGTTTGATTGCGTAATTGGTGAAGTATTGCATGAGTTTCAATTGTTTCTCGACTTTGAGTTTCCGAGTGCAAGGAATGCACACAATAAGAAAACAATTCATTTACAAAGGTTTAACTTCAAGGGAAATCTCAGGAGCGATACCGTTGAACCTTCACCAACAAAAGTGCAAGGAGTGCATAGGAGGAACTCTTTATTGAGTTCAGAGAGAACCAGAGTTACCAAAGACTCTATAGAGCTCTTCCAGGTGGGCATTGAGCCAGTGCAAGTGTGCACAGAATAACTCCATGTTGATTTCAGTAAGAAACAGAGTTAATGAACACTCTATGAGGAAAAGCTCTACAAGGTGTGCATCGAGCAGAAGAACGCCAGGAGGATGAGAAGTATTTCTTGTTCAAGAAATCCTTTGGATTCTGAGTTTGATGAAATACTAAAAACGCAAGGTGTGCATGGGAGATTGAAATATTCGAAGAGATCAATCTCAGAAGGGATAACACAAAGATTGTGAAAGAGTCAGGCTTATTCTAAATCCATAAGCTCAGAAGATATAACGCTTTCAGAAGCGTAAGTGAGACCCAAAGGAGTCGAGTTCACAGGAATAATTTTAAAGGCCGAGACCTTTCGAACATTGACAAAATATTCTAAATCGAAGAAATTATAAATCTCAAGAGGAGGAGCAACAACAACCATTTGATCGATTGTAGAGAAGAAGCTAGACCCTTAGATCTACTTCCAGGGAGAGGAGGAATGCGCGCAAGAAAACCAGATCTCAGCCCTCAGATCTGGGTGCATGGACCAACAGTCGTTGGATCCAAAGGAAAGTGCATGAGGTTTAAACCTTTGGGGTTACACAATAGAGAATACTTTGCGAAGTTGCAAATTCCTGACATCATCGAAACTGTCCATTGAAAGAGACACATGGTGAGCAATCAACATTTCATTGAATCATGCATCAGGGAAGTTAAAGGCAAGAATCATAAGAACTCACAAAAGTCAAGTTAACGACTTTATCGTGGCCATTAGATCCAAAAGGAGGCTGAGAGATATCAGAATCTCAGGAGGAAGAATGATCGTGATCATTGGATCACAGGGAAGGAGATTGATAATCGTCGAATTAGAATGAAGTGCATGAGCCTTAGCACGTCGCATACAGAGGAGAGAGAAGCTATCAAAGTTGAAACTTGAGACTCCTAAAGTCTGGAACCCTGGAATAGAATCTCAACCATCTGATTAGTGGGATATATTTGAGTTTTCAGATCACTAGAGGAGAAGACCAAGCATTGGATCGCCAGGAGGAATCACAGCCGTTGATTTTTGTAAGCTCGGGAGGGAGAGTCATTTGAAACTTGAGATTCCTGAAGTTCGGAGAATTGGAACACTGAGGTGGAATCTCATTCATTTGATTGATCAAGAGTGAGACGTTAGATATTGCGAGTGCATAAAGAGTCAAGTTTGAGACTTGAAACTCTCAAAGCATGAAGAACCAGAGAGACGGAGCATATCGGGACTGTTGAAGCTAGGAGGGTACGTGTCAGCAGCTCGAAAGATCTATAAGAACGCAAAAATTGAAACATGAAACACGCAAAGCATGGAGATCTGAAGAGTCATGAGTCGTTGATCCGAGAGGAGACACTTGTCAACATATCTCGTACTCCGGGGAAAAGTTGAAGTAGAATTTCATTTTGAAAACTGAGATCGCTGAAGCACGAAGACCCGAAGTCTTGGAATAAGATCTGGACCGTTGGATTTAGAGTAGACATGGTGCAAATCTATTAACTCTGGGTAAACTCCCGAAGTAACCCTCAATTGTTGGATCAGGAGGACACACGTCAATGGATTTTAGACCCCGGGTAAAATTCATTAGGGAAAAGAGGTTTGAGATTTGAAATCTCAAAAGTCTAGAGACCTGGAGGAAATCTCGACCATCAATCAAGAAGGGTCTGTTGGACCATTTATCTAGGTTGAAAGGTCAAACACCCAGGTGAAGACCGAGTTGTTGATTTATGGGACAGGTTTCTATAGATCGCCAACTCCAGAGAAGTGAAGTATGGAAGAGACCTGAGTTTGAGATTTCAAACTTTCAGAGTCCGAAATTGTAAAGAGAACCTAGACCATTGATTCAAGAAGAGATAATCTAGTCCATAGATAAGGAGGGAAGAGATTTGAAGCATTGATTTGGATGCTATTGTCAATATCGTGAGATCAATGATCCCATGTCATTGCGGGGATGAATGTTGTGAGGAGGTTCAGAAATCAAAGGCGGGCCGCAATTTGAACTGTGGTTTCTCCAAGGGGACGCATGGAGGTCGTAGGAGCATTGTGGGCCCAAAAGTGGTTTAAATCTAGACCGCTTATGATCGCTCTGGCAATAATGTGGTAATAGCCCCAAATCATATCCAGTGAGGGCTTATCCGAAAGGGAACTAACAATGACATTCTGATTTTTTGCACAGACCGAAAGGGGAAGGTCACAGGTTGCTTTCGGACCTACACCAAAAAGATGGGGGGGATGTGTTTAGATACAGAGGAGGACCTTTAATGTTCCATAGATTCTTTTGACTTGAGAATTCAGGGATCCAAGACCGAGAGGTCACGTATTCCTATGGGGGAGAAGGGGGGTTGCATCATCATAGAAAATAAAATGGAATATCTAAGAGGAGATAAGAGTGTTGGTTCTTTGGTATAGGAGAGATAGGGGAGAAAAACATCCAAGTAGAGAGGCAAATAGAGTGTTGGTTCTCTAAGTTGTGGAGTTAGGTGGGTATCATAATTTGTTTTATTTCTTGATAAAATATTTTACCAGAAATATGAGTGAGTTATGTTTTATTATTTCATTGGTAGACGTTGAAGAAATACAAACATATTCTAAAGGAGAGGAAGGGATCACAATGAATAAAGAATATGTGCAACAAACAAATGTAGCCTCGCCTCTAAGGTGAGTGTTAAGTTTGTATTCTTCTTCCAATGGAGTAATTATATGAGTACTTATCTGAACATGACCATGACTTAGACTTTGAACTCGACCTAGACCATGACCTAGACCATGAACTAGACCCCCCTAGCTCCATCTAAGCCTAGGCATAACCTATACTCTACCCTTAAACCCTTCCATACCAAAGACCTAAGTGTATTATGCCTATATTGTTTGTCTAATAATGATATTTTATGGATATGATCATTCACCTATGGTTTAATAATAATTTAATGTGGTTTAATGATTATTATGGTATGATTATTCTTCTTTTTTATTTTAATAAAATCATAACATTTTAGTGGATTCGATATTATTTATATGGAATATTTATACTTCTTTCACAATTAGTGTTTAACATGCCCTAGATTATTTATGATGAAAAACTTATCTATATGTACTCTCACAGACTCTCTCTTTACCCCTCTCCTCCCTCCCTCTCTCCTCCCACTATCTCTCCTACATCTAATATCTCTCTCCCACCTCTCTCTCTCTATACCCCCCTCTTGGTCTTCCTCTCCCACCCTCTCACACTCTCAAACAATCCATCTCTACCCCCTTATATATTTACCTCTTGCATCTAGCCCTCACTCTCTTTCTCCTTGTATCCCCCTCCCTCTCTCTCCCCCAATCTCCCACCTTTCTCTCTTTTATTATATCTAACCCACCTTTCGTCCCCCCCCCCTCTCTATCTACCCCCCTCTTTGTCTCCCTATCCCTCATTTTCACACACTCTATTTGTATTCCCCTCTCCCCCTCTCACACTCTCTTTCTTCCTCTCTCTCCAACCCTATCTCTACATTGCAAGGAAAGAAATGGCCTTGACCTAGACCTAGACCTATACATAGAATGCCTAGACATGGAAATACCTAGACCGTGACCTAGACCTATACGATGACCATGCCATAGACCATGACATGGACCTAGACCATGACCTAGAACAGGACATAGAGCTAGAGCTAGACTTAGACCATGACCTAGAACTTGACGTAGACCATGACCTAGACCCCCCTAGCTCCATCTAAGCCTACGCATAAACTATACTCAACCATTAACCCCCTCCACACTCGAGCCCTAAGTGAACTATGCATGTACCTCTTGTTAAAGGCCCAACAACCCTTACACCCACATCACCCACATTTTGGTGCTCTAACCATTGCTCTATGCATCAAAACACATTCAATACAAAGCCCTTAGGTCCTAGTTGTCCCCAAACCCCTATATATATTTATTTATAAATATGTTTGGTCTATAATAAATGTTATATTTGTTGAATTAATACCATGCACATGCTCTTGTGACTTGAAATACTTGTGATTGTCACTCATCCATGCCCAACAAGAACATGTGTTTGTTCCTAGAACGTGAACGTGATTTTGTGCGAAAGAATTTTAGGAACATGCACCTATTCTAGTTGGGAATTTTATGTTCCAAGCACACTCCTCCATCTCATCTATCTCAAACTTGACATCTGTACACCCGACATATGCACACAAAAATAGCAGGAACAAACAAGTTTATTTTTTTAGTCTTGTTGTTTAATTCATAGACAATTTTGTGCTATTGCAAGACAATTGTGGGAAGAATTGGAAGACAAATGTCCCCAATTGGAATTGTTAGTTGTGTCTTATTGTGTAATACCAAGACAAATTTGTCCAATTGTAATTGTTATTCATGTCATCTTGTGTAATACCAAGACAAATTTTTCCAATTGGAATTGTTAGTTGGGTAATACCAAGACAAATTTGTCCAATTGGAATTGTTATTCATGTCATCTTGTGTAATACCAAGACAAATTTCTCCAATTGGAATTGTTAGTTGGGTAATACCAAGACAAATTTGTCCAATTTGAATTGTTAGTTGTGTAATACCAAGACAAATTTATCCAATTGGAATTGAAATTGTTAGTTGTGTCTTCTTGTGTAATACCAAGACAATTTTTTCCAATGGGAATTGGAATTATTAGTTGTGTCTTTGTTTGTAAAACATAGACAAATTTGTCCACTTGGAATTGGAATTGTTAGTTGTGCCTTCTTGTGTAATACCTAGAAAAATTTGTGGTGGGGTGATTGGAAACCAATTTTTCTATTTAAACATGGGGAACTAACTGATTCAAGAAAAAAATTCTTTGAGGAAAGAGAAACCCATTGAAAAGGTAGAAGAAGAAAGAGAAAAGGTAAAGTTATGTATGTCAAAGAGTAGGCTTTCAGAATAGGGAAATTCAATTTCTAGCGGAATAGATGTCATTGTTGTTTCTCCTCCATCACCACAAGCAAAGTGTAGGATCTCCGTAGAGACCAATCCATGTGGTATATCATCAAGAAAACTTGTTGGGGATGACCAGATGATGGAGGATTTTATTGGAGTTGATAATACAATGGATGAAACTAGAGAGGTGGTTGGTGCACACCATTCTGGTGAAGAAGTTTTTGTGGTGAAACCTCTTGTTGGATAGTCAGACATTCCATAAACTAGTCAATCCCATGTCCACTATCCTCCCAAATTTGATTTTTAAATGATTTAAGAGTAAATATATGCAACATTTTTAACTCCACAACAAGGAGATCAAGAGTTCCAGAATAAGGGGTTCATCATCCCTACTTAGATTGAGCAATGTGTGGTGAAGAACTCCTAAATGCATTCAGGTGGATGAAAGTGGTCTAGCATTACTTGAAGGTAAGTTACCTAACCTTACTATTCATTATCATTCTTATCAAATCATTAAAGAACATTTTGAATGCAAAATCTGATGTCATTAAATGTCAATTATTTTTGGCTTTGTTAAAATCTAGAATTTTTATTATTGTTAGGACAATTTTAGGCGTTAAAATAGTCAAAAGTTTAGAAACAAATCATCATATTGTTAGAAACCTTGTATATTTTTTTCAAAGAATTGGTAATAAATCTCATTCTAAATACCACAATGAAAATTGATGTGTCTTGTCACAATCAATTGTTAGCAATATCACAAGAAAACATTGTTTTCTACAACAAACCTCTCATCTCATGAAATGCAATATCAAAACCCTTATAAAGTATTCTCATAGATGAGATAACCTCGACATAGGTGGCCCAAAAAATATAAGGGCCTTCACTGGTAGAATACCTTGTTTTGACATGAAGTTGATTGGAGTAGTTAACGGACTAGTACAGGATTTCTGGCATGAGAACACTAGGCCTTCTTCCAACCAAAAAGTTGTACTAAAATTAAGTGGATATAGGGACTGTGAACCCTATATTAAACAATTTCTTGAAATTACACAAATGGAATTGTATGAGATATTTAGGATTGTGCATAGTGAACTTAACTTGGGCCAAATATATTTTCATAAATGCAAGCCTTTGTATGTTCAAATAAACACAATTAATAACACATGTTATTGAAGATATCACATTGATTATGGTCATTATTATGACACACATATGTATATATTTTCATTTTTTTCATAACTTCCTTTTACAGGAATGCTCATTTATATTTTCGGTGTCATCGTATAGAGACTTTATTCACAACATCTTGTTTACGAAGCGAGAGGGTTGTAAATTTTATCAAAAATATTTCTTAGATGGGACATGCCCCGGGTGTGGTGGAATGACATTACTGACAAAGTGCATCCATGTAAGTGATGAGTATGAATTGGGGAGGAAGGGCATTGCCTTGTAAAGATTTAAATATGTTGCATATGATAGTGATATAGGGAAGGAAAGAAAAAAGATACAATTGGTGACTTCCTAGGTACGCATATGTGACTTCATGAAGTACTTCATCGAAAAGACACGACACTATTTTGAACATGTGCATGTGTCTTGATGGCAGGACGAGCATTTTAGAATATGAAAGGATACATTTCCCATTGGTACTATGTTATCAATGGTTAATTTTGTTGAGAACTACACCCTTCAACAGAAAAATGAGATTCAAAGACAATATTATCACTCAAAGAAGGTCATCATAATGGTCCATATCACATACATGCATGGGGTGGATAGTAACAAAGAAAATAGAGTTATATTGAAGGAGTATCACTTATACATAAGCAATAATTGGTGCCATGACTTAGCCTACGTAAAACATTTATTTCCATTGTTTTGCAATAACCTTAAGGAGAAGAACATACAAATGGATCAACATTGGATTTGGTCAGACAGATGTGCAGGCTAGTTAAAAAATGATCGTGTATTTCACTAGTTGTGTATGTTGGACAAAAAAATCAAGGTACCACACATTTGGAACTATTTCGATTTCAGGAATAGGAAATGGGAGCATGATGGAGCGAGCACATGAATAAAAAGAGAATTATGCAAGTAATAAAGAAAGTTCACAATTACTTCCCTCATTCGAGATTCAAAATCCATTGTTTAATGGTGTTATTTAGTAATGGGAGAGGGAATAGGAACTCGTGAAGACCAATCACATAGGAAAGAACATGTACATAGATATTTTCCAAGGGTGGTTGATGTAGATCGATCACAATAGTATGAATGCAAAAAAATCCAGGGAACTCTTGGATTCCATTCAGTTCAAACATCAAACAAAGTAGAAAAATCTCTTGCTTCTGTGGTCCATGTAGTATCAATGAATGGGATGATTGTGAATCGGAAAACTAGGTTGATATATGGGATCATGTATCACTATCCATTGGTCAACATATAACTGTGAAATTATCTCAGTTGGAGGAGGACCAATCAAGTATTTCAACAGATTATGATCATGTCTTAGATCTCGTAATGCTAGGTTTGTTGAAACCTTCTATTAAATTTTGAATAACTAGCATCAATGTTTAATTATTTGGTAATTTAGTGGACTCACATGTTGGCACTCCATTTTTTGTAGGGCTCATATACACAATGGTTTCCCCAAGAGGTAATGAATGGGGAACTAATTATTGGTTGGCATGTTGCTTAGAAGGAAAGTAGACCCTCATGCGATCAATAATAGACTTTGAAGGAATTGAATTTATGATTGGGTCTATGGTTATTAAAGGAGAATATATGACATGGGATGGAAGAACACAGAAAAAAAGGTGGTTATTTATTTAAATATTGTAGACCAGGTGAGTTCGTATACTATACTATGAGATTGGTTTTTGGAACAAACCTCCAACTACAAACAATGCCAAGTAATAGCTCATCAAAGTTATGACATTTCTTGACTTACTCTTAGCACGATAATTTAATGGATATCATAAATATTAGAAGTGATCACGATGGTCTACTTGAATGACCATAGGTATGTAAATGGAATAATTGAACAAATATTTCAGATTTATGAATTATTGAAATTTTGGCTTCATTTTATGGTTGATATGGTATTCTTGTATTTCCATTCCTTTCCTTTCCTTTCATTTCCATGTATTTCCATGCCTTTCCTTTCCTTGCCATGCCTTTACATAGATTTCCTTACCTTGTCATTCCATTTCAAGCCATGCCTTTCCTTTTCATGCCATGCCATGCCATACCTTTCCCTACCTTTCCTCGCCATGCCTTTCCTTACCATTCCATGTCGTACCATGCCATTCCTTTCCTTTCCTTGTCATGTCTTACCTTACCATGCCATGCCATGCCATGTCTTTCCTTTCCTTACCATGTCATGCCATACCTTTCCTTGCCAAGCCATGCCTTGCCTTGTCAGGCCATTCATTGCCTTTCAATGCCATGGAAAGCCTTTCCTTTCCATTCCTTTCCTTTCCTTTCCTTTCCTTTCCAAGCATTGTCTGGACAATCATTCCCTAAGGCAGACTCATTCTCTCTAGGTTGCAATGTGATTACCTCCAGAGGAATGGCCCAATTAGGTGAATGGTCCAGGTTTAGAAATCAAGGACATGCATTCCCTAGGGCAGACTCATTCTCTCAAGGTTTCACTATGATTAGTGTCATAGGAATGGCCCCATTAGGTGAATGGTCCAGGATCATAAATCAGGGACAATTATTCTTTTATGTTGTGGAAGAATAGTCCAGATAGCCCATGGCTGATGTTTTACTTTTTTAGATAAGATGCTCTTCCAGATATCACAAATGTGAGTGGAAGAATGGACCAGATGAATCATTTTGTATCATGATATTGTTATGTAGGTTTATATCAAATGATATGATTTTTGTGGAGACTATATGTCTCTGGACAGTAGATGTATGCCACTGTGGTGGATGTATTCCATTGGTTGTGACTATGTGTCACTCATTAGTAGTCATGTGCTACTAGGTGTGGTTTTGTACCACTGGATAGTAATTGTGTGCTACTAGGTGTGGTTGTGTACCATTGGATAGTAGTTTTGTACTACTATGGATAGACACAAGTGTGTTCTATTGAATGATGTTGTTTTGATTCCCATGGAGACTATCACTAGTGTTGGATATTATTACTAGCTAGATGGATAGTTAGTATGTTGATGGACAAACATTCTCCTTGTGGAAAATGGTCCAGGACAATAATTCTTCTAAGACGTATGTCTGGATTAGAAGAATAGTCCTTGTATCCCATAGCTTGGATTCAATCATTTGTTGGAACAATTATTCTTCTAGGACATATGTCTGGATTAAAAGAATGGTTATTGTATCACTCTATGGAGTGAGTGACTTATTCAACATTATGCCCGATTACCTAGATGGAGTATGGCTTTGAGAGATGTTGCAGTTGATTCTATCAAATGATATTGATAGTGGTGATAGTGCTCATGATTTGATCATGAGATTGTCTGTGTGGCTATGACGATGCTACCGGTTGAATGCTTTGTTTGTGCTCAATGTCATTTCCTTTAATACCACCCTAGCTACAAGGGAGTGTTGATATTATGGTAGTTGCAGGAGATATTAACCTCGACGTGTAACCTCTCACAAAACTAGAATATTCCAGGAAGCAAGAAAAACCCTAAAACATTGGATAATAACCCTAGGAGACGTGTTGGCTCAAGAGAATATTTAATATTGAGTTATTAGCCTCTAGAAAGAGAAGTCGTTCTATTCAAGTGAGATAGACTAGTATAAATAAAGGGTGATAGAGCTCATTTATTATACACACTCTCACAACTACATAAGACCAGTGGTGCGCAAGTTTGGAGAGGAACTGCAGCTGCAGCTGCTTCAACTGGCATTTCAGTTTTGGCTTGGAATTTCTCTTGGTTATGGTTTGGACATTCTGCTTGGTATTTTCTTGCTTGGTGATCTAGACTTGGACAAAGGTGCACTACAATTGTTGGCTATTGGATTTCTTCCAGAATTATTGTTTCTATCAAGATTAAGGTGCTCAGGGGTGTCCTTTGTGCCTATGGTTGGGTGAAAATATTGCTATATTGTCTATGGTGAAATAAGAACATCTATTTTTCTAACAATTAGAAGTAGGTTAAGTTGGTTAGAAGGTAACCCCTTGAGGAAGATACATTGAAGTATAAATAAGAGAGAAAGGCTCTCCCATTAGCACCTATTGAATATCAATGAATACCTATTTTGTGAAATATTATTTGGGAAGGTATTATTGATAGAGAAAAGTGTGGCAGAAAACGTGTGACAGAAAAAGTGCGACAGAAAAAGTGTGGCAGGAAAATCACGGAAAAAAAATCGGAGCAGAAAAACTGCGGCAGGAAAAGTGGTGCAGAAAAAGTGTGGTAGAAAAATCGCAGAAGGAAAAGTGCAATAGAAAAGGTGCAGTAGAAAAATCATGGTAGGAAAAGTGCAGTAGATAAATTGTGGCAGAAAAACCATGGAAGAAAAATTTTCGTAGAAAAATTGCGACAGAAAAATCACGGGAGTAAACAGGTGGCATCAAAATCACGACAAAAAAATCATGGAAGCAGAGTCGCAACAACAAAATCTCGGCAGCAAAACGCTACAAGAAGAAAAAAAAAAGGTATGGTTTTCATATGTGTAGTGTTGAATTTATGAATATGGTTGAGGGTTTTCCTTGTAAATATATTGGATGCCCTCTTAGAAGTTTAGGGCTTGTTGTAGAGTTTATCTGAGGCGGATCTACTGAAGTTTAGTATTGGTTCATCTTTGAGGTCTTTTGGTTGAGGTATGTTGCTGAATTTATTGGTACAGATAGAGTTTATATAACAGTGAGGTTCTAGCACATGGTTTGAGGTACATACTTGTGGTATAGTGTTTGAGGTATATGTGATCAGATCAGATTGGTTGATGAGTATACAATGATAGGTTTCTCCGTGACAAATTTGACATAATAGGTTGTGACAGTGACATATTCAGTTTCTACATTTGGCACTTATATTTCAAGGAGGCTGGACAGGGCAAGGATAGATGGTTGTAGCCACCTTCCGGTTGTAATAAAAAAAAATAGGGGGTTGTAGCCTCCTTCTGGTTGTAGTAAGAGAATTGGGGAGTTGGAGCTTCCCTCAGGTTGTAGCCTGAAAATAGGGGGTCGGATCCTTCTTCCAGTTGCAGCTAGAAAACAAAGGAATTTGGTGTCTCCAATAAATATAATTCTTAAAGACAAATAAGAAAAAACATTATGTGGTTTTCTCCTGCATTGGGTTTCCACGTAAAAAATACTTGTGTACTATGTATGTGTATGATTGTTCATTTGTTCAAGGTTTATTTACTTTGAACTTATTATATGATAATGCTATATTGATCATAAAGATAAATAACACTTGCATATTGTGGTTAAAAGGATTAAAATTCTTTATTACTAATTCGCCCCCCCTCTCACTAATCCAACAATTGGTATCAAAGGAGGTTCCTTCAGAAATCATCTTAACCACTGCAAGGAAGATCACGAAGAGAAATAATATGTATAAAAATGGAATACCACAATTTGATGGACATAAGTACACATTCTAGATAAGAAGGATAAAAACATATGTATAGGAACACGTATTTGAAGTTTGACAATAAGTTGTAGATGGATACAAATAACCAACAATTCTGCCAACAAATGACAACAAAAAGAATCTCAATTTAAATAATTCAAAAGCCACAAATGAACTTATGAATGGTATTTGTTATTCAGTATATACCAAAGTTATACATTGTAGCTCCGCTAAAGAGATTTTGGAAAAACTTAAAAATATTTATGAGGGAGACTCAAAAGTCAAAGTCAACAAAAAGGAAGTAGTGAGACAAATTCCCCAGATCATGAAGCCAACCAACAATTTATGCAAGCATTGTCAAGAATGAAAGAAAAAAATACCAGGTTCATATCAAAGGAATACTCAACGACAAGACCACTGGAAATTGTACATACTGATCTAGTTGGACCAACTAGAACAAAGGGTTTAAAATGTGAGAAATACTTCATGTTATTGGTTGATGATTATACACGAATGAATACAAATTGTTTGCTCAAGAATAAGTCAAAATCAATTGAAAACTTCAAGGTATACAAGGAAATGGTTGAAAAACAAATGGATTCAAAAATAAAATGCTTGAGATCTGGTAATGGAGGAGAGTTTACTTCAAAGGAACTTATGGATTTCTATAGAAAGCATGATATAAAAAGACAATTATTCGTTGCTAGAACACCTCAATGGAACGAGATTGTTGAAATAAAGAATAGAACAGTACAAGAAATGGCTCGAATAATGTTAATGGATTCCAAGTTGACATATGTTTTTTGGACACATTCAGTGCATAAAACAATTCACATTCAAAACAGAGTAATTCTTAGGAACAACAATGACAAAAGTCCTTACAAGCTATGGAAAGGAAGACCAACAAATGTGAAGCACTTCATAGTCTTTGGAAGAAAATTCTACATCAAAAGAGAAGATGGTAGAATGGGAAAGTTTGATTCTCATGTAGACAAAGGCCTACATTTTGGTTACTCAAGTACAAGGAAAGCATACAAATGTTACAATCTAAGGCTCAACAAAGTTATGGAAAGAATCAATGTAACAGTTGATAACACAGGTGGATGAAAATTAAAGGAAGAAGAAAAAGAGTTAGTGTAATCGGTTTACGAAGAAGAAACAAAGGATGAAGAAGAAACTGAAGGGGAATATGAAGAAGATCAAATAGAAGTACAAGAGATGTTAATTAAGGTTGGTTGTCATTGATGTCAACCCTTGAAGAAAGCCCCGTAGAACAAAGGTTTGGGTAATGGACCCAATATTGTTTGATGTAAATATGACTGATTATTGTTTTTTCATGGTTGATAAGAAGTAAATATGGATGAACTCCAAAGTGGTCCCCTTATGGTGAAAGCCCTCATGGGAAGATGCTTTGTAGAGTAAGAGAACCCATGCTTAGTTGTGGAATAATGAGATGAAGGAAAGTGAATTTATTAGGGGAAATATCCTAGATGGATAGTGCTTGTCATGTTATTTCTAGTGGTATGTGGAACGTCACATAATTCCTCATGGTTAGAGAGTTATGACCATGACAATTTGGAGACCCCAGGTTTGGGTAATGGACCCAAGTTTGTTTGATGGGTAACGGTATGAATTATGATATATTGTCAAATAATACTATTCTATATGGATATCACATGTCATTCCATTTCTGGTGGTATGTAGAACATCACATAACTCCTCACGGTTTGAGAGTTATGGCCTTACGAAGCTGGAGGACCCTCATATGTCATCTAGAAGCCCCAAAAGGTCAAAGTAGTCAAAGTGGTTTAAGAGATTTTAAAAGGTAAATAAT
>ML782350.1:197129-234691 GCA_009831015.1 Picea engelmannii | reverse complement strand
ATGGATAAGAAGGATGAAAACATTTGTACAACCACATGGATTTGAAGTTTGGAAATCAGTTGTAGATGGATACAAAGAACCACTAGTTCCACCAATAAATGAAAATAGAAAGAAACTCAGTCTAAATAATTCAAAATCCACAATTACACTTCTGAACTGTCTTTGTGATTCAGCATATATGAAATTTATACATTGTAGCTCTACTAAAGAGATATGGGAAAAACTTCAAAATATTTATGAGGAAGATTCAAAAGTCAAAGTCAACAAAAAGGAAGCATTTAGAGAAAAGCCATCCAACACTTTATGCAAGCATTGTCAACAAGGAAAGAAAACAAAGACTAGGTTCAAATCAAAGGAATACTCAATGACAAGACCACTGGAAATTGTGCATATTGATCTAGTTGGACCAACAACAAAAAAGGGTTTAACATGTGAGAAATACTTTATGTTATTGGATGATGATTGTACAAGAATGAATGCGATTTGTTTTCTCAGGAATAAGTCAAAAGAATTTGAAAACTGCAAGGTATACAAGGAAATGGTTGAAAATGAAATGGATTCAAAAATAAAATTCTTGAGATATGATAATGGAGGAGATTTTACTTCAAAGGAATTTATGGATTTCTGCAACAAGCATGGTATAAAAAGGAAATTCTTCATTGCTAAAAAACCTCAACAGAATGGGGTCATCAAAAGAAAGAACAAGACAATACGTGAAATGGCTCGAACAATGTTAATGGATTCCAAGTTGACAGATATTGTTTTGACACATGCAATGCATAGAACAGTTCACATTCAAAACAGAGTAATTCTTAGGAACAAGAGTCACAAAATTCTTGATAAGCTATGGAAAGGAAGACTAGCAAATGTGAAGAACTTCAGATTCTTTGGGATCAAATGCTACATCAAAAGAGAAGATGGAAGAATGGGAAATTTTTATTCTTGTGTAGACAAAGGCTTACTTTTTGGTTACTAAAGTACAAGGAAATCATACAAATGTTACAATTTAAGGCTCAACAAAGTTGTGGAAAGCATCAATGTAACGGTTGATGAGACAGGTGGAAGAAAATATTTAGTAGAACATGTTTACAAAGAATAAACAAAGGATGAAGAATCACCATAAGGGGAAGATTAAGAAGATCAAATATAAGTAGAAGAGAAATAACAACAAGTACCTCCAAAGACACATAGCAAATGAATACAAAAAATTATCCATCAGATTAGATTATCGAGAACAAGGATGTAGGAGTTGAGAATAGAAGAAGAATTTGTTCACAAGAACAACTACATATAGCACTCTTATCTTTGATTCAACCAAACATTTTTTAAGAATCCAACAAGGATGAATTATGGGTAAAGGCCATGGATGAAGAATTGGATCAAATATAAAAGAATGACACTTGGGAATTGGTTCCAAGACCAAGGTACAAGAATGTGATCAGTACAAAATGGGTCTTTAGAAATAAATTGAATGAAGATGGACAGGTTACCGAGAACAAAGCTATATTGGTATTCAAAGGATACACATAGGTTGAAGGTATCGACTTTGAAGAGACATTTTACCCAGTCACCAGAATCGAAGCAATCAAATTGATACTAGCTTATGCATGTTCAAAGAATAGTAAAGTGTATCAAATGGACGTAAAATTAAAGTTTTTGAATGGATAACTAGAAGAACAAGTCTAAATTGAGAAACCAAAAAGATTTCAGTTATCAAAAAATGAGGATTATGTTTGCAGAGTAAATAAGGCCTTGTATGGTCTCAAACAGGCCCCCAGAGCATGGTATTTCAAACTAGACAGATACTTATAGCAGCAAGGATTCAGGAAATGGAATGCAGACAACAACCTCTATATCAAGCTAACTCAATATAGTATTTTATTAATTGAATTTTATGTTGATGATATTATTTTTGGATGTGATGATGACAGGTTGAGCCATGAATTTACAAAGGATATGCATAATGAATTTGAAATGTCATTACTTAGAGAACTATCATTATTTCTAGGTCTTCAAATATGTCAACGGAACCAAGGAATTTTTATTTCTCAAACCAAGTATATCATGGAAATGCTAAAGAGGTTTGGAATGGAATATTGCAAACCAGTCAGTACTCCTATGCAAACTAGTTGCAAGTTAAGGAAAGATGATGATTCAAATTCTATAGATCAGAGGCAATAGAAATCAATGAGTGGAAACTTACTTTATGTGACAACATCCATACCAGATGTAATAAAGTAAGTTGGACAGGTGGCAATATTTCAAGGAGCACCAAAGGAATCACATGTTCTAGTAGTAAATAGGATATTCAGGTATCTCAAGGGTACAAAAGAGTTTGGATTATGGTATCCAATAGGAATGAATTTCTCACTTATTTCCGACACAGATGCACATTGGGAAGGTTACACTGATGATTGACGAAGCATTAGTGGAACAAATTTCTACTTGAGTGAGTGTTTGGTATCTTGGCTATGCAAGAAACAGTCATCAGTATCATTATCTACAATCGAAGCAGAGTATATTGTAACAACAACAAGTTGTACATAGGTTCTATGGATGAAACAAACTCTGACAGATATATAGGTTGAGTATGATGATCCCATTCCAATCCATTGTGATAATACAACCGTCGTCAATTTCTCAAAGAACCCGATGATGCACTTCAAGATGAAGCACATTCCAATCAAGAATCACTTTCTATGGGAACAAGTTGCATAGAAGAACATTGGAGTTGAATATGTGGGAACAAAAGAATAAGTGGAAGATATCTTTACAAAACTGCTTCCAAGGGATTCCTTTGAGTATCTTCGCTAGAGAATCGAAGTAATTTCTACTCCAAAATGAAAGCTTTTGAATGCCTATTTTATATGTCTTAGATTTACACAAGGAAGCACCATGAAGAGGACAATTTAGGTTGGGGGAGAATTTTTAGGAAGAGTTGAGTCAAGGGGAGTAGCCCCAAGGACAGTTCAGTTAGGGGGATTAGCCTCGGATGGGAAGTTACCATTTCCATTGATGTCAAAGGGGAAGAGATTTATCAGATGCATGATAGTGAGTTAGATGCTTGGAGAGAGAGCGTAGAGGCATGGTTTCAGGGGGATCGACAGTCAAAAGGGGAGCATGAGTGATATGACTTCAGTATTGCATCAGAGTGTTGTCATCAATGCCAAAAGGAGATATTGTTGATTAATTGGGTTGGTTGTCATTGATTTCAACCCTTGACACAATTCCAGTAGCAAATTCTGGTATCCCCAACAGTATGATTAAGATACTTTCATTTGATTGATGTATAATGGTATAAAGTTTAATATATTTGCAGGTAAGACTATTCTAGATGGATAGTACATGTCATGTCATTTCCGATGATATACAAAATGTCACATAACTCCTCACGATTAGAGAGTTATGGCCTGGTGAAATGGAGAACCCTCATGAGTTATCCAGAAGGTCAAATAAGTCAAATTAATTCTAGAAGCTCCTAGAATAAGTTGACTAGTCAAGTGAGCAAAACTAGGAGTTAGTCATGGATTAAGTTGTTGCAATAAGAAAATAATTAAAAAGAATCTAGTTGCAACTAGAAGTGGAGAATTTACTATTTCTAGAAACGTGAGTTATAAGTGGATAAGTGGTTAGAAGTGAATTAGCCGTAAAAAAAGGAAAGTGGGTTAAGTTGGTTAGAAGGTAACCCCTTGAGGAAGCTACAGTGAAGTATAAATAAGAGAGAAAGGCTCTCTCATTAGCACCTATTGAATATTGTTTAATATCTATTTTTTGAAAGGTTGATTGGGTAGGTATTATTGATAAAGAAAAGTGTGGCAGAAAAAAGCGACAGAAAAAGTGTGGTAGAAAAATTGTGACAAAAAAATTGTGGCAAGAAAAGTGTTGCAGAAAATGTGTGGCAGAAAAATCGTGGCAAGAAAAGTGTCGCAAAAAAAGTGCGGCAAAAAAATTGCAGCAGGAAAAGTGCGGCAGAGAAATCNAGTGTGGTAGAAAAATTGTGACAAAAAAATTGTGGCAAGAAAAGTGTTGCAGAAAATGTGTGGCAGAAAAATCGTGGCAAGAAAAGTGTCGCAAAAAAAGTGCGGCAAAAAAATTGCAGCAGGAAAAGTGCGGCAGAGAAATCACAGCAGAAAAAACACGGCAACAGAATAGTGGCTGCAAAACCATGACAACAGAACACTACAAGAAGAAAAAAAAAAGGTTCGGTTTTCATGTGTAGTATTGAATTTATGAATCTAGTGGAGGGTTTTCCTTGTAAATCTGTTGGATGTTGTCTTGGAAGTTTAGGGCTTGCTATAGAGTTGATGTGAGGAAGATATTCTGAATTTTAGTATTGGTTCATGTTTGAGGGATTTTGGTTGAGGTATGTTACTGAAGTTATTGGTATAGATAAAGGTTGTATAACAATGAGCTTCTAGAACATGGTTTTAGGTACAGACTTGTGGTATAGCGTTTGAGGTATATGTGATCATATTAGATTGGTTGATGAGTATACAGTGACAAGTTTCTCAGTGAGAGATTTGACAGAACAGGTTGTCACAGTGACATATTCGGTTTCTACATTTGGCACTTATATTTCAGAGAGGTCGGATGGGACAAGGATATGTGGTTGTAGCCACCTTTGGGTTATAGCCAGAGAACATAGGTGGTTGTAGCCTCCTTCTGGTTGTAGTCATAAAATTAGGGAGTTGGAGCTTAGCTCAGGTTATAGCCTAAAAATAGGGGGTCGGATGATCCAGATGGATGTCAATGGCCTCCCACCTATTCCAACTAGCTCATTTTGGCAGTTTTCCAATTCGACAGTTTCTTCCTAGTTTTCGGGTCCCTTACTTCCGGGGCCATTATCTAGAAGGTCAAAGAAGTCAAATTAATTCTAGAAGCTTCTAGAAAAAGTTGACTAGTCAAGTGGGTGAAACTAAGAGTTAGTCATGGGTTAAGTTGTTGCAATAATAATATAATTAAAAATAATTTAGTTGCAACTAGAAGTGGATAATTTACTATTTGTCACAGTGAGTTAGAAGTGGACAAGTGGTTAGAAGTGGGTTAGCCCTAAAAGAAGGAGAGTGGGTTAATTTGGTTAGAAGGTAGCCCCTTGAAGAAATTACATTGAAGTATAAATAAGAGAGAAATGATCTCCCATTAGCACCTATTGAATATCATTGAATATGTATTTTGTGAATGGTTATTTGGGAAGGTATTATTGATAAATAAAAGTGTGGAAGAAAAAATGCGGCAGGAAAAGTGCAACAGAAAAATCACAACAGGAAAAGTGCGGCAGAAAAAGTGCGACAGAAAAATCACGGTAGGAAAAGTGTGGAAAAAAAATCGCGGCAGAAAAACCACAGCAGAAAAAGTGTGAGAAAAATCACGACAGCAGATTCACAACAGCAAAATCATGGCAACAAAACGCTACAAGAAGGAAAAAAAAAGGTAAGGTTTTCATATGTGTACGGTTGAATTTATGAATCCGGTTGAGGGTTTTCCTTGTAAATCTGTTGGATTCCATTTTGCAAGTTTAGGGCTTGTTGTAGAGTTGATCTGAGGAAGATGCACTGAAGTTTAGTATTGGTTCATGTTTGAGGGATTTTGGTTGAGGTATGTTGCTGAAGTTATTGGTATATATAGAGGTTGTATACCAGTGAGTTTATAGCACATTGTTTGAGGTACAAACTTGTGGTATAGTGTTTGAGGTATATGTTATCAGATCAGATTGATTGATGAGTATACAATGACAAATTTGACAGAACAGGTTGTGACAGTGACATATTCAATTTCTACATTTGGCACTTATATTTCAGAGAGGTTGGACTAGGCAAGGATAGGTGGTTGTAGCCACCTTCCAATTTTAGTCGAAGAACATAGGCGGTTGTAGCCTCCTTCTGGTTGTAGTTAGAGAATTGGGGAGTTGGATCTTCCTTTAGGTTGTAGCCTGAAAATAGGGGGTCAGAGCCTCCTTCCAGTTGCTGCTAGAAAACAAAGGAAGTTGGTGCTTCCAATAAATGTAATTCTTAAAGACAAATAAGAAAAAACATTCCGAGGTTTTCTCCTGCATTGGGTTTCCTCGTAAAAAATATTGGTGTATTATGTATGTGTATGATTGTTCATTTGTTCAAGGTTTATTTACTCTGCACTTATTGGATGATAATGTTATATTGATCATAAAGATAAATAACACTCGCATATTGTGGTTAAAAGGACTAAAAATCTTTGTTACCAATTCACCCTCTCTCTCAGTAATCCAACACCCCCACTTACTCTGTTGCATGAATTTATACTCAATTTTGACCGCATATCGATAACCAATACCCGGTGAGGATATGTCCAAGAAATCCATCTTTGTTTGGATGTACCTATGTAGACCACTGCAATACTTCAAAACTAGGTGCCACTCAGAGTCTTTGATACCTAGCTTTGAGAGCAAGGTATGAAATATGTTAGTGTACTTCGGCATTGTCTGATCTCTTTTCCAACGCAGAGTCGTCCATGTCATGTACTGGTCATCATAGTTTCCAACAAGGTAGAACTCCTCCTTTAAGGCATCTACAAAGGTTCTCCAAGTGGGTTCTCTCTTGAATGGTGTAGATTCATTCACGATGTACCTATTCGAGTAACCTTCCCAACAAGATATGACATGGGGAAGGGATTTAAGGAGCATGAATGTGATCTTTTCACTATTGGAAAATTTTGGATGGAGTAATAACCTTCTAGCACATTCAACGATTTTTCTAGAGCATTTGCATCTATCTGGCCTTCAAATAAGGGGATATTAAAATTGACTTATACCTTGAAGGGCATCGCACTTTCGAAATGGTTTCTTGTCAAATATGCCTCTGTTGCTACCATCAATAGTAATCGAAGGAACTTAGCAAAGTTTTCCATCATCTCATTCCTTTGTTGAACGAGGGATTCCTCGAGCAATGTCTTGAAAGGATCTATTGCTCTGCCATCTCTCTTTTCTTCCACCATGGGAGGTCGCTTGGGATAGCGAAAGTGGTTGTCCTCAAGTGAAACTAGCTCGAGACTCAAATCTCTATACGCTAACCTTATCAGGGACCTGCTCTGAGAAATGACAAGAAGAAGACTTCTTTGATACCACTGATCCATATTATATTGAGAACAACATGAAGACAAAAATATAGAAGAGATACAAAAAGAAAATACACAGAGATATTGCAAGAATCATAGAAATATAGTGAAACCCAACTTCTATTGATGAATAAGAGAGAAAAACGTTGTAGAACACAAACTGGTAGAATGATGTAGCTTATTTCTAAAAAGAAAGAGATGTTGGCTACACTTCATTCACAACAAGCTTTACATCACACTCCATTGCATGCTTAAAGGGCCTCCTTCACCTCAATTATATATGAGAGAGTGAGAGGAGAACAATTCCCATGATGCATGTGGGATAAATTAATCTAAGTTTATAAAATCGCATAGGCATGTAAAATACTAGGACTTCCTGATTGGTCATCCATCACAATACTACTCTAGCCTGAGCACACTTAACTACGGAGTTCTAATGGAATCTGGTGCATTAACGTTATATTGTAGGCATATACATAAGACCACTAGAAAATCATTACATGATGTCTGTAATTAACAAATGAAGAGTGTATTACATTCCATTCCCTATGAAAAGAGTTAATATCATGGTTTATCAAAACCATAGGCTGGAAATGTTGATTTAGTGGAAAAGTTGGTTGGCCACTGAGATCCACATGGATCATCATAGTTACTCCAATCGTTAGATAAACAAAGAATTTCATAAAGCTAACGAACCCAATTACCTCCCCCACCCTCATTCTCAAATCTCAACTACCCAATCCTCTCTCCTCATTATTCAAGGTCTGATATAAGATTTCTAAAATATTCATGCAAAAGGACATAATACCATCTCCAAACCCCACATTACTCTTGCAAGCATCTTCAACAATCTGAAACTTACAAATTTGACCCTTTCTTACATCAAGCATTCTATGAAATCCTATGTTGATGTGGAGTCTTGTATATAGCTCAAATAGGGCAATCAAGAAACAAAGACACAAATATCATATTTATTTAACTAACCGTCATTATACCACCAAAAGATCCAACGATAGGCATTAATCACACCAAACACCACATGTACTTTTACTTCATCAAAATTCTTGCTAAAATTCCACATTATTCTACTTAAAAGGACCTTAATAACATTAATGAAAAAAATGACTATAAATTTCACCAATATTATAGTATATCATCTATTCTCATACAAAAACAAAAATCTTTATAATTACGTCGAGAGATATATACCTATTGAAAACTTCCATATTAATCACTCTTTTAATTAAAAATATGTAATGTGCATGTCAAATTTAACGATAAAAGATTATTTTCCATCGCATCCACAAATTAAAGGCCAAGATTCACACAGATAACCCTCATGCATGTCATTCTACATCTGTTAATCATTAGGGCATCGGATTAACACAGATTATTCATTAATGTGATTAACCTGCTTGCCACGTATAAGCTATGGTGAGCGACATGATGACAAGCAGAAAAATGAACTTGCCACTAGCAGCAAGATGGTGGACGACAAGATGTTTGACGACAAGATATCAAGCATCTCTCAACATTCATGAAAAAATTAAGTGGTCGAGTCAATCTTAATCATTTTCAACTTTCCACTTCCATTCTTAACCTTTTCCTTAATTTACCTTTGGTATTTTAACTTAACTCTTTCATGTCTCTCCTTCCCATCTCCCAAATATTAGTTTCCTCTTTATATTTCTTTCTTTCACTTTCACTCCTTTCCCTCTCCTATCGACTCTTCAACCTCGTCTTCTGTATCCTTGTGCTTACTCTTCATTTACATCTCATTTAAAGTTGATTGATACCACATAACTACACCGTTCCACCCGGGTTTATCTTTTATTTGCGCTCATCTTCTTCATTCGAATATGAGAGGCAGCTTTATCTTCGTCGGTTCAACAAACCGCCACTTCTGATGAATTAATGAAGCCCCTAATATTTCTGCTGGCCTTCCTGTCCCGCAGTTGCAGTGATCTGGACCCGAAAGCGAAGGGTTATGGATGAAGTTGAATCATATTGTACTGAACATGGCCAAAATATCAGACAAATGAAAAATCCGTGGCTGTTCCGCAGACAGTGGGAGAAAGGAGAACGGTCTAGCAATAAGCAGCTCGCATTAATGGCCGTCTGATGTGGACTGGCTTCATATCTGGTCATTGAAGTGGAGCCAATGGCAGCCTTTTGATCCTAAATATAGGCCGTTCTGATGGCTGAAACTCGAATTGGATTCTATGTCTTCCTAGAACAGTACTGCACAATTAATGAGTTCTTCAAGTCTTGTACTACTCATCTTCTCTTGAAATCTCTGCCTGTAAAGTAACAGGAATGATCAGCGCGCTGTCCAGTTGGGGACTTTCATCGTAGTATAAATTTTACAGTCAATGTATTATATTTTGTCTTAAGAATTTTGTCCCACATGCAATGCTATTCAACTCTACTCCATTAATGGAGAGATACAGATGTATTTGCAAATAGAACTTTCATTGAATTGAAGTTACTTAAAATAACTATTATAACTTTTATAGGCAATATTTTCTTAAATTTTTTGAAAAACAAAAACTCTTATAATGAATTGCCATTAACTTCTTAATCATAAATCTTTTCAAAATCTATCACACTACAGTAAAGATAATGTAAACTTATCATCTAGCCTCCACCCAACTTTTAAATTTTGCTCATAAATTATATCATTATATAATTTATAATAGCGTAAATTTTCAATTTAAAGAAATTTTATTGTTTTAAGAATCAGATAGATGTTAATAACGACATGTAGATTTTAAAATTGTTATTATATGATAGCTAAATAAAGAAAAAATGGAACCACTTACTCCCATATTTATTTTGGAGCTAGAAAACTCTAATGCATTTTTATCACCCTCTCCACAACTAGAAGCCTTCACATATTTGAATTTGTGCAATCAATTACCAAATTTTTATGTAATACATTATAATTTACACCACCAATTCAATGTACATTCTCGAGCAAGGATTAATAATATTGTGTACACAAGTGTGGAAAATTAATGACAAAAAAACTTATTTCAATATAAATAGTTGTTATTGTTATATGGTATGCACCGTTAAAAAAAAATGGAAGCGAGATGTTCACAAATAATGCCATTGATGGATTACCTACATGATCATGGAGCCAAGTACTTGCAATGGTCACGTACCTATGCCGTGTAGTAAGCATAAAGAGAAGGATTTGGGTATTTATTAATTTTAAGTGTAATATTTTCTATTTAATTAATAATGATTTTTCTTGTAAGCTCGAGAAAGAAGGCCATCATTACCATGCCGAGGGAGAGCATCATTCCTCGCACCACGTTATTAAAATCGTTATCAAATTCAAGAGGACTAATCAAAAGTGTTGAGGTAAGGGCACACTTTAACGTATCAAAGGATTACTAAGCCTAATCATCCCATACAAATGGTGTGTCTAATCATGACAACCAAAAAAAACCATGAGCAATAGTGACATAATTGAGGACAAACCAACGCAAAAAATTGGTTTTCCCTTGAAGGCTCTACAATTGTTAGAGATTATGAAGTGGGGTTAGTTTAGTGATGGCATGTACCTTCCATGGGGAGAGTATTTTGTTTTAATAGGAAATTAATTAGAGGGACTTGTTTGTTAGAGTAAAAAATAGAAATGATGATGCATATCATCTCAATGATAATCTGGTGTGGTAAGGGATTCTAGAATTTTCTCATCGGAATGAAATATGGAGTTGCTAGAGTCATCATTCACCAGTATCATTATGGTGGTAGAAGATGGGAAAGAAAACCTTTTATCAATGCCATAGGAGTGAGAGGATTGGCTCACATAGGATACTTCTAGAGAGGAAGATGCAGAACCAACAAATGGGGGATCCAACGATGTTGAAACCAAAGGTACATTAAGCTTAAGAGGGGCACACCTATGTACATCTAATGAAAATGAAGGGATTCGAGAATATATCGATCCCATGGAGATTGAAAGGGAAGGGATGTGTATTGTATTCTCATCAATTTTAATGGGAGGAGGACTAATTTCAACAATTGGTTTTCCCTTAGTCTGAAAAAACCTTTGGCACCAAATGGCGATCTCCTCCACTACTAGAGTTGATTTCTCCTAAATGGAACAATCGAGACAACGAACAATGACTAAGGCATCACAAAATTGAGGTAGTTTAGGGAAATGATGAAAATAGTTACCATAGGTATCAAACAAAGCATAGGGATGATTTCTCTATAAGGAATTAATTGATCCAGATTATTTTGAGAACGACATGAAGACAGAAATATAATCGAGATATGACAATGAAATACACAAAAATATAGAAGAGAGCACAAAAATACAGTGGAACCCAACTTCTATTGCTGAATAAGATAGAAAAACACCGTAGAACACAAACTGGAAAATGGGGTAGCTTATCTCTGAAAAGAAAGAGATGTTGGCGGGTAGCTTATCTCTGAAAAGAAAGAGATGTTGGCTACGCTTCCTTCACAAGAAGCTTTACATCACACTCCATTGCATCCTTAAAGGGCCTCCTTCACCTCAATTATACAGGAGAGAGTGACAGGAGAACAATTCCCATGATGCATATGGGATAAATTGGACTAAGTTTATAAAATGTCATAGGCATGTAAAATACTAGTACTTCTCGAGCGGTCACCCATCCCAATACTACTCTAGACTAAGCACGCTTAACTGTGGAGTTCTAATGGGATCCAATGCATTAACTCTATGTTGTAGGCATGTACATAAAACCATTACATGATGTCTGTAATTAACAAATGAAGATGACATTACATTCCATTCCCCATCAAAAGGGTGAATGTCATGGTTTATCAAAACCAGAGGCTCAAAATGGTGATTCAGTGGAAAAGGTGGATGGCCACCGAGATCCATCTGGATCATTCCTCCCCCCTTAGGAAGCAATGGTCTCCATTGCGTTGAGTGCCCAGGGGAGAGGAAAAAGCATTTGTTTAATTTGCATCTTGATGAGCTGCTTTCCTTGTTGGAGAAGTTGCGCCTCTTAGCTTTTTGAAGGTTGTCATGAATCTATGGTTGGAAGGGTTGGACATTTTTAACCAGTCTGGCTACATGATATTTCTGTGTGTATAAGGAATCTTTGCGCTTTGCTGCAATCTTGTTGACCTGCTTTTGTTGGATAGAAGGTGCTTGGGCCAAGGCTGTAATGGTTACAGTATCTTTTTGTTCACCTTTTGAACAGTTTGTGAAGAAGATAAATTTTGTAGTATGAAATACTACCTTGCGACACTGTTTAGGTGGGGCATTAGTCGGAACCACCTCTGGTATCCTGTAGAGATGACCCCCCATAGTAATAGTGACACTACGGGGTCGAGACTCATAGATAGCATGGCGCTTCCACATATATGGTTGGCCTAAGAGAACATCACAGACATCCAGTGGGGCAACATCACATAATACCTCGTCCTTGAAGGGATGGATGTCGTATGACAATCGACACTGCTGGCTGACACAAAGATCTTGACCCTAGAGAAGCCACCCAATGTTGTATGGTTGTGGGTGTGGTGTTGTTGGCAAATCCAACTGCTTGACAACCTCTGCTGAGATGATGTTTTTTTGGCTTCCGCTATCCACAATAAAATGCAGTGGGGTCCCCTTCACCCACATCTGTGAATGGAAGAGTCGCTCCCCCTTCTCAGGATCCTCTTCTGGTTGGATTGTTGTAGTTGCGACAGTAGCAGTGGGTTTTGCATCAATGATCTATCTCCTTTTATTATTTTCTGAATCAAGGTCCAAGTTGAGGTTCGACTCTTTGTCTTTGAGATTGGCCACCAATGACTGTATTGAGTGACATTCATCGGTGTTGTGCTAAGGGCTGTTGTAAAACTCACACCACTTTCCGGTGTCTTTCTTAGACTTCCCGTTACCCTTCTTTGTTTGCACCTGGGATTGGATCTCTTGAGGTTGGCCTTCCTTGCTCTTTCCATGCTTCTCCCACTTACTCTGCTGGTTGAATTTCTTCTCAATTTTGATTGCATATCGATAAGCAACTCCCAGTGAAGAGATGTCCAAAAAATTCATCTTTGTTTGGATGTACTTGTGTAGACCACTGCGGTACTTCAAAACCAAGTGTCGCTCGAAGTCTTTGATACCCAGCTTTGACTGCAAGGTATGAAATATGTTGGTGTACTCCGGCACCGTCTGGGCTCTTTTCTGACGTAGAGTTGTCCATCTCATGTATTGGTCATCATAGTTTCCGACAGGGTAGAACTCCTCCTTTAGGGCATCTACAAAGGCTGCCCAAGTGGGTTCTCTCCCAAAAAGTGTAGATTTATTTGCGGTGTACCTCTCCCAGTAACCTTCCCACCAAGCTCTGACATGGGGAAGGGCTTTAAGAAGCGTGAAGGTGATCTTTTCACTATCGGAAAATTTATGGACAGAGTAATAACCTTCTAGCAGATTCAACCATTTTTCTAGAGCATCTGCATCTATATGGCCTTGCATCTAGAGCATCTGCATCAAAATTGACTTGTACCTTGAAGGGTGTCACACTTGCAAAATGGTTGCTTGTTGAAGATGCCTTGGTTGCCGCCATCGGTAGTCTTTGAAGGATCTGAGCGAAGTTGTCCATCATCTCGTTCCTTTGTCGCACAAGGGCTTCCTCGAGCAACATCTTGAAAGGATCTCCTGCTCTGTCATATCTATTTTCTTCTGCCATGGGAGGTCGCTTGGGCTAGCAAGAGTGGTTGTCCTCAAGCAAAACTAGCTCGAGACCCAAATCTCTATACCATGACCTCGTCGGGGACCTGCTCTAAGAAATGACAAAGAGAAGACTGCTCTGATACCACTGATCCGGATTATTTTGAGAACGACATGAAGACAGAAATATAACCAAGATATAACAATTAAATACACAAAAATATAGAAGAGAGCACAAAAATACAGTGAAACCCAACTTCTATTGCTGAATAAGATAGAAAAACACTGTAGAACACAAACTGGAAAAATGGGGTAGCTTATCTCTAAAAAGAAAGAGATGTTGGCTACGCTTCCTTCATAAGAAGCTTTACATCACACTCCATTGCATCCTTAAAGGGCCTCCTTCACCTCAATTATATAGAAGAGAGTGAGAGGAGAACAATTCCCATGATGTATGTGGGATAAATTGCACTAAGTTTATAAAATGTCATAGGCATGTAAAATACTAGTACTTCCCAAGCGGTCACCCATCCCAGTACTACTCTAGACTGAGCGTGCTTAACTATGGAGTTCTAATGGGATCCGATGAATTAACTCTATGTTGTAGGCATGTACATAAAACCGTTACATGATGTCTGTAATTAACAAATGAAGATGACATTACATTCCATTCCCCATCAAAAGGGTGAATGTCATAGTTTATCAAAACCAGAGGCTCAAAATGGTGATTCAGTGGAAAAGGTGGATGGCCACCGAGATCCATCTAGATCATTAATATGCTTGGTTAATGATTCAGGAAGCAAAATTTTCACAATAGGATTCGATGGATTAGATTCCAAGTCATCGACATTAAAAGGACCCTTTAATTCTAGGAGTGCTAAACAATTGTTGGTTGCATGGCCAATGAGGTCACATAAATCACATGGGATAATGACTCTAGGTGCAGTGGTTTGTGTAGCCATATTATGTCTAGAGTTATTCATGCCCCTGGTATTCTTAGCTTTACCCCCTATGGAAACTCCTTTCCTAGTTTTGGTAGGGGTTTGTTAGGCCTATGTAGATTCCATAAAAGACATAGGGGTAGAACCCGTAGGTTAAACAAATGTTAGTACTAAATGAGGAGTTAGCGTGGAGGGCTTGGAGGATCCATGTACCAAACAAGAATCCCCAAAGTAATACTAGGTAAACTCAATGAATCCATCATGGGTGTACATACTATTTCTAAAGGGGGAAATAGGAAAGGAACTTATGAAAAGGGAGTTGAATGTACCTAGCCTCCCAGTTGAGTCCCGTCACTAGGAAAATGACTTATCCTACTAAAAACGAATTTAAAAATTCCTCATACATTTAAAATAAACCAACAGGTAGTAGGCCCATAATTTAACATATGTTTAATAACATATATTAAAATGTGAATGCAATTATTCAAGAAAAACAACAATACACAACATTCATATAAATAATTTACATAGCAGAATAATAATATTAAAAAAACATAGAGCTTATATGTTTATACATATAACCAATTGGTTGCATGAGATGGTTGAACCTCCCAACCATAGGTGTTGTTTTTCGTTTTCTCTCAATAACAGGCCACCCCCGAGTTGAGGTTATGAGTCCACAAGGAGATATGGCTCTCTTGGCTCTACATTCTCCACATTCAACGGCCCTAAACCCAGGTTCTACCCCAACAATAGTTCCAACCCACCAACTCTCTTCCCCACAACCTGCACAACCCAAGGAATGTACACCCTTCACTACTCTCATTCCATCGGCCTATACCATTAGTTTATCATGGTTTCCATTGCATTCAGTTGGCCAAAGAATCTATCATTTGGGGACTCTAGGAACTCTCAGTTGCTCTAGAAGTGTTCATAGCAGACTTAACAAGGCCCTTGAACCATTTCCTTAATAGGAAAATGAATTATAGGAATACAACCCATTTTACATGAACACGAGTGACATTTCCATCACAAAACACAACCAAGCATTGGTTTCCTTCAAGCACACCATGGTTGGTTCTCTTCCCATCACTCAACTCCCCTCTTGTTTTCCAAAAACTACATGTAAAAACTATCCTCTTTCCCATACAAATTTATCTTCTTCTTCATTTCTTTCTTGACTCTCACTCTTCCCAAAGATGATTGTACTTAAGCCCCATGCTCCCAACAACTATGGATTGTGACTCCTCACACCCACCCTCTTACATGAGTTTAATGATTGGCCTTGGGAATACTCAACAACAAATATAAGGTTATACACAATGATAATAATTTTAGGAATGTGTGTTGGATTAATATCCATGAATATTTCCCCCCTTGTACCCCTCTTTCTTGTTGAATCATAGCCCCCTATCATTTTCATCCCTCTTGTATCACATCTAGGGGTTACTACTTTTTTTAATCATTTCAATGTACATAATGCATAGTTTGGTCCTCGACCATTTTAATCAATATGAGATATCCGCCCCGACATATTGTCTCAATAGCCTAATTCACATTTATATAGTTACATTATAATTTGTGGGAAATAAAATTAGGGATGTTACATTCCCCTCCCCCTTATTTTTTCATTGTCCTTAGTGCACAACACCATACAATGTTCATACAATTACAATGACAGGATCTTTGGCCTTTAATCAACATATAGGTTATCCAACCTAATATTACACAGACATTCTAGCCTAAATGTAAATACATGGGAACTCCATCCCCAAAAACCATAAATACATAGGTGCTTTAGCCCCAAAACATAGATACATTAATCATTGGCATTCCCTTACAACTATCTCTATTTACACTAGCTCTCTTCCATACACCGACCCAACCCAAGGAATTTACCCCTTCACTATTATCAATCCATTGGGTTGTACCATTCCTAATGTGCCCCCTTCACCGCTCTCACTCCATCGGGCTACACCATTGTAACCGGTTTTTCTGGCACAAGTGACTGGGAATCTCTCTTACTGGGATCTCAAGGGACTTGTGGCTAGTAAAACTACCAAGAAAAGAAAAAACATAAGAAAAATTGTTACTCCAGTGCAACTTGCACATATGAGTTCACTCTTCAGGCTTGATGACTAGGTTCTTAGACAACAAAACTCCCTCACGAGAGTTCACTCTTCAGGTCTAACAATCTGGTTGTTCTGTAAGCCTAACAACTTGTTATTTCAGTCTTCAAAAACTCCACACAATTGCTAACATGTCCACTGGACTTTAATCTTCTCCTCTCTTCTCTTCTGAAGTTTTTCTTCCTTTCTTTACTCACCCTATAGACTCATGCATCCCTTTCATTGTTATACAATTCCTCGAGCAATCCATCATTTTCCAAGGTGTTCTTGCACAATCGAATTCCAAATTACCACCAGTCTTCCACTAGAACCCTGTAAACTGTGGAAATAATCTCATATACATCATATACATACAACCAATATGAGACATCATCATACCGTTTTCAATTACATTTTTTTTTCAAATCTATTTTATACAGGAAAACATAATTTCCCAAGCATGCGTTTTCTGCTCATTATGTTTGTCTCTTGCAAATATAAATATCAATCTTTCTTATGAGATTACGTCAATGCCATATCCAAGACCATTCTCCTTGCAATTTTCTCAATTTACATGTAGCCAAACAAATTGTTCTAATATCATAACCATTTGCAATTATTAATTTCTTAGATTTCTTTTATACAAGAAAATAAAATTTCCATGCATGAGTTTTCTACTCATTATGTTTGGCTCTCGCAGTATCATGCATCATTTTTATTTATATAGCCAAACAAATTGTTGGCATTCATGCATATTTATAACAACTCATGAAGTGATCTCATAATTGTATCTTACCAACATTCAATCATTTTCGTCCATTTTTCACATTAAATATAGAATTCAAACATTAACCATATTATCTAGAATGAAACTATCATTCATTACACATGCATTATCAACACAACCATATTTTCACAATGCAATTAAATTTTACCAACAAATGAATCTAATGTGCCAATAGCCATGGAAACATTTACACAATGCATCCTTGCATCAAATCTAGAATACCACACATTTGTTTCATGTATTCCATCATGTGAGTTGGAAGGTCTGGCCGACACCTCAACAAATTATACAAACTCTTCCCCATTTACCTGTCCAATTATTTCGATACCCTCCTCTTGAACCCATACATAACACTAGGAATAGGATTCTCTTAGTGCTCTCTCATGTTGGCAAAGAGGTTGTAGTCCAATCATCAGTTATAAATGGGAATACCATTAAGCAATTGTATGACACTATGTCCCTTCCATTTCCAACGATACCATGGCCTCATACATGGCCATCCCTAATGGAATTCATTGCTACAACAAAGGTATGTTCCCTTACCTGACTTAGTTATGATCTCATAACCAATATAACATAATATGAAATTAAATTTGACATAAATGTATTCAATCATAAATAAGGTTTGTATATTCAAGGCCCTCTACCTTTACACACCAATTCAAATATTAAAATTTGAATGAGGGAATTCTGGCCTCAATTCCCTTTAGCATTTATGCATAATAAGAAATTGAATGGATACTTGCATGGATTTTATCAATTTATGTGATGCTACCTAACCAACTAATATTCTTGTGGCATCTTGCACGATCCCTTTATTAACCTCTTTATCAGCATCTTACCATCTCCATTTTTTTTCATGCGGATGGTTTTCAAATGTCGCGGTATCATCAACATATTCAACCATGCTATAAACAATTTTCCTAGATACACAATCCATCATTAGTCACATTCAAATGTCATATTTTCATTATTTCACACACACACACACACACACATATCAACAAAGTGCTCTTAGTCTACAATCATGCCATATGCATGTTCAATCATGTCCACATTCACAAATGCACATCAATATGCATTAATCATTCAATCTCATCATGCATACTCCATGAACATGCATTCTACATTTATTATATAAATCATGCATCACTTCCATTATGCACTCCAATGCATATCTATTTCAGCTTTATTTATTTATTTTTGTGGTTGTATATGGTTGTCCTTGAATTCCTATAGATCCTTATTTCTATATGCTCTGCCATTCTGCTCATCTATGCACCAATGATTCCTGGTCTAAACCTTTTCTAGTCAAATCTCTCTCATCCATTAGGCATTTTTTCCAATATTCCCTATTGGCAGCTACTTCAACTATGCACTATGATAATAGAGGAAGTTTCTTTATCTTTTTCCTTTGCACTAGGTTGTTACCATTTATAGTTGTCTCCTCAACAACTCCAATCCTTCCTTCACTTCCTCTGCACAATCTATAATTATCAGTATGATCGAGTTCTTTCTAGGATCCTCTTTCACATTTTGCACATGACTCATATGAAAGTCATACTTGTTAATTTGTTCAACACGTATAGACTTTCACACATGCATGTTTTTAAAATGTAATCCATGATTCTTTGGCNATATATATATATATATATATATATATATATATATATATATATATATATATAGAGAGAGAGAGAGAGAGAGAGAGAGAGAGAGAGAGAGAGAGAGAGACCTCTACAATCCACTGTTTATCTCTCAACGATCCTCAAATCATGGCTTTGACCTTCCAACAAATTCTTTATACACTCCCTCCTCATGGGACTATCTCAACATGCAACTCCTTGCTACACTTAAATATTTTCAGTCGTTCACCATTATTAGCATGAAACTTGAAGACATATTCACAAGTATGTTCCTCATTTTCCCCTATGCACTTCAATGCATTTTTGTTTCAACTTTAATTATTTATTTATGTTGTAGATGATTTTTATTGAAATCTTGTATCTCTTGGCTGCCATGTTCTTTTTGCTAAACATCTTCTAGCTAAGCCCAACTTGGCTGACTTGCATTTCCAGCCAATCTATCTTATTGACTCTGAATCTTCAACACCTATTAACTTTATGGACCAAATTGATTCAACTTTTCCCTGTCTAAACACTTTAGCACTTGTGGTTCTTGCACTGTTCTCTTCTCCCTTCTTAGCCAATTGGGTCTCAATATTGACTTCCTTAGTCAATTTTCTAGCATACAATAATTCTACACATATGTACTCCTCTTCTTTTTGGCTTCATAGAGACCATCTTGGAGGGGTCAACTTTACTTTACAACCTATTTCAAACTATATTGGAACTTCCAACATTGTATCATTTTCCAAGAACTTCCTTGCACAATTGAGATAGTTCCTTTTAGGTTCCATATCTTTTGCATACCATGTTAAGCATAGAAACACTTTCTTCCTCATGTGTCTTCTTAAGCATTTCCTTTTTGAAGACCACTTCCTTATTTGTGTTCTTCTTGACTTTACATCCCATTCTGACTTGGAAATACACTCAACATCCTTCAAATGTACTTTTCATTCTCTATACACATCAACAATTCCCTTTCATTGTTGTCATAGTTCTTTGAGTGATGAAATATACTCCAACTAGCTTGGCATCCACTTATGATAATTTTTTCCACGTATCTAAACTATTAATGGAATTTATCCATTTCTAGAATCCAATTAATTTTTATGGATTACCTTTCATTGGATTCTAATTGCATCCATCTAGAAAAAATATGTACATAATGGAATTTTCACTCTCTCATCGACTGAGTGATTTACTCTTGCACCATGTTTCCATTGATCACTCTAACACAGTGGATGTACTACTCTCATTATTCATAGAATAATTCCTGGAGACAATGCATGTTACCTTCATATATGTATCATGGCCTTGTTTATTAGAACACTATCTTCTTGGATTCTCCAACCGTCATGGTTGCACCTAGATTCATATCTTAATGTTGTTAATTCTTGGCCTTTGATCATCTTCTGAATAAGCCTTGACATAATGTTCTCCCTTTAAATGTCTTTTCTCATCCTTGATTCAAAGTTCAAACCCTTTTATATTCTTTTTAAGCCACTTTTCATGTTCCCATGCTTTGCACCTCTATGTGTACCTACTGCACATGCAATATCATGAATTCTAGATGGTCTTTTTTACTCATCATCCACATATGATATGCACATATTTAATCTAGCATTATTTTCCCACCTTAAAATTTCATTGGAGAGATTTCATATTGCTCATTGCACCAAGATGTATGATCCTTGCAGATTCCTAAAGAAATCACATGCTCTATCTGAAGAAATGCCTCGACCCTTTTTCTTCATGTCTATAAATTTACCTTGCATCTTCCACATATATAAAATCCATCCTAAACCTTCTCTTCAAGCCCAACAATCATCTTCCCTCTAATTACCTAGGAATGTTACTACTTAATTCACAACTTTGGTTTCATATATGGATTATCCTATTCAAGATGTTTCCAACGACTACTTTATTTCTCAATTCTGAGCTTTGAGAAAAAAATTATAGTCATCTGAATATTGTTAATTTACCCCTTTTGTACACTTTGCATTTAGGTGTAATTAATTCCAAACACCAACTTTTGTCACTTGTAGAAGTAAATTTGTCACGAACGAGGGAAAATTTTGTGTGAGACATAGATAATAATGATGAAAGGAAATTCATAACAACTCTCATATTATCAATTTGATGCTACAGTCAAAAGCTACAACAATATGGAAATGGAAACTTTGTCCTTTTCACCCTTTTTTCCAAACTATGCACTTCTGGAAAAACTTCACTAAGCCAAGTTTGTTTGGCTTGATGAGTATACAAAATTTCAAGTAAACAAAGTTTCCCATATTTTCCATTTGGGGACCCTTTGTTGGCAAATGTCTAACAGGAAGCGTATGCTTGTCATTGATGGAAAGTACAACAGTGAAGATGGAAGGATCAGAGTGTGCATGTGAAGACTCTACAGAGGCGCAGAAGTCCAAGAATCCCTTGGGGATTCGGAAGTGAAACCTCAGGAGGAACAACGTCAAGGAGAACGCGTGCAACAAAGCTCAAGATACATGAGTTCGCAGAGGAGAAGGAAGACAGATATCGACAGCCGTTGGATCTCATTCATAAATCCCGTCAGTCGTCAGATCGGACAGGAGCCATACGAGGTTTACCATCGGGAAAAGCCAAGGTGAAATCCCGAAAGGAGGGATCACTCATAGAAGTTTCACATATCGGGAATCCCGTGAGCCAATGTATTGCGGCATTGAAAAGCTTGAAACCTCGACGAGTGCTAAGACTGCGGTCGCGGGGATAACGGTCATATGGGCTAGGATCCTAGCCAGGAGAGCTAGTGCGTAAAGAGCGCATCGGGATTCGAGGGATCGCGAATCCTAAGGACATACATGTTTTGACATGGGAAAGTCCGAAACCCCGATGAGGATGTTTGGCTGTGGTCATATAGGAGAAGGTCACGTGGACCACGAGCTTAACCGGAGGGCTAATTGAAGTTAGAGGCATCAGATCCAAGCACAGGGTCCGACCACCGTTGGATTGAGGAAAAATTGCACGACCTTTAAAAGTACAAGGAGTAGAGGTCTCACAAAAACTCGACGTAATCTGAGCCGTCAAATCAAGATCACATCTGAATCGTTGATCGGATTTTCGAGGATCGCGTTTTGGAAATGTCAAAGAAACAATGCAATAGGAATCCCGATTTCTTGATATGCAAATTCCCGGCGTAATCTGAGCCGTCAGATCAAGATGTGATCTACACCATCGACCCGACTCACGTCAGCAGACTACGTCAACTAGGAACACGTGGCACAACTAGGTAATGACAAGTGTTAGACTGATTCAACATTTCAGGCACATGTAAGTCACAAATCAGAGTGACACGTGGCAGTTTTCAACGCGTGTCAATCCACGTATGACGTCAGCAGATGGACACCTTGTCGGAGTTTCGGGGATCGAGAGTTGGACATGTCAAAGATTATTGACATCAGGAATCCTGATATCGCGATATACGAAATCACGATGCAATCTGAGCCGTCAGATCAAGATTTGATATGGACCGTTGATTCCAGTCAATGGAGAGGCATTGAGGATCGAGAGTTGGACATGTCAAAAATTATTGACATCAGGAATCTCGATATTTCAATAGGTGAAATTGCGATGTAATCTGAACCATCAGATCAAGTGTTGATCGGAGGACTACTGATGCATGACACAGTGAAACTGCCAAAAACCATTGATGGCGTCTACTAGAGAATTCGAAGAGACACCTGTGTGATCGCTAGAGGAGATGAAGAGTCTCCAAGCTTTGTCCAAGTGAAGGAAGACTATTCTTAGAAGGGATTGACAGATGGATGAGCGTGGAAGCCTGTAACTAAAACAAAGAAGGTGAGCTCAACTGTCACAAAGAAGATGAAGAGTCTCAACTGCCAGAGAAGTTGAAGAGTCACGATGATGATCAGACAGAACACTCGAGAGGTGGAGGATAACGGTGTGGAGTCAACATGCAGAGGCATTGCGAACATTGCATGCACAAGATGCACAGAAGCTATAAATACACAGTACAGAGAAGAGAAGGGTGTTGCTGTTGTTGTTGTTGGAGGTTGCTATGAATGTTGTTGGTGAAGGTGATTCATGTGTGAAGAAGGAGGAGAGTGCAGCAGTTGAAGAGCACAAAAGAGGAACTGTGCAGTGAATGGACATGGCACACAAAGAATAAAAAATGGAAGAATAGACAGCGCAAGTGATGTGTGTAGAAAGGCAAGGAGGCAGACAGAGCAACGAAATGCAACAGAACAGTGATGAGTCTGGTAAGCCATTGTTGAACATCATATCACTGTAATAAGTTTCAGTAGCAAATATTTATATTTCAGGGTGGTTGGGAGGAACTAGGGAGGACTTGTGTCCTCAAAGGTTCAAGTGGGTGCTCGAACACAAGGAGTTGGTGCTTCCTTCTAGTTGGTTCTAGAGAAACCAGGGAGTTGGTGCTTCCTTCTAGTTGGTGCTAGAGAAACCAGGGAGTTGGTGCTTCCCTCTAGTGGGTGCTAGAGAAAACAGAGAGTTGGTGCTCTCAGCAAGTTGCAGCTTGCAAAAATGAGGTTGTAGCCTCATTATGAGTTGGTGCTCATATGTATGATACTGTAAAGAATGTAACCATTACTTATCATATAAAGAAAAAGAGGTTTTTACCCTGCATGGGTTTCCTCGGGAAATATCTGTCTCTGTGTTTCTCATGTATGTGAATAATGTTGAAAGTGCCATTGTTTATTTCCCTGCATTATTGTGATCATCATTCAGTGTCTCTACAAAGAGTTTAAAAGAACCATAATTGTTTAAGCACAGAAACAATTGATTCACCCCCCCCCCTCTCAGTTGTCTAACACCCTTTTCCTCCAAAAATCCCAAAAATCCCCTAAAAGTGGCCCATAATAGTGGATTTTCCTCTATTTTTCCATCTCCACTCCAAAATACTTGGAATCCACCCAATCCATTCACACAATATTTTCATGTCTTCATTTATGAAATTTTGTACAAGTTTCATCAGTAACTATTCTCTTATCACTAAGCTTGAACTCGATCTTTAAAAACATGTAATTTGCATTTTCTAGAAAATCATAACATAATTGGCCAGTGGCCATCTGTATAATTTTTGTAGCCCCTAAAAATACAAACAAAACCCATATAATCTTATCTGGTTTTGAGTTATTATTCTCCTTCTATGGCCAAAATATGATGTTGTCTCTAGACTTGGTTTTATTTTAGACTATAGGAAATTTTTTCCTATGTGGCATCTTTGTTGACATGGTTGTTGATGTGGTATTCTGGGTCCACATGGCACCTTGAAGTGATGCCATGTCACCCTCTTGGCCACCATCTCCCTACCCCATCATCCTTCACCTCCCTCTTCCTTCTCTCTCTCTCTCTCTCTCTCTCTCCTTTTTCCTATTCTTCTTTATCCTAATTTATCTTTATTGCATTTTATAAATAATAAAAATATTTTTATTTGTGGACCCACTCATAGTGGCTTCCACATGGCCCCACCACATTGGCCCATGATTTCGGAGGGTCCCATCTCCCTTTCCAAACTTCCACTTGGCATCCATTCATTAGCTGCAAGGATGAGAAGATTCCATCTTGCTCCCCTTTTCCTCAGGTGCATACAACTTACATGATCCAAGATCTAATGGCGGATATGATCAGATGATTGAAGACCCACAATTATTTCATATCATCAAAATGATAAAGTGTTGATGACCCTCCATGATGTGATACCACAAAGCACCCAGGTATTTGTGGCACTTCCCCATTGGTTTCACATCCACAGAATATTTTTCAAAACCACTTATTGAACCATGCAATACCACTTATGGTATTAGTATATACCATGGTCCATCACCCCACCATGGTGGTATTCCACCTCAACACCTAGCCACCACCATGGACCTACCACTATGGACCTTCCACCATGGAAGTCCACATTGTTATCACCATAAAAAACTTATGTGTGAAATTGAGCTTTCAAGATTTAGCAGGGTGCTAAATTGATGTGGAGGCATGATAAACTGAAGGACATGGCCAAATATGATGGGAGGAGGCTAGATCTGGAAGGTGCTAAGTTGATGGGACACGACGGGTTTCAGATCGCAAGCACATTAGATCAACGGTCAAGAGCCTTTTCAGGGGGAGGAGTTGTGCGGAGTATAATTCCCAAAAGCGAGCTGAAATGTAAACCATGGTTTTGAGTTGGGACCATGTGGTGCCACAAGATGCATTTTTGGGCGAGAAGTGGTTTACTCCAAACCACTTCTTCGCGCTCCTGAAATTGGGAAAGTATATAAAAGGCGCTTGTCATTATTTTATTATTTTTCAAATAATGGAACGTTGAAAGATTTGCGTGACCACTCCATTCAAACTGAAGCTTGATAGGACGCCAATATCATGCCTCTTCCACTCATTTACAAGTATTTTTCATCGCCACCATGGAACCTATCATAATGTCAGTAACATAACAAGAACCCTTGTCAAATGAAGAATCCCTAATCGACCGAGATTCATATGTTTTAGAAATTGAAATAATCATTTCTCCCATCTTCGTGTCGAGAGATAATATGTCTGATAATGTGGGGAAGCAAATACCCTTCCTTCAAGTAGTTTAGGTCACTATAGTCCCTTACAATTTTTGAGATCGTGTTCCCTTTCCACAAATTCATAGGTTGGTGCACAAAGCAATATTTACAGGTAGAGAAAGTTGTCGTAAATAAACAAGGGTCTGAGGTCCTATGTAGGGTAGAGAGTTTGTCAATTCGAGGCACCATGGGCATACCAAAGTCCTTCTTGGAAGAGTTTGAACCGTTCAAGGAAGAAAAGTTGATTATGGTTTATAGGGAATGTTCATCATAAGTCAAAGACTTGTTCTTACAAATGATTTTCAAACTAGAGAATCTTTCCAAAGATATGTCCTTGCCAATGAGTGTTAGTTTCATGGTTATTGAAGTCCAATGGGTATGTTCCATACTGACTCAAAGTTTGGGTCTAGATAATGACAAGCATGTGGTTGAGGTCATTTTAGGTTTTCTTTTGGAGTTTCTTCAGTCAGAGTCCATTCATTCAGTCCGTATCAACTTCAATAAATTCATAGCTGATAATATCCACAAATAGCTAGTAAATTTTAAGTCACTAAGACATTTAAGATATTACACATACTTGCTAAATATTTTCCTCGAGACAAATAAGAGAGAGTTCCCTGAAGCAACATTCATATCAACTGAATGCAAAAGGATCACATTGCTCATTTTCATCAACAAGGTCATGTCCAAGGTTTACAACTTGATTTTCAACACCATCCTACCAAGAGTCCTGGATGACATGAAGAGCTATTTACAACCAAATCTAGAAAATAGGGTTCGGGACTGGGTATTGTTCATGAATTCAACAATGATTTGGGTTTATGGTTTTCATGAATCCCCCTATATTCTACCTATTTTTCTAATACCCATATTCTTTTCTCTTGAATTCATCAGGCAAATAATCATATTAGAGATGGAACATTTCCTGAAATTACATAAGGCCTCCAATCTCAAATTTCCTTTCATCATTGGACCTTTAATTGTCAAGACTAGATCATGCTTATCTCAAATCCAAGAAAAGATCAAGGATTTTGGATTTTCACAACTACATGGAAGAAGGTATGATCCACATCAGATCATATCCAAGAGAATATTGATGAAAAAACAGGCCCCTTATGAGAATGAACATCTTGAGGGTTTTGAAAAATTGGAAAATATAGAAGTTTGTGTTGATATGGAAGCCATATTGCAACCATATCAAACACAAAAAGTGGAGGAAACCCTACAACAGAATCAAACACAATAAACTCCTCAGAAGATGATGGTTAAAATTCTGAAAATAAGTGTTTATAGCAAAAGAAGCAGTTCAGAAGCCATGGGTACCAATGATCAACATAATGCCCCTAAGAAGATGAATATCACACAATCCCCATAGATAGTGGATCTAGAGGAGGAATATCCTAAAGAAAAGGTGAATATGGATATGTTGGAGAGTGGAACCAACATTGTAGAGGTTGGGAAGGGAAGCAAGCTCCAAAGTGAAGGCAGGTCAAGAACTTTCAGCAACAAAAAGCACATCTTTGATAAGGCTTCAGAAGAAGATTATCAATCTAAAGAAGATTTGGAAAAAAAATATGCTAAGAAAGGAAATTTGGCTATAAGTGAAATGAGGGAGTTAATCCCTAAAGTAGAAAATATTTCTCAGCATAAGTCTTCTATGTTCACAGTAAGAGATATAGAGAAGAAGACATTTAATATAACAGTTGCATATGAAGACAAAGTATCTGAGATCAAGCTAAAATATGAAAAAATCAGTGCTCCAGACAAAGTAATTCCACAAGAATGCTAGAGATATGTTGTATTCATATTACTTGGGCATAAGATTGAAGAATTCAAAGCTTTCAACTAATGCAATAAAGTTGGAAGGGTAGTTGAGGTAAGAGGAGGCATCCAACATAGCTTGGAAAACTTAGGTCAAAAGGATAGAATCTGAAGGCCCTCAGGGAGTGAAATCCTCATTAGATGAAAAGGAAAACTTGATTCAAAGCTTGAAGAAGAAATTAAAAATGTCTGCCACAGAGAATCCACAGACAACATAACTGGTTGCTCTAGAATAGGAAAAGGAAGCATTTCGATAGGAGGCACTGAACTACAAGGCCAAGGTATTACAGCTAGAACAAGAATAGGTGAATTGGTCACACAGATAGACATAATTAAAAAAAATGGTTGTAGTTGTACCTTCTACTACAGAAGTTGGGCCAAGAATTGAAGGACTTGTCTAGGATATGTCACAAGTCAGCCTAAAGGTAGGAGAAATCAAGGGGTTAAAGGGAGACATAGAGAAATTGAAGCAGGAAATAAAAACAAAATATGAAAGGATGGCTCAATTTCAAAAGGAAAATCAAGTTTTGTAGGAGAGGATAGACAAGCTGAAAATAAGGTTGAGAGGCAAAGGATTATTGTAGGGAGCCAAACACATCATCTGGGATTCTATTACTGTTGAAGCTGCCAGGTTTTAGAGTGTACTTAAAATTCATCAAGGATAAAGACAACATGGCCATCATGGCCAGAAGAAAGTGCATTGTTGTAAATGAGACCTTAGCAAAGAAACCATCAGAGTGGTCTCAAAATGCCATAAACTTGCTAAATTCCATCCCTACTACAGAACTTCAGACCATTGGGGTCAAAGATAGAACTACATTGATCATCTGGGCTAGGAGGATTATTGCCAAGCATAACCTATTAAAATCAGTCCAAACCAAGGCCACACAAATGGAGAAAAGTGTACAAGAATTCAAGGATATGTTTGAAGAGTTGCTCATCAAAGGCCTCCCACCATTTTGGGATGGCAAAGGAAAATTGTATAATTAGGAGGAATACAACTCTCGCCTCACTAAATGTAGGATGGATCACTCCAAATTCAAAAACCTGGAGGAAAACTTGAAAGAAGCAACCATGGTTGAACATTTGATTATAGATTTTGAGATTTTAAATCAGTTCAAAACTATGAATATTGGACTACCAGTCATGAACTATGCCTCATGCATTGACCTGGAGATCCTAGTAAAAAAAATGATGGACTATGATATCCCTTCCGACTTGCAATGGAAGGATATAGTGCGGTTGGGAAAAACAAAGTGCAGTTTTCCAGGATCCAGCAGATGATGTCTAGGTGTCATCGAATATGGAAGATCAGACAAAGAACCAAAATCGAACAAGTGGAAAAATAAGGAGTTGAAGTGTCAGAGGAATTGACAATTGGTTCATGAAACATTTTTTTGATTAATCATTGTAATCTGTTCCCATACCGAAACTGTCATTTCTAATTATTATAATCAGTTTTAGAAGATGAAACGTTTTAGTTCAACTATTGTAATCCGTTTCTAACTGAAGGAACTCAAATTGTATAAATAATAGAAGTTCCAAATGTATTAATGCTGGCAGAAGTGCAAGGGCACAATTCTAGTGTTCTGAACTCTATTGTAATTTTCTGAAGCTAAATTGAATACATATGTAGAAGTATTTTAAGTCTCTATGAAAATATTCTAATGGTGGTGATATGAGCTTTGTCTTGTCTCTTTGTATGTATTTCTCGTGTTTCTAATTCCATTTACATTGTCTTCTATTTAAATTGGATAGTATAAAGACGCAAAATTCATCTTGTGATGCTCTTGGCTTAAGCGATTTAAAATGTGTATATTTCTTCCTAACTAATTCAAAATTCATTTCATCAATGCTTTGATGCAGTTACTTGTTTTCGCCTTTCTTCTTACACTCTACAAATTTCAATTTACAACTCAGACTCATCGCCTCATTTAGCCTTTATCCTCTAGAGAGTTCTACAAACAAGGCAGTATCTTCATTCATTTTCAAAATTTTGACTCCATAGCCCTGAGTGTCCCTCCCCTTCCTTGCCAGCAAATTATACAAAAATGCCCCAAAACAAAATAAAACTATCCATTGATTTCCAAAGAAATACCAAGTGACACGAGAGAGCCCTCTCTGAGTTGAGCAAGCTAGTACCCAACTCTAAAGTTGGTTTGTAGGTTACCTTTGTCATTTTTTTTATCATCTGAACAAATTTATAGAGTCCTAAAAAACATCACCACTTCCATGTCACTTGACATGTGGCCTCCACTTTATTGTTGGCATCATGTACGAAAAATCCCAAAATTTTCTAAAATTCATAATTTCCCAAATTTTTCAAAAATGCATATTTTCAAAATTTCTTCATGGCTGCCATAGAAGCTCTGAAATTAAGATTCTTATGCCCAATTTTAACTCTGTGCATGTCAATTCGATCTATGCACCCGACATTCGATACTCTTGGATTGATTTCTCAATGAATTTCACTATAGAAATTAGGGTTTCTTTCCAATTTTGTCATGGCTACTCTGCAATTTCCATATTTTGACCAATTATAGGCCCAAAAATGCTCAATCAGAGGTAAAAATTGGGAATTTTAACCCTCTCAAATCAATTTTCACAAATTTATAGGAAAATCCCCCAACTTCTGCCTAAAACTTTTGACAAACGATTTTTAAACATCCTCTTAACTTTAAATATGCAATTCCATCTTTTGTGTGTTGTTTCTGGTCCCTATAGGCTCAGTGTTGAACCCGTGGCTCTGAATATGAATATGTAATGTACCCAACCATCAAGATGAGTCTCATCACTCGAAAAACAACTTATCCTTCTAAATACGAATTTAAAAATTCCCCATACATCTAAAATAAATGAAGGGGCAACAAGCCCATAATTTGACATGCATCTAATAACATATATAAAATGTGAATGCCACTGCTCAAGCAAATCAACAACACACAAAATTCATATCAAACATTTACACAATGAAATAATCATATTAAAAACAACAAATAATTTATATGTTTATAAATTACCAACTAGATGCATACGAAGGATGAACCTCCAAGCCATAGGCATTGTTGTTCATTTTCTCTCAATAGCATGCCACCCTGAACTGATACTATGAGTCCACAAGGAGATCTAGCCCTCCTAGATCTACACTCTCCACATTTAGCAACCCCAAACCCAAGTTCTATTCCAACAACAGTTCCAATCCACCAAATATTTTCCCCACAACCTACATAACCCAAGGAATGTACCCCATTCACTATTCGTATCCCATTGAATTGTATCATTTGTTTATCAGGGATTCTAGTGCATTCATTTGACTAGGAAATATCTCAATTGGTGACTCTATAAAGTCTCAGATACTCTAGGAGTGTTCACAATAGCCTTAACATGGCTCTTGAACCATTTCCTCAATAAGAAAATACACTACATGATTACAACCCATTTTACAAGCACACATGATACATTTCTAGCATAAAACACAATCAAACAATGGTTGTCTTCAAACATACCATGGTTGGTGCTCTTACCAACACTCAACTCCCCTTTTTCTATCCAAAAACTACATGTAAAAATTGTCCTCTTTTGCATATGAATTTCTTTTATTCTTCCTTGCTTGCTTGACTCTCGCTCTTCCAAAAGATGATTGTACTTCAACCCCATGCACCCAATAACTATGGGATGTGACTCTTCACACCCACTCTCTTACACGAATTTAATGATTGGCCTTAGGAACACTCAACAAAAAATAGAAGGTTATACACAATGATAATACTTTTAGGAATGTGGGTTGGATCAATACCCATGAATATTTCTCCCCTTGGACCCCTCTCTCTTGTGGAATCATATCCCCCATATTTATCATTCCTCTTGTATTGAAGCCAACAATTACTACTTTTATTAGTCATTTTAATGTACATAATACATATTTTGTCCCTCTGCCATTTAAATTAATACATACTCTTTTCCCCAACATATCGGCTCAACAACCCAACTCACATTTATACAATTACATTATAATTTGTAGGAAATAAAATTGGGTATGTTGCATGAGTCATACGATGTGGATTCCCTACCCATGATGGCATTGAGGATACAAAATAGCTATGGGCTTATTGGAAGGACATGAGGAAGAATCCTGAGACAATGAAGGTGTGGATGCCATGGGTTTTTGGATGTTGTCCCCTTGCATGCATTAGATGGCCCAGGGGGGTGATTACTAGTGGAGGATCATAATACACACCAAACAATGTATACTTTTTTAAGACTCTGGGACTAACATCTGAAAATGAGGAAATAATTTGATTCCCATCAACATAAGGTACAATCCTATTAAGATTCAATTAAGTTTTAGGATCATGGTAAGTTAGTTGATCAATGGTAATGACCTTCCCATTGTGGGGGAAGCTCATCTTATGTAATACCCTGGTTTTGAGCTCCATATTAAATAGTGTATTTTGTGAATTTATGAAAGGCCAGAGTTCCCAAACAATCGAAAGAGGCCAGTGTGCCTAGGAAATGTAATTTTTTGATCATTATTAACAATAAATACATCATTGGATGCTATATGAACAAGGACATGAGTTATAGGGGGATATGATTCCACAAGAGAGGGGGCTTGAGGGGTTAAGTATTTATTTTATATTTTGTTTACCCATTTTTGTTTTAATGGAGAATATCGGTTACATGAGATTCTTGGGGGAAGGACATGTGGTTCTCTAATTCCAAGAAATATTTAAACCCATATTTGGTCTATTTAGGGGGGTTCACTCACTCACTCACTCATTCATTGTTCATTGTTCACATTTTTCATTATTTTCTCTCTCCATTCATTTTTTCACCCACTCTTCATCCCTCATTCATTTTGATAATGGCTTGGGAAATTGTGGAGAGGAGCCATGGTTTTGTTAGCAGTAATGACTGTTGGTGTATTCTAGCCATGAATTAATGCCTACATGTAGTACTTGTGTAGGAATTTTTGACACCAATATGTTCATGTGACTTAGCATTTTCATATTCTCTTGTATTTATGGAATCGAGAATGTGATTACATCTAACTCGATCTCCAACACTTTGTTCCTGGCTTCTAACTCTGATAGGAATGGATTGGTAGTCCTTGCTTCCCCAATTAGGCTCATTGATGGTCCTTCACCTGGTCCTTTCTTTGGTGCTATCTGCATTATCTGTAATATTTGGTGTATTAACATGAACTGGTCCTGCACTTTCTGGTGCTATTCATCTTGTTTCACTGTTTCTTCTTCCATGGCCTCCTCTGTGACATATCATACTTAGTAGTTGATCTTATCCATGTCACCATCTGTCATATTATAGACATGCGATACTTTGTGGGATTTCATATTTTTACGCGTAGCTATAGTTGGGCCCTTTCCCTTATCTTTAGTTTGATCCCCGCTCTTGGGACTGTTTGTTTCATGTCTTCTACTGATGGTCCTGGCATATTCCTTATGCCCTTGTGTTGCCCTGCCCCTTGTCCATTTATTCCTCTTCATTTTCTTGTTCTTCTTCTTCTTTCAGGTGTTATGTTTTCTCCCTGGAACTTTCCAGTCATCCTCCCAGTCATTCATGATTAGGTATACATCGTCCACTGTCAAATTGTAGTTTGTTGGAAACCATTGGCACACAGGGTCTTTTATTTCTTGGATGTACATATGGTGCATCCTTGATTTACAGGGTCTTTTATTTCTTGGATGTACATATGGTGCATCCTTGATTTAAATTGTGCAATATCCTGGTAAGTCTCTACCATCTAGGAAGTGATGCATGGCGTGTGCATTACTATGTGCCTATTCATATCAAAGTATACATAAAATGTGACATTGTTATCTATTTGTCTCCTCATGTTTGTCATATGCCATAGGTTTTCATGCCATGCAACCACATTACCTTTTCTAGTTGTTCTCAAACATTGGTAATCTCAAGGATACTTCCATCCAACTAGTGTGATGAGGATGAGAATCCAGGCATAATGAAACTCCATGCCTTTCTCCTGGGATTCTATGAAATATATAAAAAAATGATTCACCAGAAATGAGGCCCATTTCATTTGAACCCCCGACAACGAAACCATTTATTGGCATGTGGTTGTAAGAGCCTAGGTTTAAGTTTTCTAACCAACAAAACACTTCATACACTAACCCTTTTGACATCACCTACATGCAAGTGAAGTCTCACCCAAGGAATCTATTGGGGTTGTAGGAACCAAGTTTCTGCAGTAGTGAGGGAATGGGAGGCAATCATCTTATTCATTCCTACTTATCTACCCTATGTGCATCATCTTGTGTATTATTCCTTAATTAATTGGTGAATTCGGTTATATAGCACCATTATACTACATATTTCAACATAAACTATTCATTGTAACATTCATAACTACTGCACAATGATCATATAATAAAAAGATCTAGTCTAACATGCATAAAGAGAAAATTCATGATCAATCACATAAAAAGACAAGCAAACACAATAATTAACATTGTTCACCCAACTTTGAGATACTTCCACAATGAATGACTTCTTTATTATTCTTTTTGTAATTGTCTCAGGCTTTCACACTGCACTTACAATAGATATATAATTCTATCTCTCTCTTCATATTTTCTATCTTCTCTATAGTGAAAGCCTCTCTGTGCAACTTCTCCCTAAAAAATTAGACATAGAATTCCTCATTCATACTCAATCTATTCTCTCACTCTCTTCGCTTGGTATCAACAACATATTCTACCTGACCCATTACATATTTATACATGGATTCTAGGGATCAAAACCCTACTTGATTAACCCCAAAACCAAATTACAACTCATTTTGACTCATTACAACTTAGGTTGACTCGTTTTTTGGTCGTGCTTTTCCTGCTTTTGCACTTGCATGCTTCTTTTTCCTTCTTGACTATTGTTCTTCCTTTTTTCCCGCTCTATCTTCCAACTTGATTCCCTTTATTTATTCTCCTTCTTTTATTCTCCTCTAAGTATGCTTTTATTGCACACTTCACTCCTGAACGCACCCTTACTACACACTCCACTCCTTCCTTCTCTTCTTTCTTCTGTTGATGCATACCTCCTCCATACTTGGGATTTACCTCAAAACTTTATCCAAAATGCCTATCCAGCAAAAGTATATTTATATTAAGCACATCTCATATTTAATCCATACTCCCTATCCTTTCATAGGAGGAAAATATCACATTGGTCTTACAAAGGACTTTGCATGACCCTCTAATAAAGGTAGTATATTTATTAGTAAAGTTTAATAGTGAAGGAAATACAATTTCATTTCAACATATTACAAATTATGAATGCAAGTTACAATTACTTAATATTATCCACAATGATGTTGTATGTAGGTTGTTTCCACTCACCTTTGAAGAAGAAGAAACTTGTGGAATTGGTATGATATCATATCATTGTCTCGGAGACAAGCCAAGTATGTATTTGTGATTATTTTATTGTTTTTTTTAAATTTCTTAAACTATTTATTTGTAAGTTATTTGTATTTTTTTATTTTAATTAAAAACACCAACCTAATTTATATGAACTCCCTTATTAAATTGTAGTAGAATAATTAAGATGGAACTCGGAGAAAATCAAAACCCCACACAAGCACGTGTAGGTGTAGAAAACCCCAAACCACCACAACCACCAAACATGAGCTTATAAATTGATGAAGGGTTGACCGCTTTGAGATCACTTGTCCATGAATTAAGTGGTACAAGAGAGCCTAGCCAATTTTCATTTGCCACTTCATTGGATTCCATTGTATCATCCATTGCAATTTCCCAAGGTAAATTAACCAGTATTTATGAATACAAGGCTAGGGTGTTCGATTTCTAGAGGGCTGGACTCGATAAAAACCAAGTCAGAGACTTGAATATTTCAAAATAATATTTGATGTCTCTATTTATTGATCCTAGATCTAGACTACAACCACCTATCAACAAAAAATGTATTTGTACGGACTGGTGCATCTACCTGTATTTTTGTGATAACTGGGTGGATAGATGATTCATGGCCTTTGATAAACCTCCCTGTAATAACAGGGAGTTTCCTTTATATTTCTTGAGGAAATTATGAGCGAAATTTATTTTGGGTCACTATGTGAACTACTTCGGCATTGATCATTTATAGGGGGTGGTTATAGGGTCTTCACATGATAGAGAGCATGCTAAGAATGACCATATGTTGGGTCCTCATCCTCCTAGGTGAAGGAATAACCCACATGTCCAATATTCTTCATTATAGAGGGAATACAATAGACACGAGTATCTTTATCAATGTCGACTCGAATTATGGTGCAACATGGGAGTTTTGTTGCACTATATTGACATGAGGTTCCTGCTAGTGACGTTAGTAGAGGGGTAAGACCTTCAATCCATAAAACATAGTGTAGAGAGGTGAGGGAACATGGACATGAGAGCTTCATGGAGGAGGTTAGTATCTTAACCATTTCTATGTTCTTCATCATTATATTTGTATATAGTAGTGTGTATTTATTTTGATATCGTATTGCATGATGTTTTGCAGTTTCTATGCCCCTATAGTAAAACCTCTATGCCAATAGATGCATCAGTTTCTATCTCCATCGTATATGAAATAGTAGAGGAAACATGTTCATTTAGTGTACTGCATACATAGGTATGTGTCACATTTGATAAATTCACCATAGTTATTTCTTTATTTTCTGGCATCCCCAAATATATTGTTTGTTAAGCTCTAATATTGGCTCATTATCCATAAATTTGGGCATATTATATTAGTATTGTTATTTTATTTATGTCGGCTTTAGGCCATTAGTTGTAATTATACCTCTTGGTCTCCTATAAATACCAAGGAGACATTTTCATTTGGAATCATCTTGTACTTGAACATTTAAGTGGGGTAAAAGGAGGTTGCCCCCTCGAAGAGGCTTATTATCTGAAATTATCTCTTTTTCAAGGCGTTGAGTACTTTTTCTGAGGTTTATCTATGCTATATTGATATTTGGTTCTTAACATATGGTATCAAAGCTCAAGGTCTTGGGGTTTCGCTGCTACATCTGAGACACCTTGGAATTTTCACTATAACTTGTTTTCTACAATGTTTCAAAAGGAACGTCTTGGAGGGTATTTAGTATATGGATCAAGGTACCTTGGGTTAAACATTTAGCTCCTGAGGCCTTATACATTCCGAGATAAATCCTATATAAGATAGGGTTCTAGAATCATCCTGAAATGAGTCATTGCAGATTTTTTTCTATAAAACATTTTCTGTAATGTTTCATACCCTAAAATCCGAAGGCTACTTACAAAAATAAGTAAGGTATCTGTGGTAAAAATTTCAGCTTCTGGGTCATCTTAAATTTGTAGATACACCCTATGTAAGATAGGGTATCTGACTAGTTCTTTTGACTAGTCTCAAGAAGGTGTTCCAGGTAAAACAATCATAACTTCTTCCTAGAGTATCCAAATTGAGTGGGACTAGGTTCATTGGATCTTGGATAGTCTGTAGTATGTTTGGTGTGAGTGTTAGAATTTTCTATCAATTATTTTGTGAGGGGCACGCTATACAAGTGAGATCTCCTAGAAAGGCCAAAAATCGACAAGTTGTGGGGAAGTTACCGTAAATTCCACTTGGCACATACAATTTTGATCAGACCTATGGCATTGCAGAGAAGAAATATCAGACAACTACATAAAATAAATTTTCATACCCAGAAGGGATGAAACTTGGGAGATACAATAGAAGAAATATTGTCTAGCAGAACCACCTCAAAATCAAGGTTCAAAAGTGATACTTGGCCAGCATGCCACCAAAAAAGGGACCTTCTACACCAAATAAGCCTCCAGAAAATCCTACTTGGACTCTTGATGAAGGTGAATAAATGCGTAGGGACATAAATGAACTACAAAAGAAGATGGATTCAATGGAAGCTAAGTTGGATACTAAGATGGATGGTTTAAAAGGG
>ML782350.1:161012-187075 GCA_009831015.1 Picea engelmannii | reverse complement strand
GCTAGAGAGAGAGTGTGTGAGAGTGTGAGAGGAGGAGAGAGAAAGATACAGAGGATGGATAAAGAGAGAGTGTGAGAGGGAGACAAAGAGGGGGGCTAGAGAGAGGGAAAGTGAGAGGAAAAAGGGGGTAAAAGAGAGGGAGATGTAGAAGGGGGGGTGAATAGAGAGTGAGAGGAAGGGGGAAGATAGAGGGAGGCGGATGCTACACTCTGTAAATTTGTTCGGCTGATAAAAAAATGACAGAGGTAACCTACAAACCAACTTTAGAGTTGGGTACTATCCTACTTAGCTCAGAGAGTGCTCTCTCCTGTCACTTGGTCTTTAATAATGAGTTTTATTTATTAATTCAATGGCTAGGTTTAGTTGTTTTGGGTTTTTGTTATAATTTTTCTAGCAACTAAGGGGAGGGACACTTAGGGATATGGATTGAAGCTTCTGAAACGAATGGAAGCACTCACTAGTTTGTAGAAATCTCCATAGGAGAAAGGATAAATGAGGCGATAAATCTGAGTTATAAATTGTAAATTTGCAGAGTGTAGGAAGAAAAGAAAACATATAACTGCATCAAAGAATTAAATAAATGAATTTTGAATTAGTTAGGAAGAACTTAACACAGTTTAAATTTCTTTAGCCAGGAGCATCACAAGATGAATTTTGGGCCTTTAACTATCCAATTTAAACAAAAGATAGTGAAAATGGAATTCAAGCATATAGGAAATACATACAAAGAGAGGAGACAAAACTCAGATCACCACCATTAGAATATTTTCATAGAAACTTCAAGACTTCTTCATGTGTATTCTATTCATTTTTAGAAAATTACATTCAAGTTGTGAATAGCTAAAGTCATTCCCTTGCACTTCTGATAACCACTAATACATTTGGAACTACTAATATTTATACAAGCTGAGTTCCTTCAGTTTGAAACCGATTACAATGATTGAAATGAAACGTTTCAGTTTTTGAAACTGATTACAATGAGATTACACACGACATTTTTGGTTTGAAACCGATTACAATAATTAGAAAGAAGAAGATTCATGATCCATCTTTGGATTCCTCTGACGTTTCAGTCTCGTTCTTTGTCACTTGTTCTACTCTGGTCTTCCACATGATCTACCATCTTTAGTGACATCTGGACATCATCTACTAGACCCTGAAAAACTACACTTTGTCTTTCCCAACCATACTATCTCCTTCCATTTCAAGTCAGAAAGGATATGATAATCTATCATTTCTTTGATCAGGATCTCCAGGTCAATGCAGGAAGCATATGTCATCACTGGTAGTCCAATTTCAACTGCTTTGAACTGATACAAAATCTCAAAGTTTGTAATCATATGCTCAACTAATGTATCTCCTTTCATATTTTCCTCTAGGATTTCGAACTTGGAGTGATCCATTCTGCACTGAGTGAGGTGAGCATTGTATTCTTCCTGATCATATAATTTTCTCTTTCCATCCCAAAATGGTGGGAGGCCTTTGATAAACAATTATTCAAACAAATCCTTGAACTCTTTCACACTTTGGTCCATTTTGTTGCCTTGGTATGGACTGATTTCAACATGTTATGTTTAGCAATAACCCTTCTAGCCCAAATAATCAATGTAGTTATGTCTTTAACTCCAATAGTCTAAAGTTCTGCAGTAGGAATGGAGTTGAGTAGATTTATGGAATTTTGGGCCCATTCTGATGGCTTCTTTGCTAAATTCTGATTCACAATAGTGCATCTACTTCTGGCTGTGATGGCTATGTTGTATTTATCATTGATGAAATTCAAATACACTTTGCACTTGGCAGCTTCAGAAACTATAGAGTCCCAGATGATATTCTTGGCCCCCTGCAACATGCCTTTGCCTCTTAATCTCATCTTCAACTTATCTATCCTTTTTTGTAGGACTTCATTCTCCCTTTTAAATTGAGCCATTCTTTCATCCTTTTCTTACATCTCCTGCTTCAATTTATCTATGTGCCCTTTTATCCCTTTGATTTCTCCTTCTTTCAGGCTAACTTGTGACATAGCCTTGACAAGCCCTTCAGTGTTTGGCCTAGCTTCTCTAGTAGGAGGTACAACTACAACTCTGTTTAGCAATCATGTCTACTCTTGTGACCACTTCACCATTTCTTGTTCTAGCTACAATGCCCTAGCCTTGTAGTCCAATGCCTCTTGATGAAGTGTTTCATTTTCATGTTCTAGAGAAACCAATTCTGTTGTTTGTGGATGCTCTGTAGCAACCATTTTTAGTTTCTTCTTCAAGATTTGAATTAATTTTTCCTTTTCATCCAACAAGGATTTCACCCCTTGGGGACCTTCATATTCCAGCCTCTTGACGCGAGTCTTCCAATCTCTGCTAGATTCCTTTTCTTGCCTGAAATTCCCTTCCAAATTCATTGCATAAGATGACATCTTTGAATTCTTCAAGCTTAAACTCGGGTAATCAAAATATAACATATCACTGGTATTCCTATGGAATTTGACCTTGTCTAGAGAATAGATTTTCTCATACCTTATATTTATCTCAGATACTTTGTCTTCATCTGCAACTGCAATGTTAAAGGTCCTCTTATCAACATCCTTTACTATGAACAAATAATATTTATGATGATAAGTATTTTCCACTTCATGGACTAAATCCCTCATCTCACCCAAAGCCATGTTTCCTTTCTCAGCATACTATTTTTCTAAATATTCTTTAGATTGATAAAATACCTCAGATGTTTAATCAAAGATGTATTTCTTGTTGCTAAAGGTTATTGAGCCACCTTGGTCATTCAGTTTGGAGTTTTCTTTCCTTTTCAACCTCTACAGTGCTAGTGCCACTTTCCACCATATCCAGATTTACTTGTCCTCTAGGCTCTTCCTCCTCTAAATCTGCTATCTATGGAGACTGTGTATTCTTCATATTCTTAGGAGAAGACTATTGATCATTGGTGCCCATGGCCTCTAAACTGCTTCTCTTGCTGTAAAAACTCATCTTAGGAACTTTGACTATTAGTTCTGAGGAGATTGTTGTGTTTGATTTTGTTGCAGGGTTTCCTCCACTTGTTGTGTTTGAGTTGGTTGCAATATTTCTTCCATATCATCATAGACTTCTAGGTTTGCCAGTTTATCAAAACCCTCAACATGTCCATGCTCATAAGGGGCATGTTTGTTCATTAATATTCTCTTGTATATGATTTGGTGTGGATCATATCTTCTCCCCTGTAGCTATGTAAAGCCAAACTCTTTGAGATTTTCTTTAATATGAGATAAACAAGATCCTGATTTGATAATGAAAGGGCCAATGACAAAAGGGGACTTGGGGTTGGAGGATTTTCCCAACTTTAGGAAATGCTCTATCTCATATATAATTATTTTCCTGATCAATTCGAGGGAAAAGGTTCTAGGGGTAAAAAACTAGGAAATATATATGGGGATTCATGACAACCATAAACCCAGATCATTGTCGAGTGCATGAATAGTACCTAGTCCCCTACTCTGTTCTATGGATTTGGATGTAGATAGCTCCTCACGTCATCCAAAACTCTAGGTAGGCTGGTGTTGAAAATAAAACTTTAAATTTTGGACATGATTTTGTTTATGAAGATAAGAATTGTAATATTTTTACATTCAGTTGATACAAATGTTGCTTCAAGAAATTCTCTCTTGTTGGTCTCTAGGAAAATCTTCACCGGGTAGGTGTAGTATCTGAAATTCCTTAGAGAGAGAAAAATAACTAATTGTTTATGGATATTATCAGCTATGAATTGATCAAAACTGATGCAGATTGACATACAAGACTTTCACATAAAAAATGTTAAAAGGAAACCAAGCATGACTTCGAGCACATGTTTATGGTCTAGACCTAAAATTTGACTCAAGAGGGAACAGACACATTGGACTTCAGTAACCATTATACTCACATTCATTGGCAAATACAGACTCTCTAAAAAATGTTTTGGTTTGACAATTATCTGTAAAAACAAATCTCGGACCTCTGATGGACATTCTCTATATACCATAGTTATATTTTCTTCATTGAAAGGTTCAGACATTGCAGAGAAAGACTCAAGCATACCGAGGGAATATTGAATTGACATACTTTCTACCCTACACATCACCTTGGACCGTCATTTATTCATGAAGACTCTTTCTTCATGTGAATATTGCTCGGCACACCAACCTATAAATTCAAGAAAAGGGAAAGCAATTTCGACAACATAAGGGACTATGGTGTCCTGGACTACTTCAATCAATGGTATACACATTCCTACTTTATCAGACAGGTTTCTTATGGACATAGAGATGGGAGAAATGGTTATTTTAGTATCAAAGATGTTTGAATCTCGGTCAATTAGGGATTCTTCATTCGCCACAAGGTCTTGCTATGTTACTGAGGTTATGATATGATCCATGGTTGTGATGAAAAATACCTGGAAACGAGCGGAAATGGCATGTAATTGGTGCATTGTTTATCTATTGTTGAATGAGGGTGATCTCACCAAGTTTAAAACGATCCAGTGTTCAAAAAATAATAAAATAACCAACAAAGTGCCCCTTTTATACTTTTCCAAATTTCAGGTGTGTGAGGAAGTGGTTTGGGACAACCATCTTTTCACCTCAAAATGTATCTGGTGGCGCCACGTATCCCTGATAAAAAACCACAACTTAAATTTCAGCCCACTTTCCAAAATTATCCTCCGTATAGTTTCGCCCCCTGAAATCATCCTCACTGTCGATCTTTGATATTTCACTATCTGCATCATATCGGGCCCCATCCACTTAGCCCTCCTACTAGTTTTAGCCTTTCTCTTCCAGATTTATACCCTACCTTGGTTTATCAGGCTTCCAAACCAATCTAACATCTCTCTAGATCCTGAAATCTTAATTTCACATAAAAATATTTAATGGTGACTAACATGGGCTCCAACTGGGGATGTTATCCTCCCAGCGAGGTAGCAAAGAACAACATACCAAGTGCCCACTCATTGGGATTTATTTTACTCCTGCAACTAAATCTATCAATATCTTATTCACAAAACTTCGTTCACCTAACTCAAATTGTACTCAGCATAATTTAGGGCCTTTTCTTCAGGCTTCAATTTCTGTTGATTTTATTTCAATTACTTCAACTGAAAAACAATAATGGTTATATACAATAAAATGGAATGGGTGAAAATTTATTTAAGTGAGATAATTATTGAGAAACTTTCCATTCACAGGTCCCCCACCAACGAGATCTCCATTGTGTTCATGTAGCAGGTAGGAATTATTTCCATGGTATGCCACAATTTTGAAAGGTCCCAGCCATAGATGGTCAAATTTCCCATGCTTTCCTCTATCTTCATTCCTGGCATCCCATTTCAACACCAAATCCCCTACTTTGAAATCATCCTCCTTAGTATGCATGTCAAAATATTTTTTAACCCTGTCTTAGTGTAGTTGAGAGTTGTTGAAAGATTTCTCTATTGTTTGTTGAACATTGATTAGTTTGTTTGTCCTCCTCTGAGTGGCATCTGATTCATCATCTTTCTCCTATAACAATCTCATAACTGGAAATCCTAATGAATTAGGAAAAATTATCTATGTTCCATATACAATATGGAAGGGTGAAGTATCAATAGATCTTTTAGTAGTGATTATGTCAGCCCATAGTGCATGGATAAGCTTCTTGTGCCAAGCCTTTTTGTTATCTTGTAACAGGTTTTTGATAATTCTATTCAAACTCTTATTGGATGACTCAACTAGCCCATTACCTTGAGGGTAATAAGATGTGGAATGGCCAAGAGTTATATTGTAATCACTACAAAATTTTTCCATATTTTTGGACTTAAATGATGTTGCATTATCTGTAATGGTTTTGATTGGACAACCAAACCTAGACAAAATATTGTTTTCCAAAAACTGAATGATAATAGTATCTATGGCTTGCCTTGTAGGAACTAATTCAATCCACTTGGTGAAATAATACGTGGCCGTGAGTATCCACTTGTGCTAAGATGATGGTTGTGGATGAATTTCTCCTATGAAATCAAGGCCCCATTGTCTAAAAGGTGCTTCAACAAAGATAGGCTTCAGGGGAAAAGGCTACAATTTTCTCTTTCCATCAAAACATTTCCATTCATGGAAGTTTGAAACTTCTTTGCAAACATCAGAAAAAATGTTAGGCCAATAGAAACTAGCCCTCAATATCTTGTGCACAATAGTTTTCCAATAATGGTTCCCTCCACAATCACCTTTATGAAATTATATGATGGTTCTTTCCACTTCTTCCTCCAGCAAACAACTCAACAAGATTCCTCTTGGATCCTTCTAATACAGAGATTGATTTAAAATACAAAACTTTGATTCTTTTAGCTTCAAAAACATGGCCTTATTTTTTCTCAATTTAGGAGGAGCCTACAAATTTCTCAAAACATCAATAATGTCAGCATACCATGGGGAGTCAAAGAAATTTTGGGACACCTGAGGAACCTTTTCTTCTTCTAAATCTGTTGACAAGTCAACAATGAATTAATTCCATAGAGCTCACAATTTGTCTGTGCCATCAAATTTTCAAGTCCCTTCCCCTTGATCAACTTTGTAGGTTTGTTCTCAAGGTCATACTCCAACAACATAGCTATCCACTTGCCCATTTTTTCCTTAGGATCAGGCTGAGTTAAAATGTCCTTCACAAAACCGTTGGGCACATAAGAAATGGTATGAGAATGCAAGATATAAACTCTAAACTCCTTTAGGGCCTTGACCAGTGCATATGCTCACTTTTCCATGATATCATACTTTATTGGGGAATCCCTCAATGTCTTGCTATAGTATGCTATAAGCCTCTCACAATTCTGTTCATCTTTTTGTAATAAAACACCAGCAATGGTGTGCTCTAAGGCAAAAGAAAACAATATAAAGTCTTTTGCAAAATTGGGATTGGCTAGCACTAGGGCCTTGGTCAAAGGATTTTCTGGCTTTAGGGGTACATTTTATCTCACTTCCTTTCTTGAGCATGTTAGTGATATTCTTTATGATTTCATCCAAGTTAGGGATGAATATTCTCAGAAAATTTACTTTCCCCAGGAAAGATTGCACTTATTTTTTGCTTCTGGGCTTGCCAATTTTTAGGATTCCCTCAACTCTGATAGGATCTATCTTTATTCCTTCCTTTGAAATAATATTCCCAAGCAACTTCACCTCTTCCATGCCAAAATTAGACTTCTTGGGGTTTAATGAAATACCAAAATTCCTACATTTTTAAAAATCCCTTCTTATATGTTTAAGATGTTCTTCATCAAAAATTGAATATATAGTGATTTCATCTAAGTAAATAAAAATAATTTTATCTTTCTCATCAACAAAGGCTATATCCATAGCCCTCTATAAATTTTCTCCTACATTCATGAGCCCAAAAGGCATTTTGGCATACATGAAGGTGCCCCATGGTGTTGTAAAGGTTGTCTTTTCCTGATCATTAGGGTGTACCATGATTTGATTGTATCAAGAGAAACCATATAGCATTGATATTTTTTGAGAACCAACCATTTTTTGTAAAATGTGATCCATATTAGGCAATGGGTAATTTTTCTTGAGAGATACCCTATTTAGATTTCTAAAGTCTACACATAATTTGATCTCTCCACTTTTCTTTATGAAAGGTACCAGATTTTCTACCCACTTAGAAAATCTCAAAGCTATTATGATCTTGGATTCAAACAACTTTTTTATCTTCTTTTCAATCAAGGGAAGCAGTAAAGGATTGATTCTTCTTAACTTATGTTTGAAAGGTTTATGGTCTTCTTTGATTGGAATCACATGCTGAATTACCTTGGTATCATAAAATTTTAGATCTTCATAACTCCAGGAAAAAACATCAAGAAATTCTTTCATTAAATTGATATACCTTTTATTGACCTATGAGCTAAGTGTATTGAACAACTTGATGATATTGGGATTTTCTTGAGTCCCAATATTGCAATCTTCAACATCTCCATAATTTACAGTAATTTTAGGGCTCCTAGCCATATCATTGTTGTCAAAGAGTTTTTCTAATGGGACCAGGCCTTTGGGAATGATGTTATTTTTTTAGCTGCATTATATCCTTACCAACAATCTGATTCTTGAAATACACATCATTTTTTAACACAACTGCATCTTCTTCTTCACAACAATATTCCTCATCAATGTTCAAATTTTCAAATTCACCACCCATCTTAAGGAAACTTTGTATTTGTTTATCATCTTCAAAAAATTTCCAGTACTTAATGTTGTCATGTATTTTTGGTATTTTCTTGATCTCAATATCATATCCCCTATTAGGAAAAATTGGAAACTTGAAAAATGAGGCAGAAGTAGCTAGAGCATCAGCAATTTGATTCTGACTCCTTGGAATCACTATGATACTATATTCTGAAAATTCTTCAAGAAGGTCAAGAACTATATTACTATATGCTCTTAATCTTGGGTGCTTCAATTGATATATTCCCTTCACCTAATTTATGATCAACTCAGAATCTCCATATACAACTCTCTTCCTAGCACCCATTTCTTTCAAAGTCTTCAGTCCCAATACTAATGCCTCATATTCAACCATGTTATTTGTGCAATCAAAAGAAAGATTGTAAGAAAAAAATTTTGTGGCCAATATGGGGGGGTTGATCCACACACCATCTCCTGCTCCTTTTATGCTGACAGCTCCATCAAATCTCATGTTCCACATCTCATTTTATGCACTGTCGTGATGTTCTAAAATTTTCTCAGTTTGTTGATCAGATTTGTCGTTGGCAGTGATATCAGTGTGTATCACCTTCTCTTCAAAACTTGAATCATTAAAGAAAATGGAAGACCTGATATTAGTCTCCACAAAGTAAATGGGGTGGTTGTTTGGCTGGGATTTGTTACTGACCATGTACTTGAGAAAAAATTCCATGTACAACCTCCTATCTTGGGAAAAAACATGGATAGTGGCATATGACATATCCATTTGTAGATTCCCTTTCAACTTTGCAGCCCATGACCTAGATAACAACATACCAAATTTAGGAGGAATATCAACACCTACCACATCCATGACCATATTTTTTGCTGGAATTTGAGACAAAGATACTACCAAATCTTTGATTAGACCCAAGCATTTCACCTTCCTTGAATCAAAGGAGAAAATGCCTTTGCACGGCCTTGTAATTTCCATGCCCAGTTGGTCTGTGACTACCTTGGGCATCATATTATGGGATGCTCCTAAATCCAACATAACATTGTGCAAATTCATATCATGAATCTTCAGACTGGCATAGAAAGGAGGGACCTCATCAACATCACTACTCTCCTCTAGATGTGGGCCAAACAAGATGGCAGGATGATCATCTTGTATATTTAAAGTATCAAAATTTTCTTTCATCTTGAGCATATTAATGATCTGATTTCTATGTTCACTATTTTTTATCAACCCATTGAATGGAACAAAGATTTTAATTTTTGCCATCTCACTTTCAAAGTTAAAGGAAGATGATGTTTTCTCTACCTCTTTGATGATTGTCTCCTTTCTTGGTTCAGGTACTTTCTTTGGATGTTCTTCCTTCTGCTTTCCTTTCTCCACAAAATCCTTTGCAACAAAGTCCTTCTTAGGCTAACTTGAAGAAGGTGTGTTATTTTGAGATTATTTGGTAGGATTTCCCTTTCGAGGATTTGCAGGAACCTTTTTGTTTCGAAGATTATATTGTTTCTGGAATTTCATGATGTCATTTTGTAGCCTCATCTCGTAATCTTTCTTTTCCACTGACAACCTTTCATCACTTTCCTGCATGAATATTTTATTTGCATCCATGAACTGATCATGTTCTTTAGTAAAAAGCACCTATGTTTCATCACCATCACAACAATGCATGTTGTCTTCAAAAGTTCCATCAAAATTTTCATTTACATAATTATTTTGAAAAGGAGGTCTTATTTTCTTATCACCTTGGTTCCTCTGATCTCTTTGTCTGATTTGTGGAATCGATGGTCTCTTTTGGTTTCTGGGTGGAACATTAGCCTTTTCTCCGGTGTTAGGATTATTATCTAAATACATCCTCTCCATGAGTTTCTCCATGGTCTTTATCAACAGTTCAAACCTCTCTTTTGATGACTGTGAGGTTAAAGGTTGTGCCTTATCTTGAGCCTTGTTCATGTCCCTGTCAGAATTTTCTTTGATCTTTCCTAAAGCCATTAGATTTGCTTCAAGTTATATTACATCACTCATCATATCATCTAGCGAAGTGGATCTTATTTCCCTCAACAAAAAATAAAAATCACTTTCAAAGGAATCAAAATATCTAAGTTGAGAAGCTCTAGGAGGAGGTTTTACATTAGTAGGAATTGAGTTATAGACCTTTATAAATATAGCTGAAAACTCATATATTGTTTCATCAGGTGACCTTCTCATGTTGTTATATTGGGTTAGAAACTAAAGGGGGTTCTTCTTGTCACCCCAATTTGCAAGAAAAAACGTTTCAAAGGCTTCAAAATTTTGGATTCTTGTTGTTGGGAGAGCTCTGAATCATTTTTTAACTTGCCCTGCAAGAATTTTTGCAAACATCCTCATTTTTTCATCTTCATAATCTACTTCTTATAGGTCCAAAAAATCATTAAACCAGTCTAAGTGTTTTTGGGATGACACATTGCCTTCAACATCATACAACTTAATTCTCTGATTATATTCCTGGGGAAAATCATGTAACGGAGAAGGTAGGACAAAAGGGGAAAACCTAGATGCCATGGATGTAGTAAGAACTTGAAGTGGCTGTTGGTTCTGAGTAAGAATCACAAGAGGTTTAATAGAGGTAGCTAAAGTTAAATCTTGGAACCTCTTCTCATCAAAGATGATTTCGTTCAAACAAGACTCAGATTTAGTTTTGAACAGATTTTGCTCAAATTTCAAATCAAAATCAAGGTCTTCAATGCTTGTCACTCCATATTTGGGAAAGGATAGGAATCTGTCTAGAAAAAAAATTGGGCTTATTGGCCTTTCTTTTATTTTTTGTACAATCTTCTCAAGGTCAGACACAGGGATTGTTGCTTCTAGGTCTGGATTTCTCCTAGTATGAATTCTCCCGGGATCTAAGAATTCTAGCTTAAACTACTTTATTCTATTGGTCTATTTATAATGGATTCGCCAGAGTAGATTAAATCTCAACCAATAAGGCGTTTGATTCACTGTCATCCTCAAGAATCAAATATGAAGCTTTAAGTTGTTCTTTTCCCGGGGAAGATTTCAATTTCGATCCTCGATAACGATGCCAGAATGTTAACACTCTATAAATTTGTTCAACTGATAACAAAATGACAAAGGTAACCTACAAACCAACTTTAAAGCTCATTACTAGCCTATTTAGCTCAGAGAGGGATCTCTCCTATCACTTGGTCTTTAATAATGAGTTTTCTTTAATAATTCAATGGCTAGGTTTTGTTGTTTTGGGGGTTTTTTTATAATTTTTCTGGCAAGTAAGGGGAGGGACACTTAGGGATATGGATTCAAACTTCTGAAACGAATGGAAGCATTGACTGTTTTGTAGAAATATCCAGAGGAGAAAGGATAAATGAGGCGATAAATCTAAGTTATAAATTATAAATTTGCAGAGTGTAGGAAGAAAAGAAAACATATAACTGCATCAAAGCATTAAATAAATGAATTATGAATTAGTTAGGAAGAACTTAACACAGTTTCAATTGATTTATCCAAGAGAATCACAAGATGAATTATGGGCCTTTAACTATCCAATTTAAACAGAAGATAGTGAAAATGGAATTCAAGCATACATGAAATACATATAAATAGAGGAGACAAAACTTAGATCACCACCATTAGAATATTTTCATGGAAAATCCAAGACTTCTGTATGTGTATTCTATTTAGCTTCAAAAAATTGCATTCAAGTTCTGAATAGCTAAAATTGTGCCCTTGAATTTCTGCCAACCACTAATATATTTGGAACTCCTAATATTTATACAAGTTGAGTTCCTTCGGTTTGAAACCAATTACAATGATTGAAATGAAACGTTTTAGTTTCTGAAACTGATTACAATGATTACAATTGACAGTTTCGGTTTCAAACCGATTACAATAATTAACAAGAAGATGTTTCATGATCCAACTTCTAATTCCTTTGATTCTTCAGTCTCGTTCTTTTCCACTTGTTCTGCTCTGGTATTCCACCTGATCTGCCATATTTAGTGACATCTGGACATCATCTACTGGACCCTGGAAAACTGCACTTTGTCTTTCCCAGTCGTACCATTTCCTTCCATTGTAATCTAGAAGGGACATCATAATATATCATTTCTTTGATCAGGATCTCTAGGTCAATACTAGAAGCATATGTCATGACTGGTAGTCCAATTTTAACTGCTTTGAATTGATTCAGAATCTCAAAGTCTGTAATCAAATGATCAACTAATGTAGCTCCTTTCAGATTTTCCTCCAGGGTTTTGAACTTGGAGTGATCCATTCTGCACTGTACGAGGCGAGCATTGTATTCTTCCTGATCATATAATTTTCCCTTGCCATCCAAAAATGGTGGGAGGCCTTTGATAAATAATTCTTCAAATAAATTCTTGAACTCTTGCACATTTTTCTCCATTTGCGTTTCCTTGTTCTGTACTAATTTCAACAGGTTATGTTTATCAATAACCCTCCTAGCCCAGATAATCAATGTAGTTTTGTATTTAACTCCAATAGTCCAAAGTTTTGCAATAGGAATGGAGTTGAATATATTTATGGCAGTTTGGGCCCATTCTGATGGATTCTTGGCTAAAGTCTCATTCACAATAGTGCACCTACTTCTGGTTGTGATGGCTATGTTGTCTTTATCATTGATGAAATTCAAATTCACTCTGAACTTGGAAGATTCAACATATATAGAGTCCCAGATGATATGCTTGCCCCCCTACAACAAGCCATTGTCTCTTAATATCATCTTCAACTTATCTATCCTTTACTACGGGACTTCATTCTCCTTTTGAAATTGAGCCATTATTTCATCCTTTGCTTGCATCTCTTGCTTCAATTTCTCTATGCTCCCTTTTATCCCTTTGATTTCTCCTTCTTTCAGGATAACTTGTGACATAGCCTAGACAAGCCCTTTCGTGTTTGGCCCAACTTTTTTAGTAGGAGGTACAACTACAACTTTGTTTAGCAAATATGTCTGCTCCTATGACCACTTCACCTTTTCTTTCTCTAGCTGCAATGCCCTAGACTTGTAGTCCAATGCCTCTTGACGAAGTGTTTCATTTTCCTATTCTAGAGCAACCAATTATGTCTTTTGTGGATGCTCCATAGTAGACATTTTTAGTTTCTTCTTCAAGCTTTGAATTAATTTTTCCTTTTCATCCAACCAGGATTTCACCCCTTGGGGACCTTCATATTCCATCCTCTTGACTTAAGTCTTCCAAGATCTGCTAGATTCATTTTCTTTCCTCAATTTCCCTTCCAATTTCATTGCATAAGATGACAACTTTGAATTCTTCAAGCTTAAAATTAGGTAATCAAAATACAACATATCATTGGTATTCCTATGGAATTTGACCTTTTCTGGAGCATTGATGTTGTCATACCTTATATTTATCTCAAAGACTTTGTCTTCATCTAAAACTACAATGTTAAAGGTCCTGTTCTCAACATCCCTTACTATGAACAGAGAATATTTATGTTGATAAGTATTTTCCACTTCAGGGACTAAATCCCTCATCTCACCCAGAGCCATGTTTCCTTTATCAGCATAATTTTTTGCCAAATATTCTTTAGATTGATAAACTACCTCAGATGTTTTATCAAATATGTATTTCTTGTTGCTAAAGGTTCTTGAGCCACCTTCACTTTGGAGTTTTCTTTCATTTTCAACCTCTATAGTGCTAGTGCCACTTTCCACCATATTCAAATTTACTTGTCCTCTAGGCTCTTCCTCCTCTAAATCTACTATCTTTGGATACTGTGTAATATTCATCTTCTTAGGAGAAGTCTGTTGATCATTTGTGCCCATGGCCTCTGAACTGCTTCTCTTGTAGTAAACACTCATCTTAGAAACTTTAACTATCAGTTTCTAAGGATCTTTTTGTGTTTGAATTTGTTGTAGGGTTTCCTCCACTTGCTATGTTTGAGTTGGTTGCAATATTGCTTCCATATCAGCATAGAATTCTAGGTTTTTGAGTTTATCAAAACCCTCAACATGGTCATGCTCACAAGGGGCCTATTTTTTCATCAATATTCTATTGGATATGATTTGGTGTGGATCATATCTTCTCCCCTGTAATTGTGCAAAACCAAACTATTTGAGCTTTGCTTGAATCTGAGAGAAACAAGATCTGGATTTGACAATGAAAGGTCCAATGATAAAAGGGAACTTGATATTGGAGGCTTTGTGCAACTTTAGGAAATGCTTTATCTCAGATATAATTCTTTGGTTGATGAATTCGAGGGCAAAGATTCTATGGGACAAAAAAATAGGCAATAGATATGGGGATTCCTAACAACCATAAACCCAGATCACTGTCGAGTGCATGAATAGTACCCAGTCCCCCACTCTGCTATCTGGATTTGGTTGTAGATAGCTCCTCATATCATCCAAAACTCTAGGTAGGCTGGTGTTGAAAATCAAACTATAAATTTTGGACATGACTTTGTTTATGAAGATAAACATTGTAATCCTTTTACATTGAGTTGATATAAATGCTACTTCAGGAAATTATCTCTTGTTGGTCTCCAAAAAATCTTAAGCAGGTAGGTGTAGTATCTGAAATGCCTTAGAGAGTGAAAATTCACTAACTATTTATGGATATTATCAGCTATGAATTGATCAAAACTGATGTGGACTGACAGACCAAACTCTGACTTAAGAAATGTTAAAAGGAAACTGACCATGACTTCAACCACATGTTTATCATTGTCTAGACCTAAAATTTGACTCAACAGGGAATATACCCATTGGACTTCAATAACCATTATACTCACATTCATTGGCAAAGACAGACTCTATGAAAAACGTTCTAGTTTGAGAATTGTCTATAAAAACAAATCTCAAACCCCTAATGGACATTCTCTGTATACCCTAATTATCTTTTCTTCATTGAAAGGTTCAGAAATTGCATAGAAAGACTTTGGTATACCAAGGGAATATCAAATTGATAGAATTTCTACCCTACACATGACCTCAGACCCTCGTTTATTCATGAAGACTCTTTCTTCATGTGAATACTATTCGACACACCAACCTATAAATTCAGGAAAAGGGAAAGTGATTTCGACAGCATAAGGGACTATGGTGGTCTGGAATGATTCAAGGAATGATATACACCTTCCTACTTTATCAGACAGGTTTCTTATGAACACATAGATGGGAGAAATGGTTATTTCGGTATCAAAGACGTATGAATCTCAATCAATTAGGGCTTCTTCATTCGCCACAGGGTCTTGCTCTGTTACTGAGGTTATGATAGGATCCATGGTTGTGATGAAAAATACCTGGAAATGAGCGTAGATAACATGTAATTTACGTACTTTTGAGTTGTTGTTGAACGAGGGTGGTTGCGCCAAGTTTCAAATGGTCTAGTGTTCAAAAAATAATAAAATAACGAGCAAAGTGCCCCTTTTATACTTTTCCAAATTTTGGGGGTGTGAGGAAGTGGTTTGGGGCAACCTGCTTTTCACCCCAAAATGTATCTGGTGGCGCCATGTATCCTCGATCCAAAGACGCAATTTAAATTTTGGCCCACTTTTGTAACACCCTGTTTCCCCCAGTTTGTAAAAATAACTATACTGGCCAAGAACTGTGGCAAACTCAAAAATGTGAATGTGTGATGTGAATGGACCTTGTGAAAAGGTCGATGAATGTGAATAATATATATATATTATAGGACTAATGAGAGGGGATATGCTGAAAAAGAGACCACGATGGCTGAAGAAAGATGGTGGAAGGCACCTGGAAAGGTGGCATTAACTTCCACTGAAACCAATACCATATTTGGACTTCATTGGGCTGGAGAACCAAGAGTGGCTCGCTGGCCCCGAATTAAATGACTCGCCAGGATTGGTAGGTAAATGGATCCTCATGAGTAATGAGGGATCGGGGGGGGGTTTGAATTGCCCATCCATAGAGCCGTCAAGCCTGACCAGTGCGAGGGAAATCGTGCCACACGCAACCTCGCAAGAGGAAAAGGTGTGATGGAGAAGCGAGAAGGGTAGACGCGAGGGAAGGAGGAAGAAATCTAGAAAATATAGAGTGAGTGATAGCAGAGAAGGGGGAGAGTAACCCTTGTTCTCTGTCACTGGAAAATAGAGACGCAGTCTCGCAACATCGTGGTCTCAGCTCGGGGGTGTCTATTGGTAAATCCTATCGGAATCGCTGAGCCTACAGTTGGGTGGAAACAAGCACCCCTCTCAGCAGTTGCAATCACATATGGTGTTATTTCTGATAAGTGTTGTTACATCTTGCATCTTGAAATTTATATGTTGACATGTATGCTCATAGTCTGTGCAGTTTTATGAATGGTTTTCATATAAGACTGCCTATGTAGTTTCTTGATTTAGAAATGTTGGTCACACGCTTATAACGGAAATACCACGTATGGTTTATGTTTTATAAATCACTATTTATACGCATATTGAATTAATTTAGACTTCGAGTTTGTTCTCGGGAAATCTATACGCTTATCCGTTTCAGGTAATACCTTGGATAGATCTCCCCATAGAGACACCCTTCTTAGAAAGCTCACCAAGAACCTGGAAAAAGGATTTGAAGGCGTAAGTCTTAGTAACCCTGTATGAGGAAGAATGATCCTCTTGAAATCCCAAAATAGCAGCGAAGGAATACCGTGTTCACTTCACAAGAGTCATCAAGGAGGCATTGGATGGTTGGAATTCTGCGTGGATAATTCGTGAAGCCCCGAGAGCCATTAGATCTTGCAGAGGAGCAGGGGAGTTACGGTAAGCCTAATTTTTTTTCAAAGTTTTAAGTTCAGGAAAAATCGGACCGTAGGATCTAGGTCGACAAGGACTGTTGGATCACTCATGAAATCTCTTTTCGTGGATTCACGAGTTAAAGGGTTAAAACCCGTGCCTCAAGATTCGCGAGGCCATGAAAGGCGAAGTCCTGAAGGGGCGAAAGGATTTGTGTGATGCAGTTATTGGTGAGGTGCATTGGAACTCGACATTTCAGGGTTTTATGGGTTAAAGAACCCAAAGCTTAACATCTGGACTCGTGAAGTCGTGAAGTCCGAAACTCCAAAAAGGCGGGAAGTTCCGTTGTGGGACCCACAGTGACGACATGTCGAGATTTCGTAATTTCAGCATATCAGCGGATAGGAGGTCGAGACTTTTGTCCTGAAAGTCCCGAAGGGGTGAAAGAATCTGAGTTGTCCATCTGCGGGAGGACGTGTGTCCCGAAATCATCCATTTCGGAGATTCGGGCACCGGGACTCACAGAGGAGAGCATCTTGACTTCGTGAGTAGTGAAGTCCTGAGGAGATCTGAGCCATTCGTCTGAGAGTTGACATGTGTCGCGAGATCACCCATATCAGGGATTCAGACATCAGGAGTCATAGAGGGAAGTCTTTCAACCTCGTGAACGACGAATTCACGAGAGGATTAGGACCGTCCATGTTGGAGGACAGGTGGCAGAGATCTGACCATTTCGCGTATCAGGGATTCGTGAGTTTGGAGGTGGAAGACCAGGCTCTTGGAGTCACGAAGTCCTAAGTCACGAGATCGTGATGTGATCTGGGCCATTGATAAAAGAGGAAGGATAGTCATGGGATCTGACGTCTCGATACATCGCATATTGGGGATTCATGAGTTTGGAGGTGGAAGACCAAACCCTTATAAATAAATATAAATATCAACTAACAACCAGTGTTTTCCCTTTTGCACACAAGCAGAAGATCAACCACGGGAAATTATCAACGCATAGTATGGTGGCTCACCATGAAGTGGGAGAAGGCTCTGACAATAAATACGAAGAGTCTGATGAAAGGAGGGTAGTAGGGACCCCTCCAGATCTAGCCGAGACTGTGAGGAGCCTCATGGTCGAATTAAAAAGTTGTAAGGCTGACAATGAAAGGATGATGAAAGAACAAGAAAAGCAAACAAAAATTAACGCAGTTTTACTGCAGAGTTTATCCGATCTACAAAGACAAATGCAGCATGAACCTGAAACTCAAAAACATGGTCATATCAGTGGCCACACTGAGACGAGCACCTTGAAAAAGGTCCATCCCAGAGGTAAAGGACAAGCGTCGCATAATTCCTCTTAGAAAGAAGCTGGAGATTTAGAGAGCTCTTCTAGCAGCAAAACCAATTCCTATCCCTGAAGAAAACTGAAGAAGCAAAAGTCTTCCAAAGGTCAAAAATTTGAAGAATTCAGAAAGGCCAAACTACCCTCCTTCGACGGTGAAATAAAGAAGGGAGAGGAAGTAGAGGCCTGGCTACTTGGACTAAAGAAGTATTTCAGAGTCCATGACTTTTCAGAAAATATGAAGGCCCGAGTGGCCACCTTCAACTTGAATGGAAAGGTTTCCATTTGGTGGGAAGACCTTAAGAATATGAAAGGGGTTCGCAAAGAGGACCTGTCTTGGGAACGGTTTGAGAAATACTTCCGGAAGAAGTATCTGTTGGTAAAATATTTCGATGAAAAGACTAAAGAGTTTTATGAACTCAAACTGGGACACCTTACTATAGAATAATATGTCAACAAATTCCTCGATTTGTTGAGGTATGTACCCTATATAAAAGCGGAAAAGGAAAATATGCAACACTTCATCAGTGGACTACCTAAGGACTATCGGAATAAAATTGAATTTGATGAGCCAAAGACTCTAGAAGACACTATTTGAAAGGCAACCTATTGTCATGAATAATTTGGTCATCGAGCAAAACCTCGCGAAGGATGGAAACAAAAGAATAGTTCAAGATTTCAGAAAAGGGGAATTAAATCCCCAAGATTTAAGAACTACAAGAAGAACCCAAGAATGAACTTTCTAGCCTGAAGTATGCACTAGTAGAATTTTCCCTCCTTGAGTGGAAATAAAACTTCTGGACCCATATCAGTGAATACTGATAACCCAAAGAGAGAACCTTTTAAATGCTGGGGTTGCGGAGAAGAACATCTCGTGAGAGACTACCCACACTGACAAAAGAATAGTTGGAGAATTTATAACATACAGGAAGCTACTACCGTCAATGATGTGGCCAAAAGTGTGCCAAAAATTTATGCAGCCTTGGATAATAACCAAGCTGACCACCAAGCTTCAGTAGTGGAAATAGAAGGTATGATTTCCAACCATCTAGTGTCTGTTTTAATTGACCCTGGTTCAAATTTGAGTTATATAGCCCCTAAAGCTGTTGATAAGTGTAAACTATAGCCACAAAAACATACCAAGCCATGGTTGGTACAGTTAGCCACTGGCACCAGAAGAAGGGTAGCAGACGTTATACCAGCCTGCCAATTAATGTTGGGTATATTTCCCACCCAAACAACCCTTAACTTATTACCCCTGGGATCATATGATCTGTTGATTGGTATGGACTGGCTAGCCGCCCATAAAGCCAGATTGGATAGTTAGCATAAAACCTTAGAATGTGTAAGTAAAGAAGGGAAAAATATAACCCTTCAAGGGATCTGAAAACCTGTCTCAGTGAGACAAATATCAGCTCTGCAAATGAGAAAGTATTGCTGAAAGGGATGTCCCCTATATGCAATATAGGTGTTGAAAACAATCAAAGATGACAAACCAAGCCCTAGCAATCACTCTACCCTGAGAGAATATAGAGATGTATTTCCAGAAGAGGTATTGGGTCTACCTCCGAAAAGGGACAGAGAATTCTCAATAGAACTTGCACTAGGAGCGGTGTCGGTGTCTAGGACACCCTACCGGATGAGCACACCCGAGTTAGTTGAACTCAATTTGTAATTAAAAGAAATGATGGATAAGGGCTATATTCATCCTAGCATGTCTCCATGGGGAGCACCAATCATGTTCATGAAAAAGAAGGACGATACCCTTAGATTGTGTATAGATTATAGACAACTCAATAAGGTAACCATAAAGAACAAGTACCCCTTGCCCAGGATCGATGACTTGTTTGATCAATTGGGGGGTGCGTCTATTTTCTCAAAGATTGATTTGAGGTCGGGATACCATCAAGTCTGAATCAAGGGTGAAGACATCCATAAAACCACCTTCCGAATGAGGTATGGTCATTATGAGTTTGTGGTGGTTCCATTTGGGTTGACCAATGCCCCTGCCACTTTTATGTGCTTGATGAAAAATGTACTCAGCAAATTCCTAGACAAATTTGTACTTGTTTTTATTGACGATATATTAATTTACTCCAAGAAAAGAAAAGAGCATGAAGAGCCTCTTAGACTTGTGCTGCAAGTGCTACGAGAACATCATCTCTATGCCAAATTCAACAAAGGTGAATTCTTCCAGAAGCAAATACATTACTTAGGCCATATTCTCTCCGAAGAAGGAGTAGCGGTAGACCTTGACAAAATCAGGTCTATCATGGAATGGCCTACCCCAAAGGATGTTTCAAACATCAGATCCTTTATGGGATTAGCAGGATACTATAGGAGATTTATAAAAGGATTCTCCAAGATTGGTTATCCAATCACTACTCTCCATAAGAAGGGGAAAAAATTCCTGTGGACACAGAAATGTGAAGAAAGATTTAAAACCCTGAAACATATACTGACCCATGCACCCGTGCTGAAGATCGCCGATCCAGAAGTTGACTTCCTCATGTGCATAGATGCCTGTAAGGAAGGTCTCGGAGGATTCCTTATGTAGAAAGGAAGTGTGATCTACTATGAATCCCGAAAATTGAATGATCATGAAGCCAACTATGTGACCCATGATCTAGAACTAGCTGCCATAGTGCATGCCTTGAAAATGTGGAGGCATTGCCTCCTAGGAAGAAAATTTGTACTTATGACAGATCACTGTGGATTGCGATACTCGTTTGATCAACCAAAGCTCAATTCTAGACAAGCTAGGTGGATGTCCCTCCTTAGCGAGTTTGATTTCAAGATCAAACACATTAAAGGAAAGGAAAATAGGGTGGTTGATGCCCTTAGCAGAAGTATGAAAAAAATTCACCTAGCAGCGGTGAGCACCTGCAAGACAGATGTCAAGGAAAGAATCAGAAATGCACAAGAAATAGATCCCTTCGTCTAGACCGTGACCATGTACCTACAACAAGAACCCACTGGAGTAAAACATGAAGGCTATCAGAAGACCGAAGGAGGTCTTCTCACTTACAGAAACAGATTTTATATTCCAGCATGTGACGAATTGAAGAGGTTCATTATGGATGAACTACATAAAAGACCCTATACTGGTCATCCAGGATACCAGAAGATGATCACTGCCACCAGAAAACAATTTTATTGGCCTGTATTGAAGAAAGACATAGCCAAGTACTTAGCCAAATGCATAGAGTGCCAACAGGTTAAAGCAGAACATCGACACCCAGTAGGATTATTGCAACCTTTACCAATCCCAGAATGGAAATGGGAAACCATCTCCATGGATTTCATCATTGGATTACCAACCTCAACCAAACAGAATGACGCCATTATGGTGGTGGTGGATAAATTGATCATGTCTTCTCACTTCATCCCCGTTAAGTCAACCTGCAAGGAAATCGATATCACCCAGGTATTCATGAAAGAGATATTCAGACTGCATGGTATGCTGAAATAGATCGTGTCTGACAGAGACACGAAATTTACTTCCAACTTTTGGAAATCACTGATGGCTGGTTTAGAGACCAAGTTGTTGTTTAGCACCACCTATCACCCTCAAACCGACGGACGTACATAAAGAGTGAATCAAGTACTAGAAGATATCTTAAGGATGCATGTAATGCATCAACCCAAGAAGTGGGAAGACTACCTGCCACTGGTAGAATTCGCCTACAACAACGATTACCAAGCATCCTTAAAGATGAGTCCCTTCGAAGTCTCCTCTATGGTAGACCTTGTAACACTCTAGTCAACTGGAGTAATCCTGTTAAAAGGATTTATTTTGGACATGACATGTTGAAAGAAATGGAACATCATGTGACTCAGATAAAACAAAACCTGAAGGTCGCTCAGAACTGACAGAAAAGTTATGCCGACCAAAAGAGAACTCCAAGAGAGTTCAAGACTGGAGACCATGTATATCTCAAAGTTAGGCCCAGGAAGAGTTCCCTGAAAATGGGAGCTTGTGCCAAGTTGGCACCTCGGTATCGTGGACCCTTTGAGGTTCTAGATAGAGTGGGATCGATAGCCTATAGGCTAGCACTTCCTCCCACAGTAAAAGAACATAATGTTTTCCATGTTTCATTATTGAAGAAATATGTACATGGTGCTAATCATATAATTGACTGGTCTGTAATCTAGGTGGAACCGAAGGGATAATTTCTACTAGAACCTTAGTGCATACTGGATAGAAAGGAAACCTCGCTCTGAAACCGAACCATTGCACAGGTCAAGGTGTTGTGGAGACATTTTGGCCCAGATGAGGCTACATGGGAAATGGAGGATGCCATGAGACAGGCATATCTGATTTTGTTTAGTTCTGTACATGCATATCATGTTGATAGATAAGAACATCGAGGACAATGTTCCTTTAATGGGGAGGGAATTGTAACACCCTATTTCCCCTAGTTTGTAAAAATAACTATACTGGCCAAGAATTGTGGCAAACTCAAAAATGTGAATGTGTGATGTGAATGGACCTTGTGAAAAGGTCGATGAATGTGAAATAAAAATAAAAATATATATATATATATATATTGCAGGACTGCTGAGAGGGGATATGTTGAAAAAGAGACTGTGATGGCTAAATAAAGGTGGTGGAAGGCACCTGGAAAGGTGGCATTAACTTCCACCAAAACCAATACCGTATTTGGATTTTATTGGCCCGAAGAACCAAGAGTGGCTCACTGGCCCCGAATTAAATGACTCACCAGGATTGGTAGGTAAATGGCTCCTCATGAGTAATTAGGGATGGGGGGGGGGGTGAACCGCCCATTCATAGATCCGTCAGGCCTAACTAGTGCGAGGGAAATTGCGCCACACAACCTCACAAGAAGAAAAGGCATGAGGTAGAAGCGAGAAGTGCAGACACGAGGGAAGGAAGAAGAACTCTGGAAAATACAGAGTGAGTGATAGCAGAGAAGGGGGAGAGTAACCCTCATTCTCGATCACTGGCAAACAGAGACGTAGTCTCGCAGCATTGTGGTCTCATCTCGGGGGTGGCTAGTGGTAAATCCTATCAGAATCACTGAGCCTACGGTTGGGTGGAAACGAGCACCCCTCTCAGCAGTTGCAATCACATTTGGTGTTATTTCTGATAAGTGTTTTTACATCTTGAATCTTGAAATTTATATGCTGACATGTATGCTCATAGTCTGTGCAGTTTTATGAATGGTTTGCGTATAAGACTGTCTGTGTAGTGTCTTGATTTAGAAATGGTGGTTGCACGCTTATAACGGAAATACCACATATGGTTTATGTTTTATAAATCACTATTTATACGCATATTGAATTAATTCAGACTTTGATTCTGTTCTCGGGAAATCCATACCCTTATCTGTTTCAGGTAATACCCTAGATAAATCTCCCCATAGAGACACCCTTCTTAGAAATCTCACCAAGAACCTAGAAAAAGGATTTGAAGGCGTAAGTCTTAGTAACCCTATATGAGGAAGAATGATCCTCTTGAAATCCCGAAATAGCAGCGAAGGAATACCGTGTTCGCTTCACAAGAGTCATCAAGGAGGCATTGGACGGTTGGAATTCTCCGTGGAGAATTTGCAAAGTCCCGAGAGCCGCCAGATCTTGCAGAGGAGCAGGGGAGTTACGGTAAGCCTAATTTTTTTTCAAAGTCTTAAGTTCGAGAGAAACCAGACCGTAGGATATGGGTTGACAAGGACCGTTGGATCGCTCATGAAATATCTTTTCTTGGATTCGCGAGTTGAAGGGTTAAAACTCTTGCCTCAAGATTCGCGAGGCCACGAAAGGTGAAGTCCTGAAGGGATGAAAGGATTTGTGTGAGGCAGGTATTGGTGAGGTGCATCGGAACTCAACATTTTGGGGTTGCATGGGTTAAAGAACCCAAATCTTAGCATCTGGACTCGCGAAGTCTGAAACTCCAAAAAGATGGGAAGTTTCGTTGTGGCACCGGCGGTGACGACATGTCGAAATTTTGGCATTTTGGCATATTGACGGATATGAGGTCGAGACTTTTGTACCGAAAGTCTTGAAGAGGCAAAAGAATCTGAGTCGTCCATCTACAGGAGGACGCGTGTCACTGAATCATCCATTTCGTAGATTCAGGCACTGGGACTCAAAGAGGTGAGAATCTTGACTTCACGAGTAGCGAAGTCCCGAGGAGATCTGAGTCGTTCATCTGAGAGCGGATGCATGTCGCGAGATCACCCATATCAGGGATTTAGACATCAGGATTCATAGAGGGAAGTATTTTGACCTCATGAGCGTTGAAGTCGTGAGAGGATTAGGACCGTCCATGTTGGAGGACAGGTGGCAGAGATTTGACCATTTCGCATATTGGGAATTCGTGAGTTTGGAGGTGGAAGACCAGGCTCTTGGAGTCACGAAGTCCCGAGTCGTAAGATCGCGACGTGATCTGTGTCATTGATCAAAGAGGAAGGAAAACCATGGGATCTGACGTCTTGATACATTGTGTATCGGGGATTCATGAGTTTGGAGGTGGAAGACTAAACCCTTGGAGTCGCAAAGTCCCGAATAGTGAGAAGTAGGAGCAACCATTGATTCGGGACCTCCTCGCCATATCGCATATCAGGGTCTCGGAGGTTGAGGGGAATCAATTTCGACTGTAGAAGTCTTAATCTTGTGAGTTGCGAGAGATTGTGAAACATGTGGCACTTCCACTTGGTGGGACCCACGTGGTTGACAGGTGGTGTGACGATAAGATGCCCAGAGAGAGGGAGAAGTGGTGACAGGTAGTGGACATGTGTCATTTGAAAGAGGAGTCAAAATCCTGTTGACTTCTCGTACTTCAGGTTCTCGTAAGAAAGGAGCACAAAGGCCCAACAACTCAAGTCACGAAGTTGCGAGTTTCAAGAAGCCCGAAAGGAGTCAAATCTTCTCTGACTTTTGCGTCTCAGGGTTTTGTAAAAGAAGGGCCCAGAGGTTCAACCTTTCAACTCGCAAACTTGCAAGTTGTGAGCAAGGCTAGTAGTTAGCCCTAGTCGGTGGTCATGTGTGGAGAGCGCTAATAAGGAGGGGCCATACCATATGAGAATCTCGGGTATCGATGATTGGTGAAGAAAATTCGAGGGTCTTCGAATCACGACTTGCGAGGTCACGAGTTGTGAAAGGCGCTTGCATTTAGGTCTGTATGTGGTCCTATCGATATAGGGACTAAAGAAAGGGAGCTAGTGCTTTGTCATTAAGCAGCGAGTAGATCTGGATGGCCAGAATATATGCGCCCAGATCTACAGCTAGGGTTTCATTCCGAAGCCCCCTCGCCATTCTACCTTTAAGATTGGACTCACTTGTATCGCTGAGTCACGAAAACACAAAAAGGCGCCTGGCTTGTTTGGCCTGTAGTCCTAAACGACGATCATAGGGAGGTGAACAGGGAAGAACTAGCCTATGCTAGGCCCCCGTAGGACTTCGGGGATTTTTTCCCTTGAGGAAAAGAGAAAATTTTATTATGTCGTAGTGGGTGTGTTACAACTTTCGAATATTATCCTCCACGCATTTTCTCCCCCCAAAATCATTCTCAACTGTCGATCTTTGAGATTTCACAATCCACGTCATATTGGGCCCCATCCGCTTAGCGATCCTACTAGTTTTATCCTTTCTCTACCATATTTATCCCCTACCTTGGTTTATCATGCTTCCAAACCAATCTAGCGTCTCTCTAGGTCCTTAAATCTTAATTTCACATAAAAAAATTAATGGTGACTAAAAACAGAGAGGGGGGGTAGAGAGAGAAATAGCGAAATAGAGAGAGTGATACTAATACTAATAATGAGAGAGAGAGAGAGAGAGAGAGAGAGAGAGAGAGAGAGAGATACTGATACTAATAATGA
>ML782350.1:144188-159396 GCA_009831015.1 Picea engelmannii | reverse complement strand
AAAAAAAAAAAAAAAAAAAAAAAAAAAAACGTGTCATGAAAGGACATCATGTTATCTTTCAATCACCCTTCATATTAATCCCAACACAACATGTTTCCCATAGAGGCCCATAATTAATTGAAAATGCATGCATGGATGCAATATTTAAATTGCACCAGAATATATAAGCATGGAATAAAAAAAATTCAATGTAACCAAGTGTCTATAATAATAATCATTAGTAACGAAACAAAAATTGTAATACATATATTTCCATAACATAAAATAACATTAATTTGTATATTAACGAGAAAATACAAAATGATTATCTTTTAATAAACTATAGTCCAAGGAGTTGAATATGTATGAGAAATTTTCCACCAAACCATATGTATCTAGTGTAGATACCACCCATGCGATGGGCTATGAGGCCACCAAGGTGAAGGAGCTAAGCTAAATTCCTTAATCTCACTTAACTTTTAACCCATTTGTGATCATGCTTAATCCAAATTATTTATTACAGAGAACTCCATGCATTTCATCCAACCATAAAATAAAGATGGAAGTCTTTTTAACTACTTGGCACAACACATGGAAGATCTTCCCTTTCTCTATTCAACACTCCCTTAGGGTTATTCCTCCTTCTAGTGTTCTCTATTGTAGGAAAAAAGAGTCCAATCTACTGAATTCCTTCTGGAAATATCCCACAAAATAACACTTGGCTCTCAATATTCCAATGGGCAGCAATTACATAGTGATTGAAGGATTCCTAGATTTCCTATCCTCTATGTTACTATCATCTATATGGCATCCAAGGCCTACAATACCTCTTTCATGGTGCTAATTTGGTTGATTTATAGATGTTTTTATGGTTAGCAATGGAGAACACGTCATGAGAATACTTGAGCATGAATTTGAGAGTGATATATAACAATAATATATTTGAGGGAAATGATGGTTAACATTCCTTTTGACATGAAAAATAAATTACTCTTACACTTCCCCTTAATGATTGTACTTAGCTCACACTTCAATAACAACATGAGAAGACTTCTCACCAACCTCCACATGCATTAAATGATTGGTTTTATAATTCAATGGAGGTGTATGGATTCATTTAATTCACATGGTGGAAATGATATGAGTTCATAGGTTAACACTTGACAATAGAGGATTTACTTTCCCACATGCCCCCTTTCCTCTTCCCCTCTAGTGAACTCATAGCCCCTCTTCTGTGCTCCCCATCCATATTAGATTATTATATGTTATATTCAAACATTAATATTTACATAACTTGATTTCATCATGGAATTCCACCACATAACCCCTATAAATATATTTACACCACCTACACACCCATCCATTCACTAGTTAATCCTTTTCCTTGAGCTCCACACTAAGAATCCATACTGCATATTTAGAACAATTACAAATGAGGTTATTTATTTAAGTTCACATGGATCAATCCTCATCATAATACCCATGCATTTATAGTTTATATGTAATCTAATACAAATAAATTCTATAGGTTAAAACTAAGGCATTACACATTCCCAATTGTTTGATGAATTTCCATTAAGTTTGAAGGTGAACTCCAAGTTCTATTTGGGACAATATTCCAACTAGATTATTTTACTTATATATTTGTATTTTTTCATGTGAACAAATCCTTAATATATGTCTAAATAGGAGTTGAGAGTCACCTTGAAGAGATTAGGAATAATAGTGGAGGCTCCTCATATCATAATATTGTCATCAACAAATTGCACATGGTTAATCACATTGGTGCTTGTCTCTATTTTAACACCCGAATGGAGATATTGAAGTCTATATTTTTCATAGGACTTTCCTAGGAATTCTTCCATAATAATATACAACTATGTTGAGAGAGGACGTCGATGTCTAACCCCTTTAGAGCCTTTGAAGAAGGTTTATACATAAGTCACTTATTACTAAATGATCCAACCACTAAGACAACACGAAAAATTCCTCAAAATGACCCAAGGTACATGCTAAGATCATCTTGTTTCAATGGGTCCACCATCCAAACCCATCTCATCCAAATGACACTACCAAACTTGCTAATGCATCTTCATGACTCAACCAAATCCGACTTAGAAATTCATCCAAGCCCTACTGAATGGAGTTTCCAAGTCACATTGTATCCAACTGACTCAAAAAAACCAAATAAATGTGCCTAAGGTGTCACACATAAAATGGCCTCACCTTGGTTATTACACATCCATATAAGTCTTTCCTTGTTTCCAAACTCCTTAAGATCACCAACTCTTTAATTTCATCTTGACTTCTATAATTGTCGTTGGTGCAACCGTGTTTCAATACCATCTACTTATACACTTTTTTTCATATATTCTTTAGACATGAAAATGAAAAATGAAAAATCCTTTTTTCCAACATGTGGTAATAGGAATCGTGCCCTATTTTCATATTCCATTTGTGGATCATCCATTTCTTCATGTCATCTTCAACAATTTAAGGCCCATCAAAATGTCATATGAGATTTTTCACCTAATATTTTTCCATATCCTCTCCCATATCAAACAACCAACTTCATTGAGTCATATTTCCTCTTCACATGAAATAACTTTTTATTTCAATTGAACTTGGTCGATTGAACCCTTGGGGTGTTTGGATATTCCACTAACTTATTTTATATATAATCCATGATCTCCTAGGAATGCAAGCAATATGACATTCCCATACACAATATATCAATAAAATTATGCTCATCCAATAGGTTAGACCAAGCATAATTCATATGAAGGAAGAAGAATCTAGATATTTACCATATCCACCCTCATATGAGTGAATAATTATGTCCTCATCCCTAAATATTTTGCTCCATAATCCCAACCTTGCCATGATTGATTCTCATAACCTAAAGAGGAGAACAAACTCTCAATATTTCCAATGATGTATCCTTACTAGTTGTGGACCTCCCTAGTTAAAATGGTCATTTTCCTCGACTATTATGCTTTTTTTTATCATTGTAAGTGGTGTTATCATTGAAATTTCATCTACAACATCGCATGCAAATGGTTATGGAAATACAACTTCTCCAAACACCTATTAGTTCACCTACAACACCAAAAATGCATTTCCAAGGGGCAAAAGCTATACAATTGATCAAAAAATTGGCATGCGCTAAAACGATAAAGGAAGCGCACGCACAATGCATGGGCCAAAGAATCCTGTAGAGTGAACAATGCACCATATGCGGGACTGTGTACGAGAAAATCCATACACTCCTATGAACGATGCATTTATGGTTCTTGTCAGCCCCTCGCCCACTTCTGGACTAGCTCCCAACTTGATTTGACCCTCAAATCCAAGCTGAATCTGAATGAGGGGTTGGTCAAAGACCTAAGGGTTCCCTAAAGGTCCCCTTGTCCACACTAAGAACTAGTTGGATATTGCCTCAAATACATGCTATAAATGGAGGCCATGGGTGCACTAAGAATTTAATAATCTCATAGTATTGTTATGTTGCCTCTATCCTCCCTCAAGAAACCTCTTTTCTTCTTGGAGTATTCTAGCAACATCTCAATAAATTATTCACCTCACCTCTTGAGGGATAGGCTTGGATTTCTTCACCATTTGCTTTCTAGTTTATCATTGTAAGAAGAGATTTCAAATAGGGGACTTAAGAGCCCTCTCAAGGAGGAAAAGGGGATCCATAAGTCCTCCTTTCTCTACGGTGGTTGCCAACTAATATAGTTATCCATTGGTGACATAATCATTGGTCATTTTGTTGATGGATTTTGGTTCAAAGTTTCTTATGCATTTTAGTTTTATTTCCTTAGTTGTTTGTTTATTTCATGTGATTGGATTGCTTAATTCATACACTAACCTATGTCTTGTATAGCAGGCCCAACTAGACTTGTAAGTGCCCTTGTTTTTCTCACCCAAGTGATGAAACAAACACAATATATTGGTGACCATACTGGGGACAAGGTACCAATTTCCTCCCTATTTGGGATGTTTGAGCACTTATTTTTGACCCATTTGCCTTGTAGGAACCATAACCATCCTAGCCTTACCTGTCAAGAGATAATTTTGGAGCTAGAGGAGGAGAATTGCACTTAAAATCTCCCCCGACGCATATCAGAACATGCGTGGGTATTTCATCCCACATATTTGCATTCAGAGCATTGTGCACCCTTGACACTTCTATTCTATGCACATTCTGTGCACAAGGCACCAAAATGTCTTTTGTTCTTTTCACATTTTGGGCATTGTGCGCCCACTGTGCCTCTATCTAAACTGTAACCCACACATCTGTCCAGAATTTCAACATTGTAAGAGTTTTTGTGATGATTTGAAGGCCCCTAGCCTTCAAAATCTTTCTTTTGTGTAATTTGTAAATGCACCACACTTAGATTCTCTTCCCACATGAAGGGTTAGTCAAAACATAGGCACTTAGGGGGTTAAAAAGAACCATATTTATACTCTTTTTCTTTGAGTTGCCACATGGATGGATTGTTTTGATTGTAAAAATAAAGTTGAGATTCTTTACTATCACATATAAAAACACTTGCATTGGGACCGGAAATGAAACTTTAATCATTAAGTATGATCTTCTCTTGCACCATAGAGCGATCTTGAGAATAAAAAAGGTGATTAAGGGGACATTTCATCTCCCTTAACAAAATCTTTAGGAGAGGACAAATCCCCCATAGGGTTCCTCTTAGTTTCATTTTTGAAAATAATCTTAAATTTGTAAGGTCCCATACATGCCCACATGTTGTAAATCTAGGATAGTTTCTTAAAGAATTACTTTCTTAGTTTACATCACTAGGAGAGCTTAAAGATCAAAGTAATGGGCCCATACATGCCCAGATGCTTACAATCTAGGATAGTTTCTCAAAGATTTATTAGAGTAAATCACATTAGGGAGTTTAAAGGATTGGGAAGGACCTATATGTCCACATGCTAGTTCTTTAGGAATTTTAAAATTATGCAAGGTTGTACCAATGATATCTAGCAAGATAGGTAATCAAGATTTGTCAGGACCACAGGAAGTCCACATGCTGCAAATTGACACCTAACTTTTTAAAAATTTGTCACATTTGTTCACTTGCCCACACACAAAGTCACTCCTCAGTCACATAATTTCATCTCGACTTGTGGAGGTTGAAGTATCTTTTCTGCAAAGGAATTCTGAAACGTCCCACTATTTCTTGAAGAAATTATCCACACCCACTTAATTTAAACAAGATTGGTTCACACCCCCAATCTCTCAACCAACCACATCTAAATTTTTTCTAAAAAATCATTATGTTTTCCTCCACAGGAGGTGCCAAAAGAAATTTTTAGTGTAGGTAGGATCTCGGGGGTAGGAATACAAATAACCACCTTTTATCTGGTTCTCACATCTTCAAACATTAGAAGTTGACAAATAGGTAACTTTAAAATCCTCAAATTCAAGTGTTCCTAACACCATAAGGCAGGGAGATACCCATGAAGGGTCGAAGGCCAAGGTTTGGATGTTTTGTACTTCCCCTCTTGAGTCACCCAACTCTTGGAATGGATCCAACCAGTGACCCATTTCTGAGGCCGAAAATATAAGTACTGCACTTTGACCGAGGTACCTAGTGGCCAAAATTTAGGACATCTACCCAGGTGAAAGTTGTGGGCTGCAATTGCACCTTGATCATATTTTGTGTGGCTATTGGGAAATATCACCATCTCTTTCAGGATATGCACCCTCTACCCCTCATTATAACTAATTGTTTCATCCTTCACTAGTTCCCCTTCCGGTGGCTTCAGACCCCACTGTTGAGTGCTATTGGAAGGTCCAGTGTTATTTGAGAGGAAGGATGTTACACCTTTTTAGGACACAAGAATTTGTTTTCTTTGTTCTCCCACGCGGAAAAAATCCACCTACACACATGTAAGCTTCTTTTCAATTGATTTATGTATGATGCTCATTTGATTACATGTGATTGTGAGATATATTGTGAAGGTCCAAAATATACAAGTCTCTTGTTCATTTATTGCTCTCATCATCATTTGCACACATTCACTTTGCTAGTTGGACATCATAGGGGACCCACAGAATCCCCATCATTCCAGATGCTTGCAAAATCTCCCTCCTATTCTAGGAAGAGTTCCTAGTCTTACCAACTCACCAAATCAATCGTCTCACACCCCCGTAAGTGCCATTATTTTGGGATCAGCTTTGCTTGGTTCCACTTTTCTTGGGTCCACTTCCGAAGGCCATGCATCCACTAGCTCTCCTTCACAAGAAGGCAAGGGGAAAACTTCTTCTCAAGGGATAATTACAACCCCACCAAACCCCCCTCAAAGGAAAAGTCCACTACCTGCTCACACCATGGCTGGAACTAATCCTCCACCACCACCCCTCATGCCATATTTGGCGTCCCTCAATATCCCTGATTTGAGTAAACTCATGAATGACCCTATATTTAATGACCCCACATGGCCCAATATGCCTACTAAACTACCTTCAGACATTCCCAAGTTTGAAGGAAAATAGGGGGAAGATCCCGCCAACCATGTCATGAACTTCCACTTATGGTGCTCTTCAAACAACATCATGGATGAATTCGTCCACTTAAGGTTATTTCAACGCACACTCACTGGTCCATCATCCAAATGGTATGTGGACAAAATGTCAATGACTCATGCGACTTTTGAATACTTGGCTAAAGCATTTTTGGCCTTCTTTCAACTACCAGTTCGTCATGATGCTGGTCTAGAACTTCTCTTTGAGTGCAAAAAAACCTCAGCTACACACATTGCTAACCACATTCAATAATGGTGTTTGTGACATAGTTTATGCAAAGCAGAAACCACCAAAGAACAACACCTCGATTGGTTTCTCAAATCACCCGTCTCTATCCTTACCAAATATGTGGCATCCACCTTCCCCCAAAACGAAGAGGAAGCCATCAGCAAGGCTCAATAGTACGACCTCATTTATTCTCATTCAGGTTACTTATACATAGTCATACTTGATGCACCAAGACCCATCCCATTTGTCCAAGACAAACCTAAGATGTCTCATGTGGCAGATGGATTGATTGGTACAAGAACACACCACAATCTATACATCCAACCACCACCTATATACGGTACACCCCAATATGCACTGATGTATAGAGGGTCATCTTATTACCCTCCTCCCATTTACCAACAACCATATCATATGGCTCTTCCTGCACCCATGAGTGGACCCCCGCTGACACCCATCATACGCACGACTTCTCAACCAAGTTCAGGTACCCCTTCTACCTCATCTTATAACCTAGGAACTAGTGAAAGCATTACACCTTCCTATGCACCCTACAAATCATTGCCACAAAATAATCTATATTTTCCATTTTCTAGTCCTCCACAGCCAACTTCTCTTCCACAAGGACAACCACACACTGGGTTAAATTTGTTCATCCCTCTCCAATTCAACAATTTCAAAATTTTGAACAACTGAATACGGAAAATCCATCCCATCAGTTGAATAATTCTAAGAAGAAAGGAAAAAACAGAAACAATAATAACCCAAGACTAGGAGGAAACAAACCCCAACAAAACTAACCTACAGGGGGCAATTAGAACCAGGGTAACCAAAACCCCCAAGGGAAAAATAAAAAAAAAAACGCCAAGGGAGGAACAACAACAACAACCTCCAAATGAACTTCCCTTGTGCTCTTTGCGGTGAGCATGGTAATTATACTCACCATTGCCCCCAAATTGTCAACTTCAAATAGATGAAAAACTCCATGAATGGGCCACATCCTCCAATGTCGCCTGCTCCTCAGTAGGTCCCACAACAATATTTGCAACAACCACCCCCGACTGTGTTGCAAAACCCTATTGCACACCAAGGTGTGATGAATACCCAACAAGAGATGAATCCTACCCTACCATAAATGGGACAGTATCAAAACCCTGGAAACCCAGTAGATCGCAATATCCTCCTCACTAGCGAAGAAAAAGTTCTTCTGCAAACGTGTAGTTGTCAATACAATGCATCCCCTGAAGCTAATCCTACCACTTCAGAATAAGCTCCAACTAGAGTTGGACAACCCTTGATGATTTCAACACTGAACCTGTCATTCATATCCCTCACATCCCGTTATGATGGAATGCCAACAACCCTCACGCTAGGACGTCACACAATTACAGTCTGGTCGATGACCTGGTGCAATTTCCTGCAGCCATGTTTGTATTGGAAGTCCTCCAAACCTATCCAAATCAACGAAAATCCTTGCTTTCTGCCTTGGGGGTCGTCGACCCAACTGATACTAGACTCATCACATTTTATCTAGATTATGGGGAACCTCGTCTCCCCACTTTGGTAGCTTTCCAGATACCAGTTAAGATTCAGAACATCATGGTTCATCGATGTATCATTGATGAAGGTGAATCCACATGTATCATGTCCAAAATTGTATGGAAGAAACTTGGCTCCTCTGAGCTAATACCATCTGCCATCACTTTAATAGCCTATGATGGTCGACCATACTCCCATGAAGGGCTCTTTCAAAATGTCTGGTGGGTGTTCTATATGCACTAAAAAAACACCAAAAACCCTCAATTAAATTGTCAACCTAGGGTAAGTAAACTTAGAGTTGTAGCACTATATGTGCCAAGGCAGAAAGGTTAGAGTTAGTATAGTCTAACTAAGGAAAATAGATATTTAAAGGCTAATCTACTAAAGCAAAGACTACTAATGATCAAACCCTACTAAGAAACTTAAACTATGTACTCTAAGTAACCTTTGAACAAAAGATCGATGGATAGTTCTAAGAAAGAAAATGAAAAACCTACTTAAATCAAATTAACTTAATCATGCCAATAAGCAAAAGCAAAGTATCTACCTAATAAGCAATAACAACAACAAACTACTTTAATTAACCTATTCAAATTCAATAAGCAACTATCCTAGGAAAGCAAGTAAATAGACAACCAACTACCCTATCAAAGAAAAATAGAAAAGCAAGCAACTACCCTATTAAAGCAAGTAAACAAGGAAGAAAACAACTAACTAACCTATGATAACTTCTACAACAAGTAAACTAATAAAAATTACTCAATAAACAACTAATCAAACTAATAAACAAGTGAACTCTATTCTTAAATTAAATTTCACAATAACTTCTAATTTATAAAAGGAAATATTAATCTACTAAATTCAAAGCATCGACAACTACTATTTATTGTACGATAAGGAAACTATTCTTTAATCTACCAAAAAAAGAAGACTATTCTCTAAAAAGCAAGGAAACTATCCTCTAATCTATAAAAGAAAGGAAACTCAAATATAATGTTGATGGTTATGTCTCTGGTGTCTTATGATATCACGATGGCATTTAACAATTAACGATAACTCAAGAGGGATAAACTCAATATTGACCTCAATAGCAAAGTGAAAAGTGTGAATTAGACAATCCAATGAGAACTTAGCCATTATAGAAGCAACATCAATGATCCTGCATATCCATGTGATTCTTCAATTTATGCACTAGTCATCAACAGTATAAAAAAACTATTTTATTAAATTCAAATGCATTCTACACTAATATAAGCAAATTCATATTACTTAGATTCATAACTAAAAACTAAACTTAATAATCTACTTCGAATTAAAATTGCAACCTAGATCTAGAAAAGGAAATTGCATAAAGTAAACTAAACCAATCCTATTTTAACAATTCAAATTGCAAAAGAGGAAATGCTCATAAAACATAAATTAAATCCTATTTTCTATTTTAGCATATAACAAGAAATTAGATGAGCAAAATAACTAACAACTAGATAAGAAAAACTAAACAACAATTAGATAAACAAACTTAAAATGAAAACTAAAACTAACAACTATCCATCCACCGAAACTTTGCCAAAGAAATAATGAACTAAATTCTATGTTTTAACTCTGTTTTAAATTCTATTTCAGCATATAGAAAATCTATCATCTAATTACACACAGGGGTTAGTATCTAATATTGCAATCTAGTTCCTACTAATTGAAAATTCATTGCATATTAACACTAGCCTCCACAATAACCTGCAAAACTGAACTAACACAATTGAATTATAAACAACAATTTATACAGTAAAGAAGCATAATGAAAACTCATGTACATGAAATAAATAAAATGACGACTACACTATTCAATTCACAAGAAAACTAAATAGATATTCACCCAGACTATTGGTTCCCCCCCAACAAATTGTGGCTACTCTTCAAAGATGAAGCACGATCTCAACAACACGAATTCAACATTAAAATAAGAAATGTAGTTATACACAGTCTTAGAAAAATGTGTCTGAAAATAGTAAAACAGATCTGAACTGTCTTTTTCTCTCTAACACTATCTGTCTGACCACTAAGGTGGTATTTATAAATTTACAAGATGAGAGGTCGACCACTGAATGGGTCGACCTTATCTAAAAACAACAAATCCCATTCAATGTGTCCTAACTGTCGGTGGCTTCTAGAAACAAGGCGAGCCAATAATTGCCCAGCATAACAACCCAAATCGAGTTGTCAGAAGCTCAGTAGCTAGAGGCCACGAGCACAAGAAAAACCCATGTCTCTGATTCACCCATCATTGGCCGCCGATATGATAACCACCAAATCGCCTATGGTTTTAGTGCAGGACGGAGTGTCAGATGGAGTACCGGAATGAGTTTTGGATGGAGTACCAGACAGAGTGCCGTATGCAAAAATGAGCTGTGATTTTTCCCTGTGACACATAGAACACGAATCAGTTTCCTGAAATCATTAAAACATGTTGAATTACACTCAAAACCATCATAAAACATGAATCTATTGGACAACTGAGAGGGGGGGGGGGTGAATCAGTTGTTATTGTGCTTAAACAATTGTATCCATTTATAAATTCATTACATAACTTATCAATGATGATCACAATAAATAAGCAGTAGAGTATTCAACATCAATCACACACATATATAGTACAAAGACAAATATTCCTGAGGAAACCCATAAAGGGTGAAAACCTTTTCTTCTTTATATGATAATTATTTTCTATACATTATCAATCTTATGAGCACCAACTCATAATGAGGCTACAACCTTTTTTTTGCAAGCCGATACTTGTTGAGAGCACCAACTCTCTGATTTCTCTAGCACCAACTAGAAGGAAGCACCAACTCCCTCACTATTCCAGCACCAACTGGATGGAAGCACCAACTTCCAGTTACACATGCACCAAAATGTATATCAGAGAACACTTGTTCTCCCTTGCACCACCCTGCCACCCTGATTTCTCTAGCTTCAATCAAATGGAACCTACAACTCCCCTGTGTTCAAGCACTGATCTAGGGGATCAAATTTTGCTCAAAATTAAAAGTGCTCAGAATCGCTTCAAATCGAACAGGTGCGTAGGCCTCGTCGTCACGAACCCAACGCAACTCAAGCGGGTTCAAACAGACATCAGATGAGTGAGATATCGCATTCTGTTCAAATTGTCAAACAGGAAAAAAAAAATTGTTGACTGTACAGTCCGTACAGTCGCTAACGTGGTAGGGCCATATGCTGATATGGCAAGTCTGAGTTGGTATAGAATTTCCAGTTGTGAAGTCCAATCATATCTCGACACGTGGCACATTTTTGACAAGTGGAAAGGTGCCACGTGGCACCATTTTTGGTTTGGTTGTTAAAATTATATGGAGTCCGTGGGGGTTGAACCCTGAACCTCTCGCCATGGTGGAGCGCCTTCACACGACGTGGGCTACTAATAGCCCATGCATTAGTTCTTATTATATATATTTGTTAAAACTTATTTAAGTTTGACCTATAGTGTATTTCGGCACAGGGGTCGGGCTGGGGCTTAGCCCCAGCCCACGGTTTTGGTATGAATGCATATGACCATGTGTCGAACAATGCGCGAAAGTTTTTTTTGTATTGTCAATGGCTTAAACCACGCGCCGACACTTGGCACTTAACCATATGACTTGGAGTTTAGCCCTTTTATGCGCAGTCACATGGACCATACACCCAACGACTTGGCGGTTAGGGGTCTAGGTTCCCTAACCGTTCTACAGTTGCGTGCATGTTGCAGTTATGTGTTTGGTGCTAGATTTTAGCATGGAAAAGTTCGTAGAGGCTAGGTTGGACACACAAAGGTGCATTTTGGCAATCTAGAGACAACAAGCTTGAAGGGAAACTTCCAGGAAGCCTATCTTCTTCAATTTTTGGCCAAATCAGGTGCCGAAAAAGCCCGGCTAGGGTTGTTTGGACGTTCTGAAGCCATTGGAGCCATCTATTTGCAATTTTTAGCATTGTAAATCACATATTCTATCACTTTGAGCAAATAATATAAAAGATCCATTGGAAGCTGGACTAGGAGATGTAGCCCAAGAGAGGGGTGAACTCCTTTATCATTTGTTGTGTTATGTGTTTATTGTTCACTGTATTTGTTGGTTATTATTTGCATCTTGTATGTGTAATTTTATATGAAATTTGTGTTTGCAAATTTATCCTTTTGCATAATCACATTAAAATAAAAATTTGCAAATATTTTCAAGAATACAATCCTTTATCATTTTCAGATCAAGTTGGTATCAGAGCTTAGGTTTTTGAAGGCTTGATTATTTGCAAGTGTTTGTTTTCTGATGCTCACAAGGTTGAAACTCACAAGAGGAGAAGGTCAACTTCTAGAGCCAAGTTCTCATCCTTCAAGAAGAAAGATTATATCATCACCTCAAGCTTCAAGGAGGCATTCACCAGGTATGGCTCATGAAGAGAGTCATGAAAATATTCCTACAAAAGATGGAGATCTCGGAAAAGATTTCATGGATATGAGAGAAATGATGAAAGTCTTGATGGAAGAAAGGAATGCAAGGTTGCAAGGTGAAGGCTCCAACCCTTCAAAGAACAAGGGAGACAGTGGTGATAAAACTCCAAAAGGAAATGGGGGGAATGGTGCTACTCCACCTCCCTCACCTCCATCTTCCTCTTCTTCTACCAGTTCACAAACTCTTCCAAATTATCCAAGGGAACATGGTAAAATTCCTCCACAAATTCCTTTGTTAAAGCTTGATATTAAATTTGAATTGTCAATGTACAATGGAGACGTAAATGCTGAGAAATTAGATAACTAGATTCGTCAGTTTGAGGTGTATTGTAGGATACAAAAAATTCAAGATGATGAAATAAAGATTCAACTTCTTCTTTAAGATTGGATAGTGCAACACTTATTTTGTGGGAAGCCAAGACTCAAGAGGACATGAAGAAACATGGTAAAATTTTAACCTCTTGGAATGATTTTATTGTTGCAATTTTATCCATTGGCATATATGCAGAAAGCTATTATGGATTGGCAAAATTTTAGACCAGCTAAAGGGAAAAATGTGCAAAGATTTAATCAAGAATTTAGGAGAAGAGCTTTGATTTTGGGAGTAGATTTTTCTTCTCAAGAAACTTTACTCAAATACATTGGATCTTTACATAGTTACTTGAGACATACAATACTCATGTTTAACCCTTCAAATCTAGATGAAGTTTGTGTTCAGGCAACTCATTTGGAAGCCAGAGGAAGGAATGAAACTCATGAGGGTAACAAGAAGAATTTCAGTCATGGAGACAAAGGAAAGAGGAAGTTCAAGGGAAATGGAAAAAAGAATATTGGTTTTAAGAAAGAGGGAGAAAAAATTACATGCAAACATTGTTCAAAGGATGGCCATGATGAAGACCATTGTTGGAAACTTCATCCTGAAAGAAGACCCAAAAAGTTTGGCAACAAAGGGAAGTCAAAGATTGTTGCAACCATACAACATGATTTAGGTTCTGATTCAGGTGATGAAACAAAAATTACATCCATGGGTTTTCAAGGTAAGGGTTCTATTGCAAGTACTAGTTCTTCAAGTAATAGTAATCTCAATGAAACTCGACAAGAAGAAGAAAGAATGGAACTTTTTCGCATAAGGGTTGTTTCAAAGCATACCAAGATAGATACTCTTTTTGATACTGGATCTCAAGCAAACCTTATATCTGAAGACACTGTCAAGAAATTAAATTTGGAAACTATTCCACATCCTAAACCATACCCTCTCGATTGGATATGTGACAATGCTAAATTGTGGGTGACAAGAAGGTGTAAACTTAGGTTTTCCATCACTGCAAATTTTATAGATGAGGTAGAGCTTGATGTTATTCCTTTGGATATCTGTGGTATTGTGTTGGGAAGCCCATACTTATATGATAGAAGAGTCATTTTTCATTGTCATGAGAATAAGTATCACTTGTTTAAAAATGGAGTTGAGTACATTGTTAGAGCACATTCAAAGAAGATGAATTTTTCACTTGTAAATGTGGGACAAATGAAGAGATTAGTCAATGCTAGTAAGAACTTTGTTCTCTTGATGATTAAACACAAAGATAATATTGAAAAATAAGTTTTCCAAGGTTGTGATACAAAGTTGAAATCTGATCTATATGAGGTTGTTAACCAATATGATGAGATGTTTCAGGAACCAAAGGGATTACCTCCAAGAAGGGGTATCCAACATGAAATACAATTGCAGCAAGATTCTCCTCTTCCAAAGATTGGTATGTACAAGATGTCAGTCATGGAGAATGCTGAAATCAAAAAACAAATCCAAGAGTTGCTTGACAAAGGGGTCATCATGCCAAGTACTTCACCATGTGGATCTCCAATTGTGTTAGTGCCAAAGAAAGATGGTACATGGTGTATGTGTGTGGATTTCAGGGCCTTGAACAAGATTACGGTAAAGAATCACTATCCTCTTCCTAGAATTGATGATTTACTTGATCAATTGAAAGATGCTAAGTATTTTACTAAGTTAGATTTGAGAAGCGGATATCATCAGATTAGGATTGCCAAAGGAGACACATGGAAGACAACATTCAAAACAAAGCAAGGTTTGTTTGAGTGGATGGTAATGCCTTTTGGACTTTGCAATGCTCCTGCTACTTTCATGAAAGTTATGAATGATGTCTTAAGGAATTTTCTTGATGATTGTGTTATTGTCTACTTGGATGACATTTTGATTTTTAGCAAATCTCGTGAAGAGCATGTTAAGCATGTAAAGCAAGTTTTAGATGTTTTGAAAAAAGAAAAGTTGTTTTTGAAGATGTCTAAATGTGAGTTTGGAAAAACTTCACTTATTTACTTGGGGCATATTGTTGGTGGAGGAGAACTAAAAATTGATCCCTCCAAGGTCAAAGTCATATTGGAGTGGCCCAAGCCCAACA
>ML782350.1:132281-144138 GCA_009831015.1 Picea engelmannii | reverse complement strand
TGAAATCCAAACTGATGCAAGCAATTATGCAATGGGAGCAGTCTTGTTACAACATGGTAAGCCCATTTGTTTTCATTCTGAAACTTTTAATGGTGCCATGATTAACTATCCTACTTATGATAAGGAGCTGTATGCATTGGTGCAAAGTGTGAAAAAATGGAAACATTATTTATTGGGGAAAGAAACCATCATTCACATGGATCATCAACCACTGCAATACTTACAATCACAAACAAAGCTACAACAAGCAAGGCACTTTAGATGGATGGGTTTTCTACAACAATTCCACTTGGTCATAAGGTATAAGAAGGGCATTTATAACAAAGTTGTTGATATGCTTTCAAGGCCTATTATTAGTGCTTCCGTTATTCTTAAGCATAGTCCTATCATGCATGAGAGCTATGTTGAACAATATGCTTTAAATGTTGATTTTAAAGAAGTATATGCAACTTTGTGTCATTCTAACCATGTTGAGGAATTGGATTACCATGTGCATGATAATCTTTTGTATCATCTTGGAAAGCTATGTATTCCATAGGGTGAAAGAATAAACATAATAAGAGAAGCTCATTCTTCTCTTATTGCTAGTCACTTTGGTGTAGGCAAGACGATGGCTAATTTGCAAAGGTACTTCTATTGGCCTAAAATGAATGAAATTGTTTCAAGATATGTTAGAGGATGTTCATTATGTGCCACAAGGAAACCTAGAAATCGAAAGTTGGGTTTGTATACTCCACTTCTGGTTCCTTCTCGTCCTTGGGAAAGCATTTCCATGGACTTTGTAGGAGGTCTACCTATGTCTAAAAAAAATCATGATTATATTTATGTTGTGGTTGATTGATTTAGCAAAATGTGTATTTTGATGCCTTGTAAGAAGTAGGTTACAGCTGAGCAAATGACACAAATGTTCTTTCAGCATGTTTGGGTACATTTTGGATTACCTAAATCCATTATTTCTAATCAAGATTCTCGATTTATTGGGAACTTTTGGTCAAGTTTATGGGCACTCATGGACACCAAACTAAAAAAGAGCACATCTTTTCATCCACAAACCAATGGTCAAACAAAAGTGGTCAATAGAAAAGTGATGGATCTTCTTCGTGGTTATTGCAGAAAGCATCCTAAAATTTGGGATGAGCATTTACACTACATTCAGCATGCTTACAACCGAGCTAAGAACTCTTCGACTCAAACATCGCCATTTGAAGCATATTTTGGCTATTTGCCCAAATCTCCTTTAGATTTTATCTTTGGGAAGGATATTTCTATTGATGGTCAATATGACATTGATAGGGAAGAAAAGTTCAGTGAACAAATTCAGTCGATACGTCAAATGGTACAAGAACAGTTGGAAAAGAGTCAAGCCAAGTACAAGACAAGACATGACAAGCATCGTGTTGATCACAGTTTCCAAGTTGGAGATGAAGTTTGGATTTACATTAGTAAGGAGAGGCTTAAAGGAGAAGGTAAAAAAATGAAACCAATTAGATATGGTCCTTTCAAGATTCTTGAGAAGATTGGTAACAATGTCTTCCATTTGGATTTACTTCCTTATATGCAAATGTATGCAGTTGTTAATGTTGAGAATTTGAAATTATATGAGCCTCCTTTGATTGATGATCAAGGAGAACATGTTCAGATTCCTTCTATATATGATTTCTCCCCAGAATATCTTACAGAACTGCATGAAGACACAATCCTTGACAGGAGAATGAGAACTTCAAAACGAGAAAATGTGGAATATCTTCGAATTGGTCTTAAAGGCACAAATCCAAGAAAAGCCAAGTGGATTGAGGTTGGGAAGGTGAGGGAACTATACCCTCATCTTCAGATAGACTGAAAGTAGAATTTTGGAGGTCCAAAAGCTTTCCAATGGGGAGGTGTGATCCAAGGGATCAAATTTTGCTCAAAATTCAAAGTGCTCATAATCACTTCAAATCAAGCAAGTGCGTAGGCCTCGTCGTCACGAACCCAACACAACTTGAGTGGGTTCAAACAACCATCAAATGAGTGAGATATCGTGTTCTGTTCAAATTGTCAAACAGGCAAAAAAAATTTGTTGACTCTACAGTCCGTACATTCACTGACGTGGCAGGGCCGTACGCTGACATGGCAGGGCCGTACGCTGACATGGAAGGGCCATACACTGACATGGAAAGGTTGAGTTGGCAGACAGTTGGCAGTTGTTATTCCAATCATATCTTGACACGTGGCACATTTTTGACAAGTGGAAAGGTGCCACATGGCCCAGACATGGGCTGCCACGTGGCACCGTTTTTTGTTTGGTTGTTAAAATTATATGGATTCCGTGGGGGTCGAACCCTGGACCTCCCGCCATGGTGGAGCGCCTTCACACGGCGTGGGATACCAATACCCCACACATTAGTTCTTATTATATATATGCGTTAAAACTTATTTAAGTTTGAACTATAGTGTATTTCGGCGTCGGGGTCGGGCTAGGGCTTAGCCCCAGCCCACAGTTTTGGTATGAATGCATATGACCATGCGTCGAACAATGCACATGAGTTTTTTCCATATTTTCAATGGTTTAAAACATACGCCAACACTTGGTGCTTAACCATATGACTTGGATTTTAGCCCTTTTATGCGTGGTCACATGGACCATACGCCCAACGACTTGGCGGTTAGGGGGCTAGGTTCCCTAACCGTTCTACAGTTGCGCATGTGTTGGGGTTATGTGTCCGGTGCTAGGTTTTAGCATGGAAAAGTGCACAGAGGCTAGCTTGGACACACAGAGGTGCATTTTGGCGATCCAGAGACAACAAGTTTGAAGGGAAACTTCAAGGAAGCCTATCTTCTTCAATTTTTGGCCAAATCAGGTGCCGAAAAAGCCCAGCTAGGGGTTCTTGGACGTTTTGAATCCATTGGAGCCATCTATTTGGAATTTTGAGCATTTTAAAGAACATATTTGATCACTTTGAGAAAATAATATAAAAGATCCATTGGAAGCTGGACCAGGAGATGTAGCCCAAGAGAGGGGTGAACTCCTTTATCATTTGTTATGTTATGTATTTACTGTTCACTGTATTTGTTGGTTATTATTTGCATCTTGTATGTGTAATTTTATATGAAATTTGTGTTTGCAAATTGATCCTTTTTCATAAGCACATTCAAATAAAACTTTGCAAATATTTTCAAGAATACAAGCCTTTATCATTTTCAGATCAAGCACCCACATGAACCTCTGGGGACAACAATCCTCCCTAGCACCTCCCTTTCACCCTAAAATATAAATATGTGTTACTGAAACTTATTACAATGATATAGTGTTCATCAATGGCTTACCAGTCTCATCACTATTCTTCTACACTACTCTGCTCTGCCTGCATCAGTGTCTTCCTGCACACATTCCTTGCGCTTTCTATTCTTCTGCCTTTTATGCTCTGTGTTCCATGCCCTTTCTATGCACCATTCCTCTTCTATGCATTTTATTTGTTTCACCCTTCCTCCTTCTTCATGCATGAATCATTCTTAGCGCTCCCTCTCTTCTCTATTCTACATTTTTATAGTCTTTGTCCTCCTTGTGCATGTTTTGTTCGCAATGCCTCTACGACCTATTCCCATGTCGAGTCCTCTGGTGATCATCATGGAAAATTTTCATCTTCTCTGGTGGTTACCCCATGCGTTCATCATCACTGGGCATTATGCTGAGATTCATTAGCTTCTCTAGCAGTCCAGACTCTTTTTACTCTCTTGCATCTATCAATCGTCTCTATGATCAGTCTTCATTCCACTGGCAGATGCCTCGAGACTCTTCGATTCCTCTGGCAATCACCCTGAAGTCTCTTTGAGTCCTCTGGCAGAAACCATCAATGGTTTCTAGCATATACAGTGTGAACCTCTATAGCCTTATGCCTTTGGCACCTTTCACCTTTCCTTTCACATGTGCCCTCAGGTGGTGACCAAACGCTTGTTTAGAAGGTGCTTTCGTGACTCGCGTTTCAAGGATTCTCCTGTGAGTATCCTTGACTCTTTCCTTTGGAATTCTTGATACCCTGAATGGAGCCTAACTACGCTAGCTCCTTCTATTCACGCGACCATTAGCGATGACCAAGCGCTTATCCATAAGGCACTTTCGCAATTCACAATTCGGGAATCTAGAGATGAGGCATCTCGACTGTCCAATTCGCGATCTCCGAAAAGGATCTTCGCAGCTCTAGCTCTGCTCTCCATCTCTCGATGATGTGACCATGAGATATGACCATTGGCTAGTCATTTGAGTGATTTTCTCTTCAGATCAATGATCCATGATCCGTGGTGATCGAACGACTATATTTCATCCTGGAACTTCAACTTTCAGGACTTTGGGGGAGTATTGATGCTAAAACTCTTGAAACTAAACTCTAGGAGTGATGTCATTCTTGCATCACTCAATGGTGTGTCATAAGCCGAGCGACTACCACGTGTCACTCATATTTGTGATTTCCAATGGCTTGAGATGCCGAGTAAACTTGACACTTGTCCTTGTATGATTGCACCACGTGTCCTTGCTGGCGTAGACTGCCACCTATCCTTTCTGATGTGGTTTGTCATGAACTACTTCCTGGATCTGATGGACTAGATTCGTCCTTGATCCAATGGCTCAAATCATATCGTGATTTTTCATATCGCAAGTTGGAAGGTTAGAGCACTTCGTGCCTTTGACTTTCCAGTTAGCGAAACAATGATCTTTTGCCACGTGTCCTATGGAACCAACGGTCCAGATATTATCATTATTTCACCACGTGTCCTTCTTGGATCGACGGTCCATATTTATCCTCGATCCAACAACGAGTTGGAATGATAGAGCACCTCGTGCCTTTGACTTTCCAATCAGCGAAATGATGATCTTTCGACATGTTTCCTTCAGATCCAATGATCCACGACTGTCCTCGATGGACGACTAGGATTCCTTCATGGTTTTGGAGAGTTGGATGACTCTTGGTCTTATCCTCCTTGCAGCTTCACTAGATCTAATGACTATTGGTCCCTCGTAATTACTCCATATCTGATGGCCCAAATCTTATCGCGAGTTGAAAGGTTAGAGAACTTCCTTCCTTTGACCTTTCAGTTCGTGAAATGTTGATCTGTGACCACGTGTCCTGTCCGAAGATGGATGGTCCTCCTACTTTTAGGATTTTGTAAGCTCGCTTCACCTTGCACATTAAAGAATGTGATGGTTTTTTTGGATCCAACGACAGTCGGACCCCACGCTCGAATATAACGCCCGAGATCTGTCCTCCATCTGTGTGCTTCGTCCTATCTGGATTCTGATCTGATGGTCATCAAGAATTCTGAATGGGATCCAATGATCATTGTTGCTTCTCCTCCCAATCTTACACATCCTCTTGACTTGGAAGAATTCCTAAGTGTCAAAGGCCTTGACCTTACACTATCTCTCTTGAGCTTTGGCAATGAGTTAACTTCTGCCTTGGCGCACACCTATGCACTGCATGCGACTCTGTGCTAATCCTCTTGAGCTTACGTTGTTCCTGTTTTTCCATCGATGCACTCTTTGATATTTCCATCAATGACAAGCACACTCTACCTGTAAACATGCCAATAATCTTCCCCTTTTGCATTGATGGAAACCCTGAATGGATGCGCTAATCTGTTTGGACCTCCAACTGTAGCATCTGGTCTGGACCACTCCTTTTCTCCCCATTTGACATCAATGTCAAAGAAAACATGCTCCCCCTGAGCTGTTGCAGTATGTTTAGGAGGTATAAGATATTCAACCAACACAAACTCCCCCTAACAGGATGGATTTCTTTAGATGTGAGATGGGATGACACCCATCTTCTGACAGAGATATTCAAAAGGTGTCTTGTCTAGAGGTTTAGTAAAGATGTCTGCAATTTTTTTTATGGTTGGAATGTAATGAACCTGAACAATCTGATTGGTGACCTTCTCTCTCAGAAAATGGTACTTTATGGGAATATTCTTGGTCTTGGAGTGGAATAAAGGATTCTTTGACACACTTATGGCACTAGTGTTATCTCAATGAATTGGGATCGGTGGAGTATATTTTACCTCCAAGTCTACAAGTGTCTGAATCATCCATAATACCTGAGTGCAACAAGTAGCAACAACAATGCATTATGCCACTGTAGTTGATAAAGAAATGGAACATTACTTTTTTATCAACCATGCTACTAGAGAATCTCCTAAGAAGAACGCACCTCCACTCGTGCTTTTCCTTTCATCAATGTAGTTATCCCAATTAGCATCTGAGTAGACTGATAATTGAAAATTCTAATTCTTAGGATACCATAGGCCATAGTTCATTGTTTCTTTAAAATATCTGAATATCCTTTTGACAGCTAGAAAATGACTCTGTTTAGGTGCAGACTGATATCTTCCTACCATTCCAACAACATCCATTATGTATGGACGAGATGTTGTGATGTACAATAGGCTGCCTATTATTGACCTATAAGAACTTTGATCAACATTAGGTGAGTCATCATCCTTGCTTAATTTGCATCCATTAACCATAGGTGTGCCCATAGGTTTAGAATCTACCATTTGAAACCTTTTCAACATTTCTCTTAGTTATTTTCCTTGAGAAATGAACATTCCTTCAGACCTCTGAGTAATTTCCAGACCAATAAAAAATGGTAGTTCACCTATCATAGAAATTTCAAAATCAGACTCCATGGCAGAAGCAAACCATTGTACCAATGAATCCTTATTACATCCGAAAATGATGTCATCTACATAGAAGAACATGATGAGAAAATCATTACCCTTTGTTTTGATATATAGATTGCTATCAACTATTCCTGTCTTGAACCCTTTGTCTTGGAGATACGTATCTAGTCTGTGATACCAGGCATGAGGGGCTTGTTTTAACCCATATAAATATTTCTTCAGCTTGCATACAAAGTCAGGGTTATCAAACAGTTCAAAACCCTCTAGTTGTTCCATATAGACTTCTTCGTTTAAATATCCATTTAGAAAATCTAACTTGACATCCATTTGATAGACTTTAAACCTTTTATGACAAGCATAAGCAAGAAATATTATGATAGCTTCTAATATTTCTATGGGCGCAAATGTTACATCAAAATCCAGTCCTTCTATTTGTGCATAGCCTTTACAGACCAATCTTTCTTTGTTCCTGACAACTTGTCCCTGCTCATTCAACTTATTCTTAAAGATCCATTTGGAACCAATGATATTTTTACCTTCAGGTCTAGGGACCATCTCCCACGTATTGTTTTTCTCAATCTGATCAAGTTCATCATTCATGGATTTAACCCAATGGTCATCTTTGCTAGATTCATTAAAATTCTTGGGTTCCAGCATGGATATGAAGGATCTATCTGATTGTTCGGTGTTTTTTATTATCTTTCTCCTGGTTTGTATACCTTTGTATTTTTCACCAATTACTAACTTGCAGGATGATTCTTTTGAGTGATTCTGGAGGAGGAATTTGATGTTGTTTGTTTATTTGAGTCTGTCTGAATATTTCCATCTTCATCCGGCTTAGAGTCTTTTTGTTCTAATTCTTGGACATGTTCAGCTTCAACTTCATCTATTTCCTTTGTTGTTGATTCAGTATTGTTACCCATGATTTTGGTCATCATGATGATGTATTGATGTTGGTGTACTCAGGCTTCTCATAAGAACTTTCTCCTGAGAAAAGTGATATTCATCTCTTCCTAGAAAACTCACTTTTGAAGAGAGTTTGTAGGTTGCTAGTATCCTAGGGTGCGAGAATGACCCATTCTCGCAAGCTGCCTTAAGCTAGGGTGAGAACTTCTCGCACTGTGTAACATAGCTAGGGTGTGAACCTTCTCTAAATCTTGGAAAAAGGTGAATTCTCGATGGTTCTAGAAGGGAATGTTCTAGAAGAATGGGCTGGCATTCGAATGGTTATCCTTGTACTGGATTCCCTGATATTGTGGGATCATTCTTATCTAAGTAACCATCTGATTCTCTCTTATATATTGATGGATTTCTCATGGAAAAGGTTAAGCAAGATTCATTGGAGAATTGGTGAAAGAATTGTGTGAAGGACTTAGCTTTAACAAGAGATTGGAGACTCTAGCAAGTCTATCAAGAGGATTTGATCTTCTTCATACAAGGATTGAGCAAGTGTGTGTGTTGGAGCCAAGAGCCATCGAAAGGAATATTGCGACATCAAGGCGATTAGGTTGTAATCTTTACTTTCAATTAATATGATACAGTGGCATGTCCCTTTCCCATAAATCTATTCTCACTTTATTGTGTAATTCCTTGATCATACACATAAGTTGACAGTTGAATATATTTTGCTATCTTCACTTTGGTTGGTTTTTGTTGTCTTGGTCTTGACCTCACGAGAGCACCGGAGTGAAGCGGGAGCAACAGAGACCCTAGGAAGCGATACAAAGGTATGTTACTTGTTCCTTCCTACTAGCTAATTCAATTGTCAAAACTTAGGGAAAGAGTCATGTCATGTCCTGTTTTGTTCTAGATCTAGGTGGATCTAGGGAGATCTGTTAGTGTCTGCACCTATCGATTAGTCAGATAAAAAGTATTGTTCACCTCTCTTTATGGGATTCCTTCATAACCTTTTATGTCAATACAATCAACCAATCTATGCAGCCTCTTATTATAACATCTGTATCCTTTACTGTTTGTAGAATACCCTAAGAAGATGCCTTCATCATCCCTGTCATCATACTTGCCAAGGTTCTCATCATTATTCTTTATGTAATACTTACTCCCAAAGACTTTGAAGTGTTTGATTGAAGCAGATCTCCCATACCACAGTTCATAAGGTGTATTGTCGATGTGTGGTCTGAGGTGGGATTTGTTAAGAACATGGATTGTTGTGTGTATTTCTTCTACCTAGTAGGTTTGACCAATGTTCTTCTCATTCATCATTGATCTGGTCATTTGTTGCACTGTTTTGTTTTGCCTCTCAACTACTCCATTTTTTTGTGGAGTTCTTGGGATTGTGTATTCTGTCTTGATCCCATGTTTATCATAGAATTCCTTGAACTCACTTGAAATAAATTCGCCTCCTCTATCTGATCTTACCACCTTTAACCTCTTGCCTGTTTGATTCTCAGTTAAAGCCTTAAATATTTTAAATTTCTCAAATGCTTCAACTTTTTCCTTGAGAAAGGCAACCCAAGTAAGTATGGAGTAATCATCAATGATCAGCATGAAGTAGTTTTCTTTCCCTGTGTCTTCCTGTCTTGATGGTCCACATAAATCCATATGAACTAGTTGGAGTGGTTTCTCTATTGAAGTAGAGTTCTTGGATTTAAACTATGTCCTAGTAAGCTTTCCTACTTGGCAGGGTTTACACACAAAATCTTGTGGCTTTGATATTCTTGGAAGATCTATTACTGCCTCAAGATTTTTGAGCTTGATTAAGTGATCAAAGTTTAGATGTCCAACTCTCATATGTCCAACTCTCATCATGTTTTCTTAGATGACATTCTTCTCTATCTTCTTTCATCACATATACATTATTTTTTATCCTTATGCCTTTAGCCACCACTTGTCCTAAGTTTACAGACTTTATCTTGTAGTCCTTGGAAGTGAACACCACTTCACATCCTCTGTCACACATTTGACTTACATTGAGCAATTATGTTTCATCCCATCTACAAGAAGAACAACTTCGGATTTTCCTTTTCCATTACTTAAACTCACCATCCCTTTACCCTTGATTTTACCTGGAGCATCATTTCCAAAGGTTACATTTCCTGATTTTCTTTCACTTAGAGATAGAAACTTACATTTGTCTCCTGTCATATGTTTGGAGCATCCACTGTCTATATACCAAGGGTTCTTTTTTCTTTGAGCTGACAATACTAATCCACACTTGTCACTTTCTTTGTTCTTACAAACCTTGACATTTTCAGCAGGGAAATTCAAATTTGGTTCATAGTTCCTTAAGCGACAGTCAACAACTTTATGTCCATAGTTATGACAGATGTAACATTTTGGTTCGTCGAATAAAGTATCATAACGATTGTTATGTTTAACCTGTGTCCTTTTCCCATCCATCAAGTGATTTGCAGTCTGTGGTGGTTTGTTACTTGGTTGTCTCATTCTTTGTTGTGGCAGCTATCTATACCTTGAATGTCTTGATTTCTCATATCTCAATTTTAAAGAACAGTTTATAGCTTTATGACCAAAGTTAGAACAGAAAAAACAATATCCATAGAAAAAACATTGGCACCTGGAAAATGGTTGTCTTCTTTGAGAAGGTCGATTTCTTCCATGTTGATGATTTCTTTGAACAGAGAGTACATTATTTCTCTGATCCATAGTTTTAGTTCTGGTACCTCTTTCGTTACTCCTCCTGGGCAGTTGATTATCTTCTTTTGTTTCCATAGGTTTTTGGTTGTCATAGATGGTAGATTTGACAAACTTGATGGGTTCATTGTTGCTTGGTTGATCACTACTTGATCCCTCTTCATAACCCAGACCTGTTTTCAGCTTTGGGTTTCTTTGTTGATTTAGAATGGTTGCCAATTATTCTGAGGCTTTGATACCTAACAGATTCTAATGATACAAGGCTTGAAACGTCTCGATCTCTTTCCTAGTTTTTACTACTTCTTCTGTCGGAGCTTCACATATTTCCTTGTTTTATGATAACTATTGTTTCATAATGTATTTGATTTTATTTTCCTCTTCTAATTCCACTTTTAGTAGGGCAAAGTCTTCCTCAGGTTCTTTACTCCTTTTCTTGAACTGTATTAGTAATTGTTTTTTCTTTCTCATCTTAATTTTGAGTCTGTCAAGCTCTTCTAGTGCATTGATCAGTTCTCCTTCCAAGTCAACCACAACTTCTTCTTCATTAGCATCACTTCCTTTGATTTTATTATCATAATCCTCTTTTTCCATAAGTATGAAGTCATTTAGTTTATCTTCAATAGAGGAGTCATTATTTTCATCATCTAAAGGATCATCATCATTGTTTACACAAAGACTTTTCTTCTTAAAATTATTCTCTTTAAATAAATTTGTGTGTTTGTGCTTCTCCTCATCATCATATGTTTCATCCTTTATTTTGTGAGGACATTTATTTGCAAAATGACCTATCTTACCATAGTTGAAACATTTGAAAGGCAGTTTACCTTTGTATTTGTTTGATCCCTTCTTCAGTCTTCTCACAAATTTTGCTTCAATTTCACCAGGCTCAGAATCCTCATTCTTATGTGCCTTAAATGATGCTTCTCTGGAGGTGGGTTTATACTTAACTATTCTCATTTCATATGCAGTCAACGTTCCTAGAAGTTGATCAAAATCCAAGGATTTTAGATCATTAAGTTCTTCTATAGGAGAGACCTTCGGGTTGAATCTATCTGGTATAGATCTCAAAATTTTATGAACGAAAGAAGGTTCCTCATTTTTTTCACCAAGTGATTTCATTGCATTTACTAGTTCTTCAACTCTCAGACAGTACTTTCCAATAGTTTCATCCTCTTTCGTCTTCAGCTGTTCAAAATGTACTCTGTAGTTTTGAAGCTTGGTGTCCTTTACCTTCTCATTACCTTCATAACTGCTAATGAATTTGTCCCACATTTCTTTGGCAGTTTCTAGGTGCATAACTTTTATAAATTCTTCTTTTGCAAGCCCACTCAAGATAGCATTCATAGCCTTGGCATTGAAGTTAAATTCTAGCTTGTCATCCTTATTAGCTATTACAACTGGCTTTGTATAACTAGTCTCTACCACATCCCAGACATCTGCTCCTAAATCCATTATGTAGGTTCTCATTCTAACTTTCCAGAAGGCAAAGTTTGTTCCATTGAATAGAGGGGCCTTATTGGTTGAAGTTACTTCATGGCTTGACATGTTTAAGCTCTAGGATCTACCCTTAGATAAAAGGGGTCAGCTCTAA
>ML782350.1:102346-132238 GCA_009831015.1 Picea engelmannii | reverse complement strand
GAGGGGGGGGGGGGTGAATCAGTTGTTACTGTGCTTAAACAATTATATCCATTTATAAATTCATTACAGACCTTCTCAATGATGATCACAATAAATAAGAAATAGAGTATTCAACATCAATCACACACATATATAGTACAGAGACAGATATTCTTGAGGAAACCCATAAAGGGTGAAAACCTATTCTTATTTATATGATAATTATTTTATGTATATTATCAATATTATGAGTACCAACTCATAATGAGGATATAACCTCTGTTTTGCAAGCTGCTACATGCTGAGAGCACCAACTCTTTGATTTCTCTAGCACCAACTAAAAGGAAGCATAAAATCCCTCACTATTCCAACACAAACTGGATGGAAGCACCAACTTCCAGTTACACAGACATTGACCTATATATCAGAGAACACTTGTTCTCCCTTGCACCACCCTGCCACCCTGATTTATCTAGATTCAATCAGATGGAAGATACAACTCCCCTGTGTTCAAGAACCCACTTGAACCTCTGAGGACAACAGTCCTCCCTAGCACCTCCCTCCCACCCTAAAATATAAATATTTGTTACTGAAAATTATTACAGTGATATAATTTTCATCAATGGCTTACCATTCTCATCATTGTTCTACTACACTTCTCTGCTTTGCCTGCATCAATGTCTTCCTGCACACATTCCTTGCACTTTATGTTCTTCTGCTTTTTATTCTTTGTGTGCCATGTCGCTTCTATGCACCATTCCTCTTCTGTGCATTTGAGTTGTTTCACCCTACCTCCTTCTTCATGCATGAATCATTCTCAGCACTCCCTCTCTTCTATGTTCTACATTTTTATAGTCTCTGTGCTCCTTATGCATGTTGTTCTTGCAATGCTTCTGTGACCTCTTCCCATGTCGAGTCCTCTAGTAATCATCATGGAAACTCTTCATCTTCTCTGGTGGTTACCCCCATGCGTTCATCATCACTAGGAATTATGTTGAGATTCCTTAGCTTCTTTCACAATCCAGACTCTTCGTACTCTCTTGCATCTATCAATTGTCTCTATGATCAATCTTCATTCCACTAGTAGATGCCTCGAGAATATTTGTCTCCTTTGGCAATCACCCTTAAGTCTCTTCGAGTCCTCTAAAAGAAACCATTAGTGGTTTCTAGAAGTAACAGTACAAACCTCTACAGCCTTATGCCTTTGGCACCTTTCACCTTTCCTTTCATATGTTCCCTCAGATGGTGACAAAACGCCTATTTAGAAGGTGCTTTCGTGACTCGCGTTTCAGGGATTCTTCCGTGAGTCTCATTGACTCCTTCCTCTAGAATTCCTGATACCCAAAATGGAGCCTAGCTATGCTAGCTCCTTCTATTCACGTGACCATTGGTGATGATCAAGCGCTTATCCATAAGGCGCTTTCGCAATTCACAATTTGGGAATTTAGAGATGAGGCATCTCAAATCTCCAAGTCACGATCTCCGAAAAGGAGCTTGGCGGCTCTAGCTCTGTTGTCCATCTCTCGACGATGTGACCATGAGATATGACCACTAGTTATTCATTTGAGTGCTTCGCTCTTCATATCAATGGTCCATGATTCATGGTGATTGGACGGCTATCCTTCATCTCGGAACTTCATCTTTCGGGACTTTGGGGGAGTATCGATGCTAAAACTCTCGAAACTAAACTCCAGGAGTGACATCATTCTTGTGTCACTCAATGACATGTCATAAGCCGATTGGATTTCACGTGTCACTTAGAGTTGTGATTTCCAGTGGCCTAAGATGCTGAGTAAACTTGACACTTGCCCTTGTATGATTGTGCCACATGTCCTTGCTGACGTAGACTGCCACCTATCCTTTCTGACGTGGTATGTCATGAACTACCTCCTAGATCTGATGACCCAGATTCATCCTTGATCCAACGGCTTAGATCATATTGCAAGTTGGAAGGTTAGATCACTTCATGCCTTTGAATTTCCAGTCAGCGAAACGACGATATTTCACCACGTGTCCTATGGAACCAACGGTCCAGATATTATCGCAATTTCACCACATGTCCTTCTTGGATCGACAGTCCAGATTTCTCCTCGATCCGACGGCTTAGATATTTTCATAACTTTGCATATCATGAGTTGGAATGATAGAGCACCTCGTGCCTTTTAATTTCTAGTCAGCGAAATGATGATCTTTCGACATGTGTCCTTCGGATCCAATGATCCAGGACTGTCCTCAATGGACGGCCAGGATTCCTTCACAGTTTTGGAGAGTTGGATGACTCTTGGTCTTATCTACCTCGCAGCTTCACCAGATCTAACGGTTGTTGGTCCTTCGTAATTACTCCAGATCTAACGACCTAGATCTTATCATGCGTTGGAAGGTTAGAGAACTTCCTTCCTTTGACCTTTCAGTCAGTGAAATGTTGATCTGTGACCACGTGTCCTTCCCGAAGATGGACGGTCCTCCTGCTTTCGAGATTTTGTAAACCCTCTTCACCTTGCACTTTAAAGAACGTGTAGGTTCTCCTGGATCCAATGATGGTCGAACCCCATGCTTGTATCTAACGCACGAGATCTTTCCTCCATCTGTGCGCTTCGTCCTATCTGAATTTACATCTAATGGTCATGGAAAATTTTGAATGGGATCCAACGATCATTGTCGCTTCTCCTCCCGAGCTTACTTATCCTTCTGACTTGGAAGAATTTCTAAGTGTCAAAGGATTGGACCTTACACTATCTCTCTTGAGCTTTGGCAATGATTTAACTTTGGCCCTGGCCCACACCTACGCACTGTGTGCGACTCTACACTAATCCTCCTGAGCTTACGTTGTTCCTGTTTTGCCATCGATTCACACTCTGATCTTGCCATCAATGACAAACACACTCTACCTGTAAACATCCCAACATAATCATGCATACCTGGTATGAATCATGGAATTTTAACACAAAAACGCTTCAAAAGAGGAAAATACATATACACATTTGGTCAAAAAGGATCCAATCAACATCATTATATTAACCATATCATGGGCCCAACATTACCCCTACATGTAAGATTTTGTAGGTCCCACTGCAAACAAAAATAAATTGCCCCTCATGGCTAATCTTGTTGAGGAGGATCACCTTTAGAAGCTTCTCCTTCTTGCTGTGAATATTTTATCTTATGCCTCTTGTGTTGCTTCAACTGTGCCCTAAGGTTGCAGTTGGATTTGGTCATATCGTCAACCAACCTTTGAAGGGAATTCACCTTTGCTTGGAGGACTGCATTATCATGGTAAATATGCATATCCATAGTCTTCCTATCTTCCAATTGTTGCATCAACTGAAAATTCTCTTGTTGTAGTCTCTCAATGGCTGGAGTAGGATCAGATATCTCAGAGGAAGGCTTAGATCCTTTGAAAGATGTAGAAAGTCTATCAGTCTTAAGATCTAGGGTGTGCATTGGTGAGGTAGGATTAATAGAGGGTTGATGAGGATAAGTAGGTTCACATTTTGTCTTTCTTTGCGACTTCAATTCATCTATGGAAACTTCCCTAAGTCTTTTGTGAGGAGTCTCGAGATCGGAGGACACTTGGATAGGGTCCGAAGTAGTCAGGGGTTTTTCATAATGTTTATCACTTGTGCTCTAGGTACATTTTTGAAAGGGTCCTCTATTGAATCGATTAGATAATATCCTATTTGTGGGAACTGTAGGAAAGTCTTGTTGAATTACTTTTTGTAGATTCTTGGGTGTAGGATCAAGAGATATTGAAGGCATTTGGAGATTAGCAATATCTTTCTTGGTCTTTCTTCCCGATGAGGCTACAGGGGTTTCAAAAAGATTCTTGTATTTTTATTCTGGTAAAGAAATGCTTATGTAGGAGGGTTTGGAGTCCTTGGAGAGTGGGGTTTGGATGGAGAAATAGTCCTTAGATCTAATGTCTTTTTTCTAGTCTTGATTGTGAAGTGAGGGTTTGCAAATTGATAAATGAATGCATCCCAAGTTTTCCCCTGTTTTTCTAATTCGAATAAAATAAGGATTTTGATAAGGCCATGGTGAAAGAGGTTGTTGTGAGGTTTGGTTACATTATTCCTCACTTGAGAGGACATATTCTCCAAGATATTTAAAAATTAGAAGGGAAAATTCAATGGTTTATTGAACTAAAATTGGGCTAACAATCGAAAGTGACAAGCTTTAAAAGTGGAATATCTACCTTCACATGTGATCAACTTGGTGATGACTATGAAAAGGTTGATCAGATCCTCTTTTATCCACTCCTTGGAGTATCCTTTATCTCCAGAGATGTTCTGGAATTCTGGTTTAAAAACCCTGTTATAGCTTGACCATCACAGCAGCTGGTGGTTTTTAAACCATCTATCTCCCACTCTTGGAAGCTTCATGGCTGCGACTATGGATTCCTTTGAGACCCCAAAGGTGAGAGACCCCACGTGTGATATATTCCCATAAAAACTGAGGGAAAATTGCATTGATATGCCATCGTTGTGGCCCTACAAGTGGGACAAAAATGGCCCCCAGCCTGCGCGCAAAAATACTTCCCTGCACTATGCAAACTCAGGGATGGCGAAAAGGTCTACGTAGGAAGAGGGCTCATACCTTTTGGGCATCGTGATGATGTGAAGGAATGTTCAGAAGGTGAAATCACAGAGAAAGGGTGCGATCGGGCTAAGGAAAGGCACAATTGTGCAGAGGTTGAGCACAATTGAACAAAGGAATGAAATAAATAGAGGTTGAGCGTGTTTAAAAATAGGGGTGAACGCAAATGAGAAGAGGTGAATTGGAATGAGCAGATCTGAATTGGAACAATGGGATAACCCAATTCCATTTTTGAGTGCACCTAGGGTGGAATTGGTTTCACACATGCGTGCACGAGTTGCCATGTGTGAGCGATTTCGAATTTGAAGGCATGTTTTTGGGGGCAATCATAGTGATACGAAGTTAGATCAATGTCCAAGTCTTTTGAATTGGACATTTGATCATAAAAATGTCTAAGGTTTGCATCATTCGATCTTGATTGCCATGAACTAATTAAATTAAATTCCATTAATTCATGGTTACCTAAAATTGTGGACAGTTACTGGTGTATATTTTCATGTGGCACTTCATTCAACACCTCATACAAAACTTCATATGACACCTGATATGACACTTCATACGACACTCCATATGTACGTATGTGCTAAATGCATTTTTACCTCCTATAATGGATAGCCTGTAATCTTGGAATGGTTTTGACAGTCACAATGATTAAGAGAAGAGGAAAAGTGTTCCATTGTTATTGATTTTTCCACCATGCTTACTCAATCCACTCACATAAGACATGTAATTTCAATCCTATAATGAACATCATGTAATGAAAATAAACCAATAAAGTGGTATGTTAAGGATATGTACAACAATTTATAGCACACAGGGTATTTAGAATTTCAAAAATAAAATGACTGTTTATGTAATAACCTATATCATGAAAACAATACATAAATTTTTACAAAGATTTACTTCTCTAGGATTTTATCATTTGTCAACTCATGAACCCCTCCCCCACACCTAAGTATTGTGACACCTCACAATAAAAAATATAGGAAACCAATCAGTTCTCCCAATAGCCGAAGATTTACAACTTGTTAAGTGTAGAGATAAATTTCATAGATTGGTCTGACGAGATAGTTAAAAGATGGCCCCACCTATAGGATAATAGATCTTATATATAGATAAGAAGAGGTAGGAAAGAGAGTTTCAAGATAGTCTTAGAGTTAGTTCCCAATGGAAATTTTATGGAGTTCATTAACCTTAGCTTAACCATGCATACTTCATGTCATCTTTGTCTACAAGTAATGTTGTACATCAGGACAAGTTTAAATTTATTATTTATTTTTTGTCAGATTACCATCCTCGCTAGGTAGAATTCCCCACTGCCAACAATCCTGTTCAGTATTCCGATGGGTTTACCTAGGCATACCACATGTCGATACCCGTTGCTAGTAGACATGTTCAATATCCCGACAGGTTAGCCTCTTACACCCTCAGAGACTAGCCCTCCATCTTTTAAGATTTTAGTATAATATTTATTTATGCAAGAAGATGGGGGGACAACTCTGAAAACAATTTTTTCTTGATTTTTTTTCAATTGGGATGGTATTTATGTTAGAGGATGAATTTTCTTTATATTCCTTAGTGATTGTCCCGATGTAAGGGGTACTTAAGTGGACGTGGAGTATCTAAAGATATGATATAATCAAGCTATTTAGTGTGTAGTGGATGGTACCATTGAGAAAGAACATAAAGGTATCTCTAGGCTCAACTCACTTTCTTCTTTTGTAGTTATTATGATCTTTCCATGACTAACCGCTAATAAGACCTCCTTGTTACTTTTTAATAAAGATACTTTACTCACTTACTCAAGTTTCTTGGGAAAACTGTACGAGAGACCTCTAAGCTTGATGGTTACGGTATCACTTCCTTACATAGTGGTGACGATTTTCAAGAGCAACTTCTTTTTAAAATGCCTTAAGAAAAAAAAAGTAGATGAAAATGTTTGCAAAAATATGGCTAATTACAACAATTCATTATTCATTTGATGTTTAGGAGACAACAAGGTTCAAATATAGAAACATTTTGAAGAAAAATCCTTCCTTTATATTTCCTTGAAACTGTCTACTCTTGATGAAATAAATACCTACAGAAATCTACAGAATTGCTTATCCAAAAAATTCAAAATTATTTACATATGTACAGTAGAAAATTTAGAAAACATTCAAGAACAAGGGGGGACTTCCCCATCTACTAAGGCCAATGCCTTGTCAGTTGACATGACCTGTAGAAAATCCTCTTTGGAAATGGGCTTATGATAAAATTTGAGTCGGTGTCCATTTACTACAAAGGAGACTTGTTCATCATCAATTGTTTTGATTTTCACAGCTCCATTGTCATATATAGTGACTACCCCATAAGGACCCAAACACCAGGTGGTGAGTTTTCCTTTGAAGGTTTTAAATCAAGAATCAAACAACAGAGCCCAATCACCAGGTTGGAAGTGTTTCTTCTTAATAAACTTGTCATGCCACTTGCTCCTCTAGTTTTGGACTAATATTGTCCATTGGATGGCATCTTGCATGGTCTCATCCAACTGATTCAATTGTAGGGCTCATTTTTTCTGAGCCTCATCCAAGTTTAATCCCAATTCTGTGGCAATACAGAAGGTCCTTACTTGGAATTCTATTGGTAGAAGCACTTTTTTCCCGTACACTAGCTCATAAGGGGTATGCCTAGTGGTGTTTCTCTAGGTGGTTCGGTAAGCCCACAAAGCCTCTTGAAGCCTATCAATCCAATATTGATGATGTGATTGAACAGTATTGGTTAATATAGCTTCCATAAAAAAAATTGTAGATTCTACCTGACCATTATCTTGTGGGTGGTATCGAGAAGATTTACAGTGTTTAATCCCATATTTATCTGTTAGCTCTCTCATCAGCTTGGAAGTGAATTGAGTTCCTTTGTTTGTAATAATTTCACGAGGGACACTAAAGCGGGTAAATATGTCTTCATAGATAAATTCGACAACGACTTTTTCTGTAGCCCTAAATAGGGATTTTTCCTCTACCCACTTGGTGACATAATCTGTACAAACCAAAATATAGTTTTTCTTACGAGACATGGGTGAAATTAGTCTTACAAAGTCAAGGGCCCATTTTTCGAAAGGTTCTATCATAACTTGGGCATGTAAGGGAATTTTGTCAGCTGACGTAGGTCTTCCTATCCTTTGGAAACTATCACAACTCCTCACATACTTGGCATCATCTTTGAAAATGCTAGGCCAATAGTAACCTGAATGTAACACCTCATATGTTGTACGTTTGTTAGAAAAATGGCCACCACATGGTCCATTGTAACAACTTCATAGTATTTCTGGTACCCATCTTCTCAGACACATCTACGCATAATCAAATCAGTACCTTTGTGAAAAAGGTCATGGAAAACCCAAGATTAATTAGCACTTTGTGTAATAATTTTATTCTTTTCATGAGGTGACAAATGAGATGGTAACTTCCTAGTAGCCATATAGTTTTCCATATATGCAAACCACAGAGTATTTACAGAGAGGGAAAACATGTGCTCGTCAGGGAAACTATCATATATGGGAATATCATCATCCTCATTTTTTTTTCAAGAAATGAAATCAGCTACCAAATTCTCCTTTCCAGGTCAGTCAAGAACAGTGATGTTAAAATCTTGCAATAGCAGGATCCACCTAGTCACTTGGCCATTAGTTATGGGTTTATTCATGAGAAATATAATGGAGGTGTTGTTATAGAGTCTATACTTAAGGCTTAGAAGTATAGTGTCTAGGCATCCGAAAGTGAGTAAAGGGTAAAGAAGAAACGTCAACCTTCGGCAAGGGAAACTAGGGATGATTTTTGTGTTGGCATTGTCTAGCTTCCAACTGTTCCTGGATGTTTATATCTTGTTCAATCGTTGCCCATGATCGTTCAAGTTCAACCCGGGTAGTGATTGTTTTAAGAATAGTATCAAAAATGTTTAAGGCAATATGTGTTTGATCTGATAGTCCAGGTTCGATATTAGGCTGTCTTGATACAGGGACAATCATGGAGGAATAGTAAAATAAGAAAACCTCAGGGGGAATTTAAGTGTTGTCTCAATTCAATCATATAAAAGAGAGTTTACGGTTTCAAGAATGAAAAAGGGGTGCAAACCAAAGGCCCTTTCCTGTAACTGAGTTATACTTTAATAAAAATGTATGAGGTGGGAGAAAACATTAAGCTGTCTATCAAGTAAGGCTCCTATCAAGGGAGAATCTCATGTATAAACAGAAGAAGAAAAATGTAAAGAAACAACCCGATGAAGAATAAAATATATATATTATTCTGAAAGTGTTGACTGATATTATACCTACTAATAGCTGGTACAGAGGAAAAACAATAAACAATATAGAAAACCAAAATTTATTCACTATAGTAGAGGTTGTACTAAATTATAGCGAAGCATTCATCATATACAAATATGAAATGAAACGAAATATGAGATACAAGAAAACAAACTCATAACACAGTCGTGACGTAATTGAGAATCTTCGGATTTGCTTTATATTAACTCTCAAAATGGAAAACCTCTATTACAATCGACACAAAAAGGTCCAGCCCCTTTTCTTTCTTTCTATGGTATATTTATACAGTTTTACATAAGATGGAATCTCAATCATTGCAAAATATTCAGTTATGATAAGGAGGAGAGAAATCATTCCATTTATTCCTCTCTGTCTTTATTTGGTGCCAGAATCTTGTCCTCGCGCATGCTCGGTACAAGTGACACACCTTTCCACCAGCCGAGATATCAGCCTTGATGGTTTTTCTTGACAATTGGCTTCAAAAGAGTAACAGTCTCAGGCTAATTGCAGTAACCTTTCTTCCATCTATCTATCTATGATGTCGATAGCGCACAATTGCACACTTGGTTTAATCATACATTTATCTATTTGGACTATGTCTGCCATAGTCACTTGTGAGATCTCGGCCGGATCTCTTTCCTCTTTTTCATTTAAATCAAGTGAGATTTTGGCCATATTCATTTGACTCAATGCCTCGGCATTACCTTCGCTATCAATGCCTAACATATTACTATCTATAGAACTAAAAGCCTCTTCTAAGGATTTTGTTACCCTCTTGGCTTCTAGCTTACCTTCTGAGATGTTGTGCTCCCATCTTTTAATGAATATTTCCTCTGGTCTGCTTCGAAATGGGAAACCTGGGAGTACTTCCCGATTCCCTGTTGTTTTTAGCTATCACAGCCTCTTGAAAAGCGACCCGTGCTGCTCCAGCTTCTCTTTCTCTAACAGATGAATTTTCCAAAAATTGATTAACAAGTAAGCAGTTGTCCCGAATCACTTCTACCTTGGCAAGTAAATTTTGTTGGGCCGCAGAAACTCTACTCCGAATCTCCATCACCTGGGACTGAAACATCTCGATATTTATAACTTTACTTTCGGCGATTTCCACTCTAGCCTGTAGCTGTTCGATCAAGTCTTTTTTTTGGCTCGCTTGTATCTGACCATTCCGAACCACCATCTCTGCTTGTTCAAGCTTAGTCTTGAGCAACTCTATCTCACTTTTATCGGCCAACCTTGCTTGTTCTATCCCTACACTCGCATGGTCCTTGGCAACCTCCTTTGTTGTGGCTAGTCTAGCTTCTAGGGTTTTTATGAGGCGATTTTTTCGTTTCAACTGGTTTTTCAAAACCCCGACTGAAAATTGATTTGTTGTGGCATATGCCCCTAATGTCCCAGCTATTTACATCATGAACTGTTCATTCTTCTTGTCTTTCCCATCAGTCAATACTTTGTATTTCTTGGCTGTTGATTCCCCTTCCTGATAGAATTCTCTCTTTACCTCAGCCTTTCTCTTCTTATCAAATAAGAACTCATTTGGAAGGAGCTCTTCCACCCTTATAGGCCTAAATTCTTCATTTAAAATCCACCCTGCATCAATATTTCCCTAAGTTGACTGCAAGGGAGTAATGGATGCGATGGGATCTCCAATTTTCTTAGTTGATTTCCCCGGAGTAGTAACCACAGTTTGCTTTTTCGATGGGTTGGGAGTCTTTATCTCTTCTTTCGGACTCTTAGTTTGCTCTTCCCCATCCTAGAGTTTTTCTTGATTGAGTGTCGCATCTCTAGAGCCTTCAGCATCTTTTTGTTTCACTTCCATTGTACTCCAATTCTCACCCCGTAATACTGTGGGAAGACAACTGCGTCGATGTTTTTGGAATTTCAAAACATCGTCCCTCTCTTCAGGTGCCAGGGTTTGTATCTGAGCTAAAATCTCGGCATAAGATCTTGCGCCTCGGAAAATGTCATCCGAGGGTGAATTTTTGTGTTCGAATCTCTTGAGTCTGCAATTGGCCAAATGATTACTCACGACCCTTTGCGGATCGTGCTTCTTGAATTCAATAAGAACCAAATTTAGGTCTTCTAGGGCTGCTGCGTCAGCTTTAGCATGCCCAAAATCTAACAAAGAATATGAATTTAAATGAACAGGAAAAGGCAGCCATACCTTCTTTGAGTATCCCTCAAGCTCCTTGCTAATGCCACCAATTACTGTTTGTCTAGCAACCTCATGACAAGCCAGCTTGTCGGGGATGAATAATGGCAATGCATGCGGGAGAATAGAAGCCCTGAAAACTCTGAGATATGAGAATCCGGCTTCTACATACTAGTCAGCTATACTACTCAAATTCATCACTATACTGTCTGAGATCCTGGGTGGCGGGTGGCCGAAAATAGTGACATGCAGTGGTACCATTACAATTTTGAGTGATAAACGTCGATGGGCTCGGCCTCTGGTGGAGTCCAACTCCATCTCATTAAGGGAAAGGGTGTTAGAAAGCACATGACTATCATAATGTATGCGGACATAAAAAATGAAGAAATCTTTCCACTCTCTTTCTACGCCCGATACTCTGTAACTCGACTGGTCAAGCTATCAGACAACATTTTCGCCCATTCGAAGGAACAACCTTCGGAGACTTGATGTATTAGAGGCACCCATTGAAGAAAGAAATGTGAGGTGTCCTCTCTCCCATATAATCTGCAGGTCATCATAGCTATATACTTGAACTATGGTTCCAAGGAAGCTATTAAATATATACCATTACTGTCTGCCCTGAACTTCGTAGGGTGCGAAACCCAATATCTGATTAAGCTAGACATAGTCTTGTCATACTGCACACATTCCTTCTGTTTGAACTTCTCCAAGAATTCGGCATCATATGTAAGGTCGGACATGGTGGGAAACTTGTACATAACTTGCAGTTGTTCATGTCTGAAAGTCCTGGTGGTGACCTTCTGCTCATTGATGATGGTTCTGGTTGGTATCTCCACATGGTCTAATGCCCACCGAACCATATCATAGTAAGGGAGAATTCGTGGCCTGGCCGCTACTTTATGCATTCCCGATTGAACGACGATCTTATATTTGGTGGTTATGTCATCTTTTTCATTGTCACTAGAATCATCAGAATAATCCACTAATTCGGCCTGTAGAACATCATAAACAAACAACCAGTTCGGGATAGAGTCGACACTTTGAGGTGAAGTATCAGCGGCGTTGTACGAACCTTGTCCTGAAACCTCAACGTTGGCTTTAGACGCTTTTCGCGGGGCCATGACGGGAGATCTTGCTTTAGCTCTTCTGCGATAAAAATATGTATACATACAGAAATTAGTTCGCTGAGAAAAGTGTGCTCTACGTAATATAGAAATGAATTTGTTATAACGAATAACAACTCTATATATTCGAAAAATTGGTACTTTTTAAGAACAGATTGGTCAAATCACGCTTAAAAATAAATTTAGCAATAAAAACCCAATCTTTATTTGTCAATTCGCCTTGTTTCTAATTAATGCCATAAATTTTGGCGGTTCGAAATGTCAGTTGGCATAAGGAAGAATTAAGACTACCTCGTAAACTGTGCATGTATTAAATCATGGGAGATACTGGTTTAGCTCAATTAATCCAATTTTACCAAAGTTAATTAATCTTTCGGTACTCGTTGCATCGAGAATTTTTTCTTTAACCCTTTGAACCTCTAACACCCAAAATTGCGATGATTGACTTTGGTTAATAAAAACGTAATTGTGATTAGGCGCTTAATTAATTACGTAATTATTCATATCGCCATTTTGTGACTCAGATCTTCGAAGGTATAGATTCCGGGAAGTTTTATGTCGAGTTGCGAAACCGTGAGATCGCAATGATATGTTTTAATTAAAAGGGAGGATAAAATCAGATTAAGTGTTTAATTAATTATGTTCATATCTTTATTGCGACTTCACGACTCGGGGCTTTGACAGTGTATCTTTTTAAAAGAGAACACACTGAGTTGTGAATTTCCAACAGAACTTAACCATGGCTAATCTTTTACCTTTAACCTTGACACGGGTTACTAAAACAAGAAATTCGTGGTTTCGGCTATCGAGGTTACGACAATAAGACTTTTGGATTTAGTAAACGCTGAAACGCGAAACCCCGATGATGTTTAACCGTGATTTAGGAAAATTTTACTCTCGTTACTGACCTGGGTAAAATTTTAAAACGATTTCTCCATTTTGTTGTTTAGGACTTGTGAACTATGTGATCTATAGCATCCGACATATGAAATCCTGAGGTAGAACAAAGGGGGAAAAATATTTGACAAAAATTAGAACTTGCCTCGAGAGTACAATAACTATTGCCGCTCACGTGATAAGACTTCATATATTTTGAAACCACAGATGGAAAATACAAAAACCATCTTTCGATTTCGAGCATTAAGACATGAAATTCGAGATGGGCTAAAAAAACAAAGGCAACTACAACATAGGCTCCAACTAGGGATCCCATTTTCTTGTAAGATGGGAAGAACAATAGACCATGTGCCGATATTGGGTAAATGGAGTCAATAGCTTCAATTAATTGAAAAGGTTCCTGAGAACAGGATATCAAAGGGGAAAGAGACTTCATTTTTTAACCTTTGAAAAGCTTTTCAAAATCAGATACTTTTTTAAACTTAGTCGTAGTCCCTTTCACGACTTTCCCCTTCCCGTTACTGAATTCAGGTATGCCTTAAGACAATCAAAACATTTATAGGAGACCTAATAGATCTTGTGGCTATCAGCTTGCATCAAAAGAAGAAGATTATATGTTTTTATTCAGGAAGCCCTGTTTGAACATGGGAAGTAGATCAGGTTTTTAAAAAGAATTGGTTACTAGAGTAGAGTGATATTCATGTATAACAGCCTTACATATATCTCAAATATTGCTTCACTGCCAGCGAGCCTGTTCAGTACCCCGGTGAAGTATCTGGCCCCTTTTACTGGATTTCCTTTCACCACTTCGGAATATATTTGTGCATTTAAATGCTGAGATGAGGGCAATCATTTCTGAATTTCCTTTCATCGTCTCTTGGACTAGATGGGGGCAATCATTTCTGAATTTCCTTTCACCACCTATCTTATAATTTTCTTTTTTAGAGCGCGAAGATGGGGGCAATCAGTTTGTATCAGGGCTGATATCTGTGTAATATTTTGCATTATAGATCTGTCAACTTACTTTGATTACTCAATACCAACCTTCCCTTAACCTTCACAACACCTTCATTCTCAGGGGAAAAAGGGAAAATAACTTTCTTAGGGCATTCTATTTGAGCAAGCCTCAATCCTCTGAAATTGTTGAAAAACCTAGGAAATTCAGGATCACTTTAAGCATCCCTTCATTTAGCAGGGGACCGAGGAGTTGTGAAGACCCAATTTCTTTCCACAATCTCCTTTGAAGCTCATGAGGTTGAAACGAAATGTCTTATCCCTTTGTATGAAAAATGGAAAGATGATGACTTTTTAAAAGGTAAACTTGAAGACAGAAAAGGGTGACAGGTAGTGATTTACGGACTGAAAAATAGAAGTCAAAAATTCAAAACTGACTCTTGTAAATCTTTTTCGGGGGCACTTTACTTTGACTGACTGCTTTAATTTGAGTGAATCATTTAATTTGTCTTATTCTTTTGTAAACGATTAAACAAGGAAACAAATATGTTATTTATTAGTTCAGACGATGTTGTTGTTTGAATGAGGTTACCTCGGTTTTCTTTAATAGTCCTTCAGAACAAGTCTTTTAGGAAATATCATATTTACCTTATCGTTTCATTTTCTTTGCACAATATCAAAAATCTTTGGTATCACCTGTTTAAGCTGATTTATTTCTGACACCAAATTTCGGTTTACTTCTCCTACTTGTTTTGTGTGCAGTTGGAATCCTATAAGAGGCAAATACGAAGGTTATCGGGGCTATCCGAAAGGTGTCGAAAATTCGCAAAAGAAGATCAACATAACAAAACGAAATGGAAAATATATATACACAAGTAAAAATTCTATATATGAATATATAAATCTAAATTTAAATGAACTCCCCTTCTTTTTTTCTTTTTTTTGAGGTGATTGTTTATGTCATATAATGCTTCAGATAACGCCCGTTGACAGGGGCGTTGAGGATTTCACCGTCTATATTTTCCAGTAGGAAATATTTTTTTCCTTCGAGAGCTGAGACTCTGAATGGCCCATACCAGAGGTGATCGAATTTACCATGTTTCGTTGCTTCTTCCCTCCTTGCATCCCACCTTAGTACTAAATCACCTGGGAGGAAATTTTTTTCTTTTTCCCTACGGTCGAATAATGCCTTCATGTCGTCTTGACACTTCTGCATTTTTTCATCTACTTCGACCCTGTGTTGTTGAACCTCGATTAGCTAGTTTATCCTCCTGGTGACATTATTAGGTTCTTCTTTCTGATCTTGCCACAATTTCATCATGGGGAGTGCTAAATTTATTGGTAACACTGCATCTGTCCCATATACCATCTGAAAAGGAGACATGCTGATATACTTTTTAGTGCCTATGTGATTTTCCCAAAAAGCATACATTAAATGTACATACCAAGGATTTTTGCTTTCATCCAACACTTTCTTAATTATATTGATCAGGCTCTTGTTAGACGACTTAGCCAGTCCATTTCCTTGGGGGTAGTACGTTGTAGAATGGCCAAGAATGATATTATACTTTTGGTAGAAGCTGATTATAGCCATAGACTTGAAATCCTGGGCATTATCCATGACTATCTTTTGTGGGCAGCCAAATCTTGACAGGATATTGTCTTCTAAGAACTCTATTACCACTGAGATAATTGCCCTCTTAGTCAGAATAGCTTCCATGCATTTAGTAAAGTAGTTTGTGGCAGTTAAGATCCACTTGTGTTGGGCGCTAGAATACAGATTAATTTCTCCTATGAAATCTAGCCCCCATTGTTGAAAAGGGGCTTCAGTTTTAACCAGAACTAAAGGCAGCGTTGGGAGTTTTTGTTTACCTACAAATAACTGACAAGGGTTATAGGCTCGGACTTTGGCGTTAACGTCTGAAAAGAGTTTTGGCTAGTAATACCCAGCCCTTAGAATTTTGTAAGCTATGGCCCTCCAAGCGTGATGTCCTCCACAAACTCCTTCATGAAATTCACTTATAACCCTTTCTGTTTCCAATTCGACTAAGAATACTAACAAGAAACCGAGAGGGTCTTTCCAATATAGTTGATTTTCGACGATACAATACTTAACCGCATGAAGATTTAAAGTCCTGGATTTTGATGGTGATAGTTCCCTCGGGTATTTTAGAGTCAGTAGGTAGGATACTATGTTTCGGTACCATTATGATAATGCAAACTTCTCCTCGATCTTAATTTTACTTGTTGGTTCATCAAGCTCGCTTACGTTCATATTTTCCTTGTATCCCTGTAGGCAGTTTATATCCAGAGCTCTGAGATTTGATTCAGCCAAAAGTTTGGCCAGGCCTTGTCCTTTTATTAATTTAGTAGGTTTGATTTCTAGGTCAAATTCTTGAATCTTGGCCAGCCATTGTCCTCTTTTCCCGTCACTGTCTGGTTGTACCAAAATATCTTTCACAGAACTGGTTGGTACGTACGCAATGATCTTGGAGTTCAACACATATGTTCTAAATGCCTTCAGTGATTTTACCATGGCATACACTTGTTTTTCTATTATATCGTATTTAAGTTCTACATCTCTGAGACTCTTGCTGAAAAAGGCGATCAGTTGTTTGAAACCCTGTTTGTTCTTTTGGAGGAGCACTGCAGCAATCGTGTGTTCAGAGGCAAATGAAAAAATAAGAAAGTCTTTCAGATAATCGGGACTTGCCAATACAGGTGCCTCGGCTATTACTTTCTTAATATGTGTGAACGACGCTTTGGCTTCTGTTGTCCACTTTACTTCACTGTTCCTTTTCAGCATATCTGTCATCAATTTTACAATTTCAGCGAAATTCAGGACAAATCTTTGTAAAAAAATTATCTTTCCTAAGAAAGATTGAATTTCTTTTACATTTCTGGGAATGTTTATAGTATCTATTGATTCAACCCTCTTAGGATCAATATTAATTCCATCCTTAGATACAATATGACTTAGTAATTTACCCTCTTGCATGGCAAAGTGTGATTTCTTTGGGTTTAAGGATAGACCAAACCTGCAGCACTTTTCGAATGTTTGTTTAATATGTACTAGATGTTCTTTATCGGATTTGGAGAAGACTGTTAAATCATCGAGATAGATGACTACGAACTTATCCCTCTCTCCAATGAAAGCGATGTCCATAGTGCGTTGGAACATGGCTCCTGCATTCATCAAATCGAAAGGCATCTTATCATACATGAATGTACCCCAAGGAGTAGTAAAAGCTATTTTTTCTTTATCTTGTTCATTCATGGAAATTTGATTATATCCAGAGAAATCGTCAATCATAGATATTCTATTCGCCCCAACTACCCTTTGTAGCACATGATCCATTTGAGGTAGTGGGTAGTTGTCTTTAAGAGATGACTTATTTAAATTTTTGAAATCCACGCACAGTCTGATTTCTCCACTCTTTTTTCGGACCAGGATCAGATTCACCACCCAGTTAGAATATCTCAGAGGTACTATAATTTTCACCTCCAAAAGTTTCTTCACTTCTCTCTCGACCATAGGTAATAAAATAGGGTTGATCTGCCTAAGATTTTTTTTAAAAGGTTTGACCCCAGGTTTTAAATGTATCTTGTGATCGATCACGGTAGTGTCGTAAGTTCTTAACTCGTCATAAGAACAAGTGAAACCATCCTTAAATTGTCTAAGTAGGTCCTTATATTTTTCTTTTATTTCGGGGGGGAGAAGTTTAGATATTTTAACCATCCTAGACTCTTCTTTGGTTCCTATGTCACATTCCTCAACCTCTTATGGTTGGGTTTTTAAGGTAGATTTTATAGGTATGTCATTTTGATCAAACAACTTTTCCAGAGGGATCAGTCCCTTCAGAATCTGGTTGTTTTTTAGGACCAACATATGATGATTTGCGATTTTGTCTTGGAAAGTTTGAGGATCCTCCCCTTCTTACATGATCCATATCTGGTCATTTTGATTTTCTTGGTCCGCATGAGTTTCGGAAAATTCACCTACTACTTCAAGAAACTTCTTAATTTGTTCATCATCCTCAAAAACCTACCAGTGTTGGATATTATTTGGTATAGATGGTTTGTGTCTTATCTCTATGTGATACTTCAATTTAAAGGTTGTAGGAGGAGTGAAAGTTGAAGTCGCTTTAGTTAATGCATCAACATGTAAGTTCTCTGCGCGTGGGATGAAGTGGACATTTACAGACGAGAAAAAGTTTTCCATCCGATCCCTGACACAATTCCTGTATGATCTTAATCTGGGATGCTTGGCTTGGTACTGTCGATTTATTTGTTTGACTATTAACTCTTCATCTCTGTATACCTCTAGGTTTTTTATTTTTGGCTTCCTGGCAACCTCTAATCCTAAGACCAATGCTTCATATTCACATACGTTGTTAGTATAATATATATCCCATTGCATTCTGTAAGAAAAAAGGAACAACGAACTTTCCTTGGGGAGCCACTAAAAGAACTCCTGCACCAGCCCCTTCACAAGATGAGGCACCGTCAAAAAACATTTTCCAGATACCGGTGCTACACATATCCTCAGTCATGTAAACTGACTCTTCCCGTTCTATATTTTTTTCTTCTAGACAACCATCTAAACCGTCATCAAAAGATAAGATACAATTTCCTAAATCTTGATCTACAATGTAAATAGGGAAATTGTTCGGATTTTGAGGGTCGCTTACTGTATATGCTAACCTCATCTCTCTGTACAACTGAGTAAATTGCCCACCAAACACATGAATTGTGGTGAACGTCATATCCAGTTGAAGAGAACCCCCCAGCTTGGCTACCCATGACCTAGACAACAGTAAGCCATACTTAGGGGGAATATCAGCAATAACCACATCCATCAAGATACTCTTAACTAGGGCATGTGCCAGGGTAATTACTAAATCCTTTATCATTCCCATACTCTTAACTCTTCTCGAGTCAAAAGAGTAAAGATCTCCATAAGGTCTGGTGATCTAGAGACCCAATTTGTCCATAATAATTTTAGGCATCACATTATGGGAGGCTCTGGAGTCTAGCATGCAATTATGTAGCAGTTGATCGTATACATTTAAGGTGATATAAAAGGGAGAAACAATGTCTTTGGCCCCTTCAAAATGTGGACCAAAAGTGATGTTGGGTTTATCATCTTCTAGGTTTAAAACGTCAGACTAGCTTTCTAGCTCTGAGACACCTATCACTTTGGTAATTTGCTTCCGATAAATTGGGTTTTTTGCTAATTCTACCAGAGGGATTGGTATTTTAATTTTATTTATCTCGTTTTCAAAACTGAAAACTCCACTCACCTTGTCTATTTCTCTAGTTGGGACTTTTGAATCCTTCCTTTCCAACTTATTCGTCTGTACCACTTTATTACTCATGGTCTTGGTTGAAGGCATAATTTTATTAGTTGTTTCGGTTCCTTGTGCTTGGGTCTCAACTTTTCCCACTTCGGACTCTTGTGTGCTTACTACTTTCGCTTTGATGTTAGGTAATAGGGTTTCTTCCAGAGTAGGCTCATAATTTTGACCTCTTGGGAGAATTTTCTTAGGTTGAGTAGTTGAAATGGGCTTACTCTTAGATCTCAAGTTATACTTAGGTTGGATCTCGGCCATTATCATTTTGGTTTCTTTTTGAGAGCCACAAAGGTCAGTATGATATCTTTCTTCACCCTTAACCGACGGTTGTCGAGTGTTTAGAGATTTTTCATAATCTTCTCTAGTCGGATACGATTGTGTGCAATCATCACTGAAGTTCATGACATCATTATCTGAATCTTCGAAATCTTGGAGATCATTCGCTCCTATAAAATTTTCGTTCTTTAAGGGAGGTTGTATTTTTTTATCTTCGTTTTTTATCTATCTTTGCTGGTTCGGGGGGTTCGGGTTCCTCTTGAAATCCTTTTTGGCAACAGAATCATCTTTGGCCTGTTCTAGCTCCATTATGGATATTTTATTAGACAGTTCCTTAATTACCCTGGCCATATCGTCTACTTTGTCATATGTGTATCTATTAGACCCTGACGGCCCTGCTTGTTCTCTAAAGCATTTAGTTTCTCGGTTTCCCATTTCTACTTTAGCTTTAAGCTTACCAAAAGCCATCATATTTGACTCAATTTCTACCGTGTCATCTTGCATTTGGTTTAGAGTGGCTCCCCTTCTTTCTCACAAAAGGAGTGCAAAATCTGGTTCGAATGCCCCTGCGAAAGTTAATTTGGTTGTGGGTTGGGATAGTTTAACCTCAACTAGGATTTTGTTATACAGCTTGTTGAATATTTGAATAAACTCCATAAATTTTTCTGAATTCTTTTTTCTTAAAGACCCAAACTCGGTTAAATAATATAGGTGGTCCTTTCTTTCTCCCCATTATCTAAGGAAAGCATCTTCCAAGGTGTCATAAGACAAGATAGATCCTACATGTAGACTCTGAAACCAAGTTCGGACCTGACCTTCGAAGGTTTGGACAAGAATCCTCGAATACACATCCTCATGTTCGATACCTAGGATGTCTGCGAATTGATCAAAGAAATTTATGTGTTCAGTTGCGGTCAGATCTCCTTCCCCAGTGAATTTCGAATTTTTTTTTATATACTTTTCGGGAAGGTCGTGCAGAGGAACGGGTAATACCAAGGGAGCGTATCTTGCTACCACTTTAGCAAACACTCTGGGAGGGGGCAGGCCCTTGGCCTCTATCTCCTCCTCCAGGAGCTCCTCCCTCTCCTCCTCTGATAACCCCTCCACCTCCTCCTCTGGCGGTTTCCATTGTTATTAGTGGAAAGTTGTAAAGGGGGTTTTGGAAGATTAAAAGTGAATCTTTACTTTCTTCGTGGGGTGAAAAATCCGAGGATGATTGGTAAGGGATGCGAGGGATTGGATCTTCGGACTTGTAAGAGATGTAGTCAGGGGAACCAACGGGTGTGGAAGATGGATGTGTGAAATATTCTTCGAGACCGTGTGGGGTCGCGAAATTCAACTGAAGAGTCGATGATATATCGGTAGTATATAAATTTTCTGCAGGACTTTTTCCTTTATGTTCTGCAGGGGTTATCGGAGTAGTTTCTCTTATAACTTCGAAGTAATTCAATGTTAGATCCTTAGTGTCGAAGAGAGGGCTTCATGAAGTTAAAGGTTTGGAAGAAATTTTGGTCTTCAGTTGCGGGTATTTAGGCTGATAGACTGCAGGGGTCGTCTTAAGAGATCCTCTCGTCTTTAAAATTTTCTCAGGGTCGATAACGGGTGTGGTCTCTTTACCATATGGGTTTTTCCTGGTATTCCTTCGTCCGGATGCCATCTTATTAATCGTGGAGTCACCAAGTGAAATATTGGAAAGCCTTTAAGAGGTGTGCACTCTTTTTTCACTATCAAAGGGTGGCACTTTCAACGAAATAAATGTCGTTTTCCCAGGGAAAAATATTTTGTAACTTCAGTCTCTGGTAACGGTGCCAAAAAGATGTTGTTCCAGAGTTTGTACTTAAGGCTTAGAAGCACAGTGTCTAGGCATCCGAAAGTGAGTAAAGGGTAGAGAAATAAGAAACTTCAACCTTCGGCAAGGGAAACTAGGGATGATTTCTATGTGGGCGTTGTCTAGCTTCCAACTGTTCCTGGATGTTTATATCCCGTTCAATCGCTGCCCATGATCGTTCGAGTTCAACCCGAGTAGTGGTTGTTTTAAGAATAGTATCAAAAAGGTTTAAGGCAATACGTGTTTGATCTAATAGTCCAGGTTCGATATTAGGTTGTCTTGATACAGGGATATTCATGGAGGAACAATAAAATAAGAAAACCTCAGGGGGAATTTAATTGTTATCTCAATTTGGTCATATAAAAGAGAGTTTACGGTTTCAGGAATGAAAAAGGGGTGCAAACCAAAGGACCTTTCCTGTAATTGAGTTATACTTTAATAATAATGTATGAGGTGGGAGAAAACATTAAGTTGTCTATCGAGTAAGGCTCCTATCAAGGGAGAATCTCATGTATAAACAGAAGAAGAAAAATGTAAAGAAACAACCCGATGAAGCATAAAATATATATAGAATTCTGAAAGTGTTGAATGGTCTTATACCTGCTAATAGCTGGTACAGAGGAAAAATAGTAAACAATATAGAAAACAAAAATTCATTCACTATAGTAGAGGTTGTACTAAATTATAGTGAAGCATTCATCAGATACAAATATGAAATGAAACGAAATATGAGATACAAGAAAACAAACTCGTAACACAGTTGTGATGGAATTGAGAATCTTTGGATTTGCTTTATATTAACTCTCAAAATGGAAAGCCTCTATTACAATCGACACAAAAAGGTCTAGGCCCTTTTCTTTCTTTCTATGGTATATTTATATAGTTTTACATAAGATGGAATCTCAATCGTTGCAAAATTTGCGGTTATGATAAGGAGGAGAGAAATCGTTCCATTTCTTCCTCTCTATCTTTATTTGGTGCCAGAATCTTGTCCTCGCGCATGCTCGGTGTTGGAGCCACCCTTGTTTTTCACCTCGTGCAATTTTCAATTTCTGATACTTGAGATCTAAAGTTGCTTTTCATCTCCTTCCGAAATCATAAAGCTCTGAAATCTTGTCCCATGAATAGCCATACTTTGTCACTTTAAAAAAAGGGTCCATTTTTCGCATGAATGTTTTCTCTTTTGTTTTATTTTCGGGGTCTCGCAAGTCGGACACTTTATTTCTTGAATTCACAAATCCCGAGTCACGAAAATACCAACTCGTTTTTAATTTTAGTCCAAGGCGTTAACTAGGGTAAAATCTTTAACCTCTGATTAGATGTCGTCGGGGTTTCGCGCCTCGGCATCCATCAGACTTAAGTTTTTTGTTCTTACAGCCCCGATAGCCGAGAACACAATGACTTTGTGATAACCTTGGTCAGAGACTAAGGGTAAAAAACTAACCATCATTAAATTTGGTTCTCGGCAATTCGTCACTCGGCACTTTCTTTCATCGAGTTAAGGTGTCCAAAAGTCTGATTCATGAAGTTACGACATAATTATAGTGAGATTAATTAGTCGCCTAATCTAAGATTTCCTTCTTATAATTTGAGTCTTAATTATCGCCACATCGCAATATCGCAACTCGGCATATCATTCTTCCAAAATCTTGTCTTCGAATTCCCGAGTCGCGATATGATGATTAGGTTAGTTATATAATTAAGAATGCGCCAAATCACGGTTAGTATTAATTAAGGAAAGATTGACACTCACAACCTCGCGAGTTAAAGAGTCAAAATCTGAAAAGAAAATTTACGATACAGCGAAAGGCGAGAAAATGGTTAACGTTGTTAAATTTGAAATTTTAAAATTAAGTGAGATACGACCCACGTATCGAGGTTGGCACACTTCACGAGGAATTTACTTGCTCTCCATAACCCGATTTCCTGTCAAGCCGCCGAACATTGATGACATTAATGAAAAAGTAGGGTAAATCTACGAATAAATAAGATCGGATTTATACATTAAATTTGGTTTTATTTGCGATTTGACAGAATTATTTAAAAGGTACAGATTTTTCAAAATATATACGAGAGTTTCATTCTTTTTAAACATTTCTCATAAGTGCACAGATCTTACCTTGCTTCGAGAGAACTCATTTCCGCATGTATACACAAGTTTATTGCAGAAGAGCGAAAAAGAAAGCTTCAGCCATGGCCCCAAGGAGAGAAGCAAAAGAAAATGTCGAGGTTGCAGTGCAGGGTCCAGACAACATCTCAGATACTTCACCACGGACTGGCGGCTTAGTACCCACCTAGTCGTTTGTTTCAGACATTCTGCAATCCGAGTTGGTAAACTATTCAGACTCGGATGACGATGACAACGATATTGTAAAGGATGACCTGAATACTAAGTACAAGACAATTGTTCAGTCGGGAATGCACCTGGTTGCAACCAGACCTCGGTTGCTCCCATACTACGACATGATCCGATGGCCATTGGATCACATCGACATGCCCGCCAGGTTTATCGTAAATGACCGACAGGTCATGGTCGGGACTTTCAGACTAGAGCATATCCAATCTATGTATAAGCTCCCTGCAACTTTTGAATATACATATGGCAAAGAATTCCTGGAGGAATTCAAAAAGAAGGAATGTGAGGAATATGATAAAACCATGCCTAGTTTGATTAAAGAGTGGGTCTCGCGTTCCGCAACATTCAGAGCGAATGAAAAGGGTGTGTATTCAATTTCTTTATTAGAGCCACAGTATATGTATGTGGCGATGATGACTTGTCGGCTTTTCGGATGGGAAGATACCGCTCATTTTTACATTCAGTGGGTACCTCTCATCTCTCAGGTAGCGGAAGGTTTCTCATTTAATTGGGCTAAGATGCTCTCTGACAGTTTGTTCAACAAAGTCACAGAATACCGGGAGAAAAAAGCAGCTGGGAGACCATCCGGATTCTTCATGTCCGCGTATATCATGGACACAATCTGCTCCATGACACCTTTTCCTTTGATGAATTGGGCTTGGAATCCAACCCAAGAAAAAACTGTGCATGAGTACCACGACAAGCTGTGGGAAAATAATGCAAATAAGTTTATTTATGAGATTTTCAACTGGGTGATAGTGCCCCTGCACATCGCCATTTTTGGTCTTTCACCACCCGCATCTCGGATGGCATTGCTTCGAATCTAAGCAGTATCGCGGACTGGTACATAGAAGAAGAATTCTCCTATTTTAGAGTTTTCGGAGCTGCTGTCCCTCCTTTGGTGCTACCGCTGTTCATCCCCGAAAAGTTGGCCTGTCGAGAGATTGCACGACAAACAGTCATTGGTGGAGTGAGTAAAGAGCTCAAAGCGTCATCAAAGAAGGTATGGTCGTTTTTCCCTGTCCATCTTAATTCCTATTCATTATTAGATTTCGGACATGCTAAGGCTGAAGCTGCAACCTTAGAAGACTTGAGCCTAGTCTCTATTGAATACAAAAAGCATGATCCGCAGAGAATTCTAAGCACCCATTTGGGGAATTGTGGATTAAAAAGGTTTGAACATGAGTGTTCTCCCTCGGATGATGTTTTCCGAGGGGCGAGGTCCTATTCGGAAGTGCAATTTTGAATCAGATCTCTAGCACCCAAAGATAGGGCCGCTGTTTTAAAATTTCAGGAACATAGGAAAAGATGTCTTCCTGTGGTGCTGGGAGGTTTAGGACTTTCCAAGGATAAAGAAAAAGAGGCCGAAAGTTCTGAGGGGCAAACTTCCAACCCCGAAAAACGTCAAGAAGGCGAGCAGGAGAAGAGCCCCGAGCAGGAGAAGAGCCCCGAGCAAGAGAAGATCCCCGAGCAGGAGAAGAGTCCCGAGCAGGAAAAGAATCCTAAAACAGAAGAAGGGACTACTAACCCACCCAAGGAACATGGTCTAGAGATGGAAGTGAAAAACACCAACCCACTTGAAACTCAGAATCCAGAGACAGGGACAGAGACGAAGACCCCCGATCTTCCGAAAGAGCAGGACTCACTCGTCACACCAGGAAAGGCGACGAAGCAGACCGGACAACCCATCACCTCTGTCACACCCTAGCATTCGTCACAGGGAGACGTTAGCGAGGGATGGATATTTGGTGAAGAGCTGAGGCCTATAAGGGCAGAGGAACTTCCCCCTAATGAGTTCTTTTTTGACAGAAAGAGAAAAGTTGTAGTAAAGAGGGAATCTTATCAAGAGGGAGAGTCCACTGTTAAGAAATTCAAAATAATGACAGATGGAAAAAACAAGAAGAGTGATGAATTCGCAACAGAGATAGTAGGGACGCTAGGAGCGTATGCGTCAACAAACCAATTCTCGATTGCGATGTTGAAAAATAGCTCAAGAGAAAAAATCGACTAATCAAGACTCTTGAAGCCCGAGTAGCTTCGGCTGAGGAAGATGCTAAGAGTCAAGCGAGTGGAGCAATAGAGCTGGCCCAATTGGCCGATAAGAAAGAAATCGAAGTCCTCAAAACCAAGTTGGAACAAGCAAACTCAGTGATTCGAGAGGGTCGAGTGCAGTCGGGTCAGCAGAGGGAGAGGATCACACAGTTACAGGCTCAGTTAGAGGTCGAAGAAAGCCAGGTGATCGACATCGAGATCGTTAAATCCCGAGCAATCGACATTCGGAGCAGGATCTCTTCTACTCAACAGAGTCTGCTAAACAAAGTAGGGGAGTTTCGAGAAGATTGCCTGTTAATGCATCAGATTTCTGAAAATATGATTGTCAAGGAAAGAAACACAGAAGTTGCTCGGATCACCTTCCAAGAAGCAGTGATAACCACCAACAATAGATTTTCAGCAGGGGCCCCCAGACTCACCATTGTCGAACAAACTAGGGGTAATATTTTGTTAAAACACTGGGAGCATGATATTACTTTAAGCAAGGAGCAGGCTCAAAAAGTGACGAATTCGCTAGAAGAAACTTTCAAAGTCATGAATGGTGAGCTGTTAGGGATGGAGAGTGGAGGTGACACATAGACGCTAAGGCAGGTGAATATAGAGCGGATCTCCCTCGGCATGAAGGAGAAAAATGAGAGAAATTTGGCAGAGATCTCTAAGATGGATAGAGTAGACATGGCTCAAATTGATGAACATTTGATTCAACCCAGCACACAACTCGATGCCCTTGATATTGTTGACACACATATGGGAAATAAAATTCCACAATTAGCCCAAGAGTGCTATTTTGCCGAAGCCATTTGTCGAGCAGAGTCGTCACAGCTTGTATCCCAATTCATGGACAGATGTAGGATATGCACTGAGTCTATGTAAAGACAAGCACCTGGCCCTTTTTGAAAACAAATAGAAGAGATGGAGTGTTTTCGCCCCTCACAACTACTAAGCAGAGCTTTCACAACTTGTATCCAGTTTATGGACAGATGTATAATATGTACTAAGTCACGTAAAGGCAGGCAGCTGGCACTTTTTTGAAAATAGGGGTAGGGAAGGGCAAATTTGTATAAATAGATCACCAAAAGAAGAACCAAGGGGCTGGACTTTTTTGGGATCAATTGTAATAGAGTTTTTTGCATGAAAGAAGTGAATACAAGCAAGTTTGGAGATTCCTAATTCCGTCACGACTGTGTTGCAAGTTTGTTTCGTTATGTTTTTTTTTGTTTCTTTTCATTTTGCTCTACATAATTGATGTGTATCACTATAATTTAGTACGACCACTACTATAGTGAAAGGGATTTTATCTTTCTGTAATTGTTTCTTGTTTTTCCTCTGCACCAGCTCTTAGCAGGTGTAAGACCAATTTGCATTTACAAAATCATATATTTATTTACACTATATCAATTATGTCTGTGCTAGTTTCTTCTTCTATGTATGTGCGATTTTCCTATTGACAGGAACCTTACGTTGTCTACAGCTAAATGTTTTTCTCTCACCCTACATCTTTTTATTGAAAATAACACAGTTACGGGAAAGGGCCTTCAGTTTGCGTTTTTATTTCACTCTTCATGCAAAGGTTTCTCTTCACCTCGACCAAATTGAACAGCGTTGAAATCTATCGTTAAATCATTTCTTACTGGTATGATTCCTCAATGACCGTCCCTGCAGTAAATCAACCTAACATTCAACCCAGACTACCTAATCAAACACATATCGCTTTAAATCTTTTCGATACAATCCTTAAAACTGCTAACACCTGGGAGGAATTAGAACGTTCATGGGCAGCCATTGAACGTGATATAACTGCTCAGGAACAGTGGGAAGTTAGACAGCAAGAACGTAGGAACCTTCATTAATTTCCTACACCGAAGGTTAATGTATTCTTTGTATAAATATTTAACATACTTTCGGATGCCTTGACACTGTACTTTTAAGCCTTAAGTACAGACTCAGGAACAACATCTTTCTGGCGCCGTTGCCGGGGAGCGAAGTTACGAAATCTTTTCCCTGGGAAAACGACAAACTATTTCGTTGATAGTGTTACTCGTTGATAGTGAACATAGAGTGCACACCTTCTTAAGGCTTTCAAATCTTTCACTTGGCGACTCCAATGAAACACAAATTGGCGTCTGGTAGAAGGCATACCAGACAGAACCCGAATGGCAGGCTGATTACACTCGTTAATGATCCTGAAATTTTTTTAAAAGCGAGAGGCTCATCTGAAGCAACCGCTACCGTTCATAAGCCCAAAAATCCACTTTTGAAGACTAAATTCCCTTTAGAAACTCTTGCTTCCTGCAGCCCTCTGTCTGATACCAGGGATCCGAAAATAGACTATTCTGAATTTAGGAGTGAGATCCATCAATCTTTCCCATATGAAAACAAGGGAAAGGGTCCTTTAGAAAGTCCATTGTCATTTGATATACCAGCCTTTCTTCAACAGAACTTCCCTGTCTCACCTGATTCAAAACAGTGTGTTATACCCTCATTCTCTACTCCCAAGTCGATGGCAAGCATCGGAGGGGGAGGAGGTAATGTCCCTCCACCTAGAGTATTTGCAAAGGTAGCAGTAAGGTACGCTTCCCTCATTTTACCCGCTCACCTCCATGATTTACCTGACAATTACATTAAAAATCTCCCTAAGTTCATTGGGGAGGGAGATCTAACCGCAGCCGAGCATATAAACTTTTTTGACCAGTTCGTAGACATCTGTGGTATTGAACACGAGGATGTTTATTTGAGGCTTCTTGTACAGACCTTTGAAGGACAAGTCCGAACTTGGTTTAGAAACCTTCTTGCAGCTTCTATTCGTACATATGATGCATTGGAAGATGCTTTCATCGCACAGTGGGGAGAGCGGAAAGATCACTTATATTACCTTACTGAGTTTGGGTCTCTAAAGAAAAAGAACTCAGAAACAGTTATGGAATTTATTCTAAGATTTAACAAACTGTATAATAAAATTCTAGCCGCTGTTAAACCTTCTGAACCATTAGCCAAAGTAACCTTTGCGGGAGCTTTCGAACCTGATTTTTCCCTACTTTTGCGAGAAAGAAGAGGAGACACCCTGAATAGAATGCAAGACGATGCTGTCGAAATAGAATCTAATATGATGGCTTCAGGTAAGTTGAAGGCTAAAGTAGAAACAACCAACTGTGATAATAGACACTATAGGGAACCAGTGGGTCCTTCCGGGTCAAATAGATACACTGACGACAGAGTGGATGATATGGCCCGAATAATTAAAGATCTGTCTAATAAAATCTCTAGGATGGAGTTGGATCAGACTAAAGCTGATTCTTCTAACAAAAGAGACTTCAGGAGAAACCCAAATCCCCAAAATCAACAGAGGCAAATAAATAATGAAGATCAAAAAATACCAGCTCCACTAAAAAACAAAAATTTTATAGGAGCAGGTGACCTCCAAAATTTCAGATATTCAGAAGATGAAGTGGCATGTTTCGGTGATGAGTGTTTGTAGCCATTTCTAACTTGGGAAGATTATGAGAAATCCTTAAATGCTCCTCAACCGTCTAATGAAGAAGAAGAAGGTGATCATACTGACCTCTGCATATCTCAACCAGAAACAGAAATGATAGCGGCTGATTTTCAACCCAGATACAATTTGAGATCAAAAAATAAGCCCACCTCAACTAACCAACCTAAGAAAATCCTGCCAAGGGATCAATCTCATGAACCTCCTTTGAAAGAGACATTGTTACCCCGCAATAAAGACAAGATAACAAAGACTCAATGGTCTGAGGTGAAACAAGTTGAAACCCAAATAAAGGAAACAGGGCCGATAGATAAAGTGACATCTGCGACTAAGGTCACGAGTGAAAAAGTGATCCAGATGAACAAATTGGAAGAAAAAGGACCGGAATTCTTAACCAAAGAAACAGACAAGGCCAATACATTTTACAATTTTGAAAATGAATTAAATAAAATTAAGATACCAATTCCTTTGGTAGAATTAGCAAAAAACCCCACTTATCGGAAGCAAATTGCCAAAGTAATGGGCGTTTAC